>CM074719.1:541615566-541948066 GCA_037306005.1 Rhinophrynus dorsalis | reverse complement strand
CACCATTGACTTCTATGGGACAAACTGTTTGACATACAGAGTTGAGAGGGCTCATTCGTCTTGTCTCCTCTTACCCTACAATCCAGTTCGCATCCCATTGGAGGCCCTGCGAGTGCAAGTTCAAGTTTGCTAGATAACATCAAAAAGAGAAAACTACAACTCTCAGAATGCCCATTTTGCAGGCTTTCTTCCAATTGGCTGCTGGTTTTACAGACGCTATTTTCTCTTTGCTGCAGTATACTATGCAGAGGCTTGTCTCTCCTTGCTCTCCTCAGGTTAAACATTCGCCTGCCAGATAAGTACTTTCTGAGGTTGGTTGGCTGTTTTTTTTTTTTTTTGTTTGTTTTTTTTTTCAATATGGGTTACAGTATATGGGTTTCTTATACTGTTTAGACACTTCTCCTGTTAGGATGTCAGATCCAAAAGGACATGGAACTAGACCTAAGGCAAAGGACTCAGGGGCATTTCTGACCTTCCCCTTTGCTTACTCTTCCTCATGTGAAATGGGGCTCCCTAGAGAATACTAAGGACACTTGCGCTCATCATGTGCTGTGGCCCCTACTGCACCACCCAGCCCTCCAGCCTTGATCAAGAGCCACTCTGGGTGAAGGATTTAAAGTCCTGAGGCACAGTTTCCTCTTTTCCACCAGGGAGGAAGGGGCTTCTTCAGTATGCATTTGATGACCCCTTTGAAGCTGACTCCATGTCCTCAGCTGAGGGTCTCATTAAGGCGTTGTTAACAACCCTGCAGGTCACTACCACCCCTGATGAGGGCCAGTCTTCTGACGTCTTTCAGAGGCGTAAGAAATCCCACAGTGGACCAGGTTATTCTGGATGAGTGGAAGGCTCCTGACAGTCGCCTGTCTCTTTCAAAGAGATTTTCAAAGCTGTAGCCTTTTTCTGAGGCATCTTTGGCTCCGTGGGCTTCACCTCATAAAGTGGACCCCCTGTCACTAGACTTTCTAAGTCTACTGCTCTGCCTTTGGCTGACGCTAAAAGACGTGACTGATAGACTTCAGGATGGCCTCCAGCTTCCTAACTTTGCTGCCATCGGTGCTGGCCTACGGCCTACCTTGGCTTCTGTTTGTGTCACTAGAGCTATTGCCATCTGGGGTGAACCACTTGCTGAGGCTGTCAGAAACGGCCCCCCTAAGGAGGACCTTTTTAGCCCTTTTGGCCAATATATCTGAGGCTCAGATATATGTCACTAACGCTCTTTTATGCTGTCAGACTTGTATCTGAGACTTCTGTCTTCTCTGCAGATTGTGGCTCAAGATTTGGTCTGCAGACCTCTCGTCTAAGAAGTCACAAATTTCTATTCAGGGCAAATGTTTTTGGGCCGAAACTGAAACAGATTATCAGTGAGGCCACTGGGGGCAAGAGCACTTTGTTTCCCTAACATGGGAAAACGAAGAGCAAAGGCAGAGTCCGAGCATGTCTCAAACCAGCACCCTGTGCCCGACCACCAAGCCCAGACAGCAGTGGCATTCAAAGCACACCACCACCAAGCCCAAGTTTGGTAAGTCTACCTCCGCATGACTCGTAGAATCCTGGTACACCTCTGTCTCTGGGCAGTGTCCGTTATGGATCGGTGGGTTTTGCATGTGGTTTCAGAAGGGTACAGGATTCCCTTCAAATTCCTTCCTCCCTACATATTCTTCCAATCCAGAACCCCTCTGGGCCTGGAAAAGCTGTGTCTTTTCAATGAGGTGGTTCAGGCTCTCTTTGACAAGGGAGTACTGATTCCAGTTCCTCCTCAAGGGAGATGTTTAGGGTTTTATTCAAACCTGTTCCTGGTGACCAAGAGGGACGGCAGCAGTCGCCCTATCTTGGACCTCAAAGATCTCCGTTCTTTTGTGGAGACTGCACACTTCAAGATGAAGTCATTGCGCGTGTGCTGTCATCGCAGCTAAGTGTCCAGGATAATTCTTGGCCTCTCTAGATCTTTAGGATGCTTACTTACATGTTCAGATTCATCGGGAAAGTCCGAAGCCGAAGTACCTCCTTTTCACCTGCGACTTGGGGCACTTCCAGTTCACAGCTCTGCCCTTTGGCCTTACCTCCAGTCCCCGGGTGTTTACCAGGGTCTTGGGAGCATCAATTGCTTTCCTGCACACCCGGGGGGGATTCAAGCGACTCCCTATGTGGACGACCTTCTGCTGAAGGCTTTGTCAAGGTACTCCTGGACCAGCACATCCATGACCGTGCTCAGATTCTCCTCCACCATGGGTGGATTGTAAACGTGGAAAAATCTGCTCCACCCTAGGTCATCTAACGGCACAGGGCTGTTTGACCAGAGAGAGGTGACCTGTATTTCAGCATTCTGGCGATAAGGACCATTTGATTGGTTTTCAACTTTGGGCACATGTGCTGTCCATTCTGTGGAACGTCTGTTGGCTTTGTGGTTCCACCTTTTACCCTGATTCCCAGGGTGCTGAGGAAGATCAAGAGGGAGGGTGATCATCATTCTGCTAGCCCCTTTTTGGCCCAGTCAATCTTAGTTCACGGATCTTCTCAATCTGTCCATCGCAGAACTATTTTGCTTTTCCACTCAGACTGGATCTCCAAAGTGATTCCACTCCTCTGTGAGACTTCAACTTGGTGTAAGTTCTCCAAAGGCCTCCTTTTGAGCCTCTTTCATCTGTTGCATCTCCTGACACTTATGATGGCCTTCCTTTTGGCCATTTTCTGTTTGAAAAATAAACTGTCTTTTAAACCCCCTTCCCTGGTTTTTCCCCAGGACACAATATTCTTTGCACTCACAGAATTTTTTTGCCCAAGGTTGTCTCGGATTTTCACATTAACAAGGAAATTGTTCTTCCTTCTCTTTCATCTGAACTTTCTTCCAAGCAGAAGCTCAATCTGATTCACATGGTGAGTTTTCATCGCACACAATCTTTTATTAAATCAGATTTTGTCCCTCCAAAGTAACCATTGCTTCTTGGGTCAATACCACTATCCGATAGGCTTATGTGCTGATGACAAAACATGTTCCTCTGTGAATCACTGCATACTTAACTGGACCTGTAGGTGCTTCTTGGGCCTACAGGAATCAGGCCTCTACTGAACAGCTTTGTAAGGTGGCAAATTGGTAGTCTTTCTGTATCTGCACCAAATATTTACCATGTCAATGTCCAGCTTTGGCTGGAAGATCCTTCAGACAGTGGTGCCTGTTTAGGGAGTTCTGAACCCTGTTGATTTTTGTTCAGTTGGTGTTCAAGGTTGGTGTCTGACACCTGAGGTTTATTATGGTACCAGTTCATCTGGTGGAGTACTGATCTCAAATGGAGGGGGTTTTTTTCTATTTTTTTCCCCTCACTGGAATCAAGGTGGATGATTTGGTATATCCCCATGGTTCCTGTGGATTGTAGAGAACTTAAATAATCTCTTAAATCATCTTAGCCCATGTGTAACACAGAATTCCCATCTGGAGGAAAAAAAAAACAAAAAACAAAACCTGTTTTAAATCCCAGGTCAGAGGAGCCCTCTTGGGGTCTTTGTTCATTTGCTCTAGAATTTTCTGCTATATTCCTACCCTACCTTCAGGGACCCTACACCTCAGTGGGTTTTGATCTTGGTGTTCTCTAGAGGCTTACTTTTGATCCCCTTTCATCTTTTTATTTGCATTGTGTGAATGCACCAAGTGTATAATATAAGACAATAAAAAACAAGGTATTGGACAATATATGAAGAGATAAAGGTGTATCTACAAATTAAATTAATCAAGTAGTGAGAAGGGAAAATAAGCTTCAAATCACAGTGAATAGATGGAATAAGATGCTATATGGATAGGATAAATACATATAATGTATGTTTGGTATAGTTCCACTATGGTAAGTGTACAATAGAATTAATTAATGCAAATATCTCTATGTAGGGAACTATCCACTTTTTAAAGGGGTAGTAATGCCGAAATTTAAGTTGATTAAATATTGTAGATGGTAAAAAAAAATAAAGTAATATGAAGAGAGTCTTTTATGGTTTGAGAGTTATTCACCGCTAACCCCCCCCCCCCCCCATGTCAACTGTAAAGCTGACAAAAGGAGATTAGAGTAATGCGACTCGCGGCAGCTCTTCAGCAGAGCCGAAATAGTGACATTTAAAAAGAGCAACTTCATTGGAACGGTCTACAAAGTGTGCTTGCATATCTATGTATTTGCATTTGGTTTCTTATTTGAAACAAAAATTGGGTATTGAAGAAGTATTCCTTACTTTTGTACTGTATAATTCACAATGAAATGTCACTTATGAATAAATAAACTTGTCAATTTGTGAGTGAATGTCCATTTTCTATCCTGTACAGTGTAGTATTCCCACTGGAATCTAGTTTTTGAGTAGAAAACAATCTAAAATTAAGTTACTGACCTTAAATGCAATGACCATATTTTCAAAACTCACTTAACCCTTTGAGTGCCAGAGGGGAACACACAACATTTCTTTGCAATGCATTGCATACCTGTCTGGAACTCAAATGGTTAATATTTTTTTTTTTAGAAGGCTTGGCAAAAATTGTAAAGATTCTGGGGGCTTGGCTGTCACTTTGAGTAAGAGTGTGAACGGTGTGGGGGTTGTACATAGATCAGCATAGCCTATAAGATTTGGTGCGAACCCACTATATGAAACATTTGGCTATATTGTTTGTAAAGATCAGAAAGTGCTTTTCTCATCCATCAAGATAATACAGCAAGTGAATCCAAATAGAAATATTGTTTCACTGTCGTCCAATACAGGTCACTGGTACTTCTGGGAGGTGATTCGCCCCTTTAATAGGCAGGAACTATTATGCAAATGATTGCAGGGGGCGGAGCCTCCCCTCCTACTTAAGCCACCTTCAGGCCAGAGCCACCAGATTGATTTGTTCCTGGGTGCTCTGCACACCAGGTAGAGAACATCTATGCATTCAACTTAGTATTTTGTTATTTTTTATTCAAATATGGAATACCACCATTAGGAGGGTGACCATGGCTGTGAATTGCCCTCTTTAAAGTGGCTGGTGCAGCTTCCAGGGATTTTCTGTGGACCTTATGCCCTGAAGAGGGAACAGCTTGAGTTAAAGGGATAGTAATACTTCATTTTAACTTTATTTTATTTTGTAGGCATTAAAAAAACATGAAGAATGATATAAGTCTTATCTCTGAAACCTTTATGGTTTAAGAGATATTCACAAACAAAGTATCCCCCCCCTGTTCAACCAGATCAGAAGGGAGATGCCCAGGTAGATTGCAGAGAGGGACAATCTTCAATTAAGATAATGGAAAAAGCTGAAAAACTTGTCAAGGGGGGAAGGGCTTTCATTGTTTTCATACAAAGAAAATTGTCCCCTTCTGTTATCTGTACTGTCATACAACCAGACTCACATCTGAGAAGAGATGGCTTACACTAGGTAAAAGGGGCGGGGAGGGGAACTTTGCTTGTGAATATCTCATAAACCATAAAGGTTTGAGAGATAAGACTTATATCATTCTTCATGTTTTTTTTAATGCCTACAAAATAAAATAAAGTTAAAACGAAGTGTTACTATCCCTTTAAGCAGCTTCCCTACTGGGGAATTTACCTCTGGTTTATTCCTTCTTCATCATGGTCACCTGAAGACAGAAGTCCTGCAGGGAAGGTGAGTCACCCATTGAGTGCTGAAGGTCCACTTGTCCCCACAGTGTCCCTTTGCTGGGCTTGTATTTGGGAGTTTGCTTTGCACTCCAGCACTCATAGGGTGTTTTTATTGCATTCAATGTTTTAATGCAGTTTCTGTGGTATTCTCTGGGTTTGGAGCCTTAAATAGTGTTTATTTATGTGTTTAATGTATGTTTGGGCACTTTTTAATGTTTTGTTAAACTTTATTAAAATTGGTGTTCCGTGCCTTTAAGCGCGGCTTTCCCGATCAGACGCTATGGCTCCTTTACTCTCTATGAGATTTCACAGTGTGGGACGTATCTCTGGAACCGCTTGTCACAGCAACTCCAGAGAGGGCTCATTTTACTGCTAGGCTCTTGCTCTATCATCCGGTATGTGTTTTATTAGTGTGGGGTGTTCAGGGGGGCTTCGGGCACTGTTTGGGGTACTTGTATGGGGAAAACTACATTTCCCATGAGCGCCCGGTTCGCGCTCGTTTCTGATTGGCTATCCTGACGGCCGCCATTTTGTGGAGCTCTTCCTCAGCGAGTACACTACGCAGGGACCGAGCCTTCTCTCCCCTCAACAGATTAACCCTTCGCTGGCCAGATAAGTCTGAATTTAGGCATTTCTGGGGTGAAACTTTAATCTTCCACATTTTTTCTGGGTGATAGAGTTTGAAGTGGGGTATATTGACGCTGTGAGCATGTCTACTTCACTGGAGCTAGGGGCTAGACCCAAGTCTAAGGAGGATGGGGGGTCCGCTCCCCCCATGGCGTTTTGCTCCTCTTGTCACATTGGGCTATGTAGCGATAATGTGGGGGATCTATGCCCTAACTGCACTGGTCAAGATAGCAACCCTGGGCTTCCCAGCCATGCTATTGAGCCATCTTGGGTGAGGGAGTTTAAAGCTGCCACTAGGGATCTCAGATCCACTCTTCAACTCTTTCCCTCTCAGGTACAGGGGGCTCTCCAGGTCTGGCAGACCCCCGCTGCAATCAGGACCTCCCTGCCTAAGCCACAGGGTGCTCCTGATGTGTCTGATTCTTCTGAGGAAGAACTCTTGCAGGATTCTGATGCTGAGGAACGCACTGTTATTGAGTCTAACAGGTCCATTGGGGACCCCTATGAATGTGACCCTGAAGTCTCGGCTGAGGGTCTGATTAGAGCTGTACTGAATATGCTCAACCTTCCTCTGACTCAGGAATCCACTTATGATCCTACTGACATTTTTCAAAAGAAACCATCTAAGCCTGTTGTTTGTTTTCCAACTAACCCTACTCTTGCCCGTCTAGTCTCTGAGGCATGGAAGAATCCTGATAGATCCTCCTCTGTTTCCAAAAAGTTTGCTAAACTGTACCCTTTTCCTGAGACTGAGCTGGCAAAATGGGTTCATCCCCCCAAGGTGGATGCTCCTGTTTCCAGGCTATCCAAGTCTACTGCTTTGGCTGTCTCTGATGCCTCTGCCCTGCAGGATTGGACGGATAAAAAGCTAGAGCTTTCTCTTAAGTCTATTTTTGCCTCCATTGGCACTGCCATGCGTCCAACCTTTGCAGTGGCGTGGGTTAATAGAGCCATTGCGGCCTGGACTGAACGACTGACTGACGCAGTTCGCCAGGATGCACCAGTATCTGAACAGTTACAGCTTCTTGCTAATATCGCTGAAGCTCAGAATTATGTTGCTGACGCTGCCTTTGATGCTGTGCGCATGATGGCGAGGGCCTCCACTGCTTCTGTGGTGGCTAGACGTGCCCTTTGGCTGAAAATTTGGTCTGCTGATACAGCCTCTAAGAAAGCCTTGCTTTCCTTGCCCTTTCAGGGGAATTTGCTATTTGGGTCTGAACTCAAAGAAATGATCAGTGAGGCTACTGGCGGTAAAAGTACTTTTCTACCCTCAGTCTTTAAGAAAAAGTTTCCAGCCAAAAGCAATCGGTCCTTTCATTCCTTTCAGACTGAGACACGCTCCTCGGCCCAAACGGGTCCTCCCGCTACGCGCTCCTCCTCCAAGCCCAAACAGTCCTGGAAGCCCAAAGTGGCCCCCAAGGCCAAGACCTCCAAGACTGCTTCGGCATGACTCGCCGAACCTGGGTCCGCATCCGGCTGTACGTGGACGTCTCTGCATCTTTCGCCGGACTTGGGAGGAGTCAGTGGCGGACCCATGGGTTCTTCAGGTGGTGTCAGAGGGATACAGGATCCCTTTCTCCTCCCTTCCTCCTTTTCGGTTCCATTTTACTCGTCCTTCTCAGGAACCCACAAAAAGACGTCTGTTCGACGACGCTATTCAGGATCTCTTGGACAAAGAGGTTCCTCCGGAGGACACAGGTTCAGGAATTTATTCCAACCTGTTTGTGGTGGCCAAAAAGGACAGAGGGGCTCGTCCTATTTTGGATCTCAAAGATCTCAAAGATCTCAATGCCTATGTGGTGACTTCCCACTTCCGCCAGGAGTCCCTGCGCTCTGTGATTGCAGCTATGTCTCCAGGGGAGTTCCTTGCCTCCCTGGACCTTCAGGTTGCTTATCTTCACATCCCTATTCATCCAGAGAGCAGGCGGTATCTCAGGATTGCCTGCCACAGGGGACACTTTCAGTTTTCAGCTCTTCCCTTTGGGCTGACTTCAGCTCCTCAGGTCTTCCAGAGAGTGTTGGGCTCCTTGATAGCTGTGCTTCATCAGGACGGGGTCAGGGTGACCCCCTACATGGACAATCTCCTCCTCAAAGCTTCCTCGGCGGAGCTTCTTCACCAGCAATTGCAGAAGTGTATCCACACTCTGACCCGCCATGGCTGGATCCTGAATCTGGACAAGTCGGACTTGGTCCCATCTCAGAGGCTTCTGTTCCTGGGTCTCCTGTTCGACACTCGCCAATGCATGGTGTTTCTGCCGGAGGATGTGGCTCATCAGATAGCCATCCGAGTGGCGGGGATTATGGAACTGGACTTAGTGCCGGTAACGAAGTTGTCGTCCCTGGTGGGGAAGTTCATTTCCACAATCGAAGCGGTATCTTTTGCCATGGCCCACTCCAGGGAACTTCAGAGATTTGTGATCCAGACGTGCAAGAATCATCCAGATCATCAGCATCTGTCAGTCTCTCTACCTCCTCATGTGGAATCGAGTCTGCACTGGTGGTTGGATCTCTCCCATCTCCTGAAAGGGAGATCCTTTCAAGTTCCTTGTTGGACCACGATCACAACGGATGCCAGCCTTCGGGGCTGGGGTGCTGTGTTGGGTCGCTTCAGTGCTCAGGGGAAATGGGGTCTGGAGGAATCTCTTCTCTCCATCAATGTTCTGGAACTACGTGCCGTCCGGCTGGCCCTGAGACACTGGGAATCTCAACTGACCGGTCTTCCGATCAGAGTGGAATCCGACAACGCCACTGCGGTGGCTTACATCAACAGGCAAGGCGGCACAAGAAGCGGCACCGCCTGGTTGGAGGTCAAGGATATTTTGTCTTGGGCAGAAGGTCACGTGCCTGTCATCTCGGCAGTTCATATTCCAGGCGTGGACAACGTCATGGCGGACTTCCTCAGTCGTCATACCGTCGACAGCGGAGAATGGGCTCTTCATCCAGAGGTGTTTCACTTGCTCACCCAGAGGTGGGGGATGCCGGAGGTGGACCTGATGGCCTCCAGACACAACAGGAAGGTTCCGGTGTTTTGCTCCCGGCGGAGGGACTCCCTTGCTCTGGCAGTGGATGCCTTATCGATTCCTAGGGATTTTTCTCTGGCTTACATCTTCCCTCCTCTTCCTTTATTGATCAGAGTCATCCAGAAACTGAAGCGAGAGCGTTGTCCCGTTATCCTGATCGCTCCAAACTGGCCTCGCCAGTCCTGGTATCCGGAGTTGATGGCCATGTCAGTGGCGGATCCGTTCCCACTTCCTGCCCGTCCGGACCTGCTCCTTCAGGGTTATCTGTGGAAGGAGGATGTTCACTCTCTCCATTTGATGGCATGGTGGTTGAATCCTCGATTCTAGCAAAGAAAGGATTTTCTCCTTCTGTGGTGTCGACTATGCTCAGTGCTCGTAAGCCTGTGTCCTCCAAGATCTATCATCGCATATGGTCAACCTTCGTGGCATGGTGCTCTGAGAAGAAATTCTCCCTTGATTTTCATCTTCCCACTGTCCTAGCCTTCTTGCAGGACGGTGTTGATAAGGGACTCAGTTTGAGTTCCCTCAAAGTTCAGACTTCTGCCTTGTCTGTGTTTTTCCAGGAAAGGATTGCTATCCTTCCTGATGTGAAAGTTTTCTTCCAAGGTGTGACTCATGTTCGACCTGCCTTCAAGAGTCCTGCTCCCCAGTGGGACCTCAATTTGGTGCTGGGAGTTCTCCAGCGACCCCCGTTTGAATCCTTGGCTTCCATTCCATTACGTCTCTTGACTTGGAAGATGGCCTTCCTTTTGGCTATTGTTTCGGTTCGCCGGGTAGCAGAGTTACAATCTCTGTCTTGTAAACCTCCTTACCTGGTGTTCCACAAGGATAAGGCTGTGCTTCGCACTACCAAGGAATTCTTACCCAAGGTTGTGTCTGAGTTTCACATCAATCAGGAGATTGTGGTTCCCTCTTTCTGCCCTAATCCTTCATCTGACAAGGAAAGAGATCTCCATTTGTTGGATGTGGTGCGTTGCCTCAAGTTTTATGTTCATCGCACCGAGTCTATCAGGAAGTCTGACGCTCTATTCGTCATTCCTGAGGGGCCTAGGGCAGTGAGACCGGCTTCCAAAGTTACCATTGCCTCTTGGATCAAGGCTACTATCCGTGAAGCCTATAAGTTGCGGAATAAGCACGTTCCCTTCCGGGTGACTGCCCATTCCACCAGATCTATTGGGGCCTCTTGGGCCTACAAGAATCAGGCTTCTGCTGATCAACTGTGCAGAGCGGCCACTTGGTCCTCTGTGCACACTTTTTCTAAGCACTATCGAGTTGATGTACTGGCTTCGGCTGATGCCAGTTTTGGAAGGAAAGTCCTGGAGGCAGTTTTGCCTGTGTAGGTCTTCCGCTCTGTGATCCTTAGTGCTTCCTTACTGTTGAGCCCTGTTGGCTCTAGTTCCGTGTGCTGTGTTAGTTCAGGGATTGTTCCCTTGATTGGTGTCCGTTGACATTTACAGTTTGGGCTATGTAATTAACTGGTTCATAGCAGTTTTAATGACTTGGGCCTTGTTCTGGTCCTTGCCTTTTTCCCCACCTCTGGATCAGCTCAATGTTTGTACATCCCAGAAGTACCAGTGACCTGTATTGGACGACAGTGAAAATAGGATTTTAGTCTTACCTGTTAAATCCTTTTCACTTAGTCCATACAGGTCACTGGTCTCCCACCCTGTCAAGGGACCAGACCTGGCTCTCCTGTGGCATTCAGTGGGAGACCTTTGGGGCATGCTCACAGGAGTCTTTCTTCTTGCTTACCTGGGGTCAGTTTTAGGGTCTCAAATCAATCTAGTGGCTCTGGCCTGAAGGTGGCTTAAGTAGGAGGGGAGGCTCCGCCCCCTGCAATCATTTGCATAATTGTTCCTGCCTATTAAAGGGGCGAATCGCCTCCCAGAAGTACCAGTGACCTGTATGGACTAAGTGAAAAGGATTTAACAGGTAAGACTAAAATCCTATTTTTGTCTCACTTATAAAATGTTTCCCCACCATAAAAATATATATAAGTAGTTGTATGTAAATGTGTGTATTTTTTATTTCAGGTGACAGAACTGGAAACAGACCAGAGTAAGTTTTTTTTTTTTTTTTTTTCTCTCCCTTACACGTCTTGTATTTAATTGCACTATTAAGCATTTTTATCCCTATCTCTACTATAGCAAGGATAATGGTAAACTTGACCACTCTCCCAGGCTTTCTGGTCAGACATTGTTAATGCAGGGCTTCTCACTCTAGAAACTTTGAAGAGCAAAATAAAACTGTAGGTTAAAGTGTAAAAAAAAAAAAAAAAAAAAAATAATAATAATAATAATAAAAAGTATAGGTATTGACATTACATATTCTTTACTTGGAGAATGTGTAATAAAATATTGCTGTCTCTTAAAATCGAAGAACCAGCTCATACGATTGATAATGTGTTGTCAGTCAGTACTGATGCTTGTAAATTAAGTGCATTTACAGTGCATACTCATTTTTTTCAACCACACCACCTACTGTTTTGCACTTTGCATTATAGCCTGTTGTTCATGTACTTGACGTTTGTATGCTTGCTTAACTTTAATGTGATAGATTAGAGCACTTTCTTCCACCTTTATTTGCTAGCTTCATAATGGCTCTCAGTATTGTGAATGCAATGAATTGTGTACCCTTCTGGCACTCAAAGGGGTTAACCCTTTAAATGGCAAAGATGAGGGCAACACGTTTCTTTGCAATGTGTTTCTCACTCTTCTGACACTCAAAGGGTTATGGGTGAAATGTAATCTTGTTTGATAACAGCACTATTTTTAAGGTCATTGTAAATTCATTTTATTTTTAGTGTAAACACTTCCTCAGAGAGAGAAACCAGTTGATAACTTGAATCACGGGTGTCCAAGTTCACTCCTTAACCCTATAATGACCAGAGGTCTGGGGAAGTTACATTCCCTTAAAGGGAGCTTGATGTGCCAGAACTGCCACCGGTCCTTCAGGGGGAAAAAAAAAACAGTGACTGTCCTGGCGTGTCACCAGTCGCTAAGGGCTAAAAACAGACCAGAATTTAAGGATTTCCTTGCTTCAGCACAGAGTCAGTCAAAATGAATGAACCACTGATTACCTCACCTGTGCTTAATCATGGAAATACTTAAATTCTGACCTCTTTTTAGGCCTTGAAGAGTGAACTTTGACACCAGAATTGGATTATTTTATCTCCTTGGACAGGGGATTTACTAGATTCAAAAGAGACATGGGTTTTGTGCAGACCTAATGCATTATTTGTGCACTTCTCAGCCCGGTTGCACAATAATATGCCAGGTGCTGGCAGAAAGATCAGGGACTTCATGGAGGAGACCTAGGACCTCTGCTTTCTCCTCAGCTGGTACCTAGTAAATCCCCTAACCTTGGGTACTTCACAAATGCATTGACAAAGTCTTAAATGTAGTAACTTGTATGCACATTCATCTGCATTCAAAATTTTCTTTTTGTTCAGTCACCTTTTTTGTAGCTGATCTCATTATTTTCTTCACAGGGATAGCAAAGCACTTAAGGATGAAAATCTACCTCAGTTAATATGTCAGGATGTAGAGAATTTCCAGTAAGTATTTATAAGGCTGTTTATCTTTTTGTCCAATATGGAGCACGGGAATCATAGGGTAAAGTATCCTACAGCCAGGAGGGCAGGGCACTTGCCTTAAATGGCTCCCTGGAGACAGATGCTCCCTCCCTACTTCACCTTACTCCCATCAGACATGCTTCATTTTTAAAGTGACCTCAATGGATGTTCCTGGAAAAAATTTTCACTTAGCCATCTTTTTTGCTTTTCCCCTGTAGGATGTGGCCGTGTAATAATCCATAAGGTGGGCTCTCCTATCTCTGGCCTCCATTATCCGTTTGAACCAGAATGCAGACTAAATGGTACCTAGGTTTGCTAGAGGATGGCTTATATTATCAGCCTTTTTCTCCTCTCGGTTCTGCTTTACCTGTCTGGGTTGAAGCTGCTATGCCACATAGGAGCCTGTAGACTGAGTTATCCCAAAGTAATCCTCTCCCTTCTGACTCTGTCAATGCAGAGAAAGCTTTTGATAGGGTCTCATGCAGCTTTATAGACGTGACATTACAAAATATTGGCATAGGCCCTAAATTCAGTGATCTTATATTTGCCCTCTATACCAACCCTTCAGCTCTCCTCAAATGTAACGGTATGCCTTTACTCATTTGCCCTCCGTAATGGCACAAGACAGGGCTGCCCCCTTTTTCCTATATTATTCCTTCTCACCATAGAAGTTAAGCCAATTCTATTTGAGTAAACCCACTCACCACTGGTATTCACACAAATTCTAAAGAAAATAAAATATCCCTTTTTGCAGATAACGTGATGCTTACAGTCACTAATCCGATTCAGTCCCTTACAGAAATACTGACTGAACTACAAAAATACAGTATGGTTTCCAGCTTCATACCTAATCTTAGCAAATTGGAACTTTTAAATATCAATATCCCTTCCATACTAAAATCACACCTCTCGTATACCCTTCAAATGTTCGAAAGGTCAAGTAAAATAGTTAGGGATTCTTCTACCTCCTTTTCCCTCAGATCTATTCTGTCTCAACTTTCCTCCACTTCTGAATTCTGTCTCATCCACTGTGCTCAAATGAAGATGAGATGTAAATTCTTCTCCTGGTCCGGGAGGATCAACGTGATAAAAATGGTCATAATACCCAAGATTTTATATTGACGGCAGACAATTCCTATCACATTACCCAACTCCTATCTCAAACAACTTCAAACTTCTCTCAATAAATTAATTTGGCAAAACAAACCATCTAGGATCAAGCTCGCGTCTCTAGCCAGACTCAAACAAGAAGGAGGGCTAGGGGTACTACCAAGCAAATCACTTTTCCCCACTCTGTCATTGGTATTACTCCAAACACTCTAAACTTTGGACCTAGTTGCTGGATGATTTAATATCTCCATATAAAAACCCGCTGTTCCTTGGTTACCACCAATGGAGAAGACAGACTCTGTTGCAGAACTCAATTTTTCTTCGCTCATCACTTTGCATTTGGGACAACTTAATTGCTACTTCCAGACTCTTCTTTCCCATCCCCTTTAATACCCCTTCTGGGAAAAAGGAATTTCACCCCGGGTCAGTCTCTCAAAAACTTTTGTCTCTGGTCCCTTTACCCCCATCTGTGTCCAACTCAACTCCTCAAACAAAACAAACTTCTCCCATTCTCTGATTTACAAGATAACTTTCTATTACATTCTAATGAACATTGGAGATATAGGCAAATAGCGCATTTCATACAATCCCATCCAAATAGGCAACCGCTTTTAGGGAACCCCTAAGTATTTGCTTATCCCAACATTCTAAGGGCTGGAGCATATCCTCCATGTATTGATTGATATCTAGGGCTCAATTAAACAATGCTGATGTTGGAGATGTCATTCTTCTCTGGGGTCCTACCTTCACATTTGGTTCAATTGCCCTTTAATATCTCCTTTCTCAAGAGAGGTTTTTGATACAATCTCTAAGATTCTGAGCACTACTATACCACCAGAATTTTGGGTGACTTTTTTTAATCTTCTTCCACCTCGGTTTACAAACTCTCTCACACCAGATCAACTACATCTCTTCAGACGACTCCTAAACTCATCTAAACTTTGCATCCCACCTAAACGTAAGCTCTCAACTCCACCTTCTCTGTTCACAGACTGGGTACTTTGTGAACAAGGTGATGTGCATTGAGAGATTGAATTATTTGAAACTCAGAAAAGATGTAACGTTTGAAAAAATTTGAAGCTCCTGGATATCCTTTCTCTCCTCACCCACATGCGCCCTTCCAACATAGTCTCCAATCCCCGATGTCATGGCATTCTAGTGACATACTGGAACTTAACAAATTGTTGCTCGTCTGTGCTGGCGCACTGCATGGCTACACCCTCCCTTCCCATGTTATTCATCACACTTATTCTCACTCTCTTTACTCCTCTTCCTTGATAGCCAGGCTTCTTAGATCTGTCTCACTGTTCTATTTTCTCAATATCCTTACAATCTGCTGCATACAATGCATTGCCTTCCCCTTTGGCACTCAAAGGGTTAATGTATTTTCTATCTTTTGTCTTTTTATAATGTACATGATGGGTACCTCACTGAATGTACCATTTTTTTCTCGTTTATGTGTAAAACTTATTGCCTGCTCTATACTTCTGTATTTTATCTTCTCTCTCAATAAAAAATCTTAAAAAAAAAAAATAGTGAAGTAGGGAAGGGAAGGTCTAACTCCAGAGATCTTTTTTACAGACAAGTGCCCTGTCTTCCTGTCCAGGAAATACTTTGTCTCATGGTTCGTTTCTTTACGCCTGGAATAAGAGAAACATTTATTGGTAAATACACAAATATCCCATTATAATAACATCTGTGTTGCCTTTTTTTTTTTTTTTTTTTTATACTATCTTGTTTTTACATCACTTGCCTCTTGTGGAGGGTTTTGCAGTGGGAAACCATGCATAGGGCTAGACCAGAAGCAGTGCACATTTGTACAGTATGTGCAAGTAGTGGAACCAACAGCTAAGCAAGAAGGGCTGTGTGTCACTTCATAAATAAAGCTCTGGAGGCCACAAAGGTAATAAAGGACACTGCATTTTTAACCTCTTAATGACTGCTTGATGTGGGGGTAGGTGGCCACAGCTTTTATTTATTTTTATTTGCGCAGTGAATTCTGGGATGACAGGTGTGTACAGCCGGCTGCCAGCCCATGATTCCATGAAGTGCTAGGATCATCACCCGTCCTTCACATCCGGACCATGATGACAGTCATGGCATGTCACCAGACTTTAAAGTGTTAAACAAGGACCAATGTCAAGTACCCATCTCTTGTGTCGGTGTTACTACTAATTATATACTCTACAGTTGGGGTGGCCAACCAATGGTCCATGCAAGTGGTGTTGATCCAAAATTCCCATCATCTGCAACCATCACACTGTAGGACAGGGGTGGGCAACATGCAGCCCACCAGATGCTGTTGGACTACATTTCCCGACAAAGCCAGTTGATTGGGGTTAATGATCATTTTAGCCCAAAAGCAGCTGCATGGGCCATTGGTTGCCCACCCCAACTGCAGAATATGACACCAGAGAGATTGATCCTTGTTTAAGATTACAGTGTCCTTTATATTGGCCTGGTGGCCTCCAGCGTTTTATATATGAAGTGACGCACAACCCTTTTTGGTTCCACTACAAAAAAGGGATCAGTGTCTCTCTGAAATGATTGTCTCAGACTTATTTATCACTGCAATGTTTACTGACACTAGGCCTGGCTTTATATCTCTGGTGCTTGTATGACATTGCTCCCAGACCCATCTAATGTTGCCTGTTATACTGAATATCCATTATCGATTTCAGTTCTAGCCCATGCCCCACACATTGCTGCTGTTTCCTCCTCCTTATTTATTTATTTTTTTGTTTTTAATATTATTATTCAGGCTTCGTTTGGGGGTGGGGGGGGAGAATCGGGGGCAATATGCCGTCCTGCTTCCACTCCTGCCCAAACTTCTGCGTAGGATTGGGCATCGTAGGGGAAAGTCTCCGACGTGAGGCAGCATCTTCCAATCCCAATCACTCCTGTCAGTCAAACACTGTCTCACCCCCAGCCTTCTTTAGCTGTTAGCTGTAGAATCACAAGCAGTGTTTGCTTCACTGGTAGCCATGATCCTGGAACCCACTATGCTATGCCAACCCATTCCAACGGGGTATTGGTTTTCATTGACACAGGGTACTGAAATACCATGCAATTGAACCATTTTAGTAAAAAAAAAAAAAATGATTTGATGAGACTTGACTGAGGAATCCAGCATGTGAGCTGGAACAGTCTCTTGCCACTGACAGTGCTCCAGCTCACATGCTGGATTCCTCCATCAGAGGAGAAGGTGGGAATGGGGGAACAACTGGTTTGGGGAAGAGGCTGAGATTGACAGGCTGTGGTACGGAGCGGTGCCACAGCCTGTACTGAAGTGATGTCACGCATCAGAATTAAAAAGCTGAAATCGCTGTGAAAAATACCAGATTTAACATTTATAGAGAAACAAGATTAGAATAAGAACGACTTTAAATGAGGTGAGATTTCCACTTTAAAGCTCGTTCTGTCATGGAAGCTTTCTTTCCATTAGGGATGCACTGAAATTGCGGTGGCTGAAATGTTTCGGCCGAAAATTGCATTTTTTGGCGAAAAGCCGAAATAAAAAAAATGGCCAAAACGGGGAAAGTATTATCTGCAGCACAGCACATGGAGGTGCTCCAGCTGCAGCACAGCACATGGAGGTGCTCCAGCTGCAGCACAGCACATGGAGGTGCTCCAGCTGCAGCACAGCACATGGAGGTGCTCCAGCTGCAGCACAGCACATGGAGGTGCTCCAGCTGCAGCACAGCACATGGAGGTGCTCCAGCTGCAGCACACCACATGGAGGTGCTCCAGCTGCAGCACACGGAGGAGATAGTGAGGACAGAAGAGGAATACAAAGATAGAAGTGAGAGAGGCAAAAGGGGTGTGAGAGACAGGAGCGTTTTGTGTTTGTGAGGGAGAAGAATGGAGAGAGATGGGGAGGAGGAGATGGCGTGGGGATACACTTTAAGAACCAGAGAACTGCAAAACATGCACTGCACAATCTTCTACTCTTTAAAGGGTTAAATTGAAGGTTTGGGAGATATAATAGTGTATGAAGGGTTTGATGCTTTTGGAGTCTGAAGACATTAGCAAGTAGATCAGGGGAAGGAGCTGAGAGATGGACATGAGGTGAACTGTGGTGTATTTTGGAAATATGCTGTGTTAACTGGTAATGTACTGTGTTTTAAGCTACACATGGGGAAGAAAGTTTAGAAGAGGTAATGACTAACTCTCTGGGGTCCAGGTAGTTAGCAGTGCAAAGCTAATGAATGCATTGTGCACCCTCTTGTCCTTAAGAGGTTAATCAAGCAAAATGTTGCTAGGGGTTAATCAACAATGTATCAATCAATACTTGAGCAATGTCCTGCAAGCCCCGTTAGTCCGCAAGGGGTTAACACTTCTAGTGCCAGAGTACTGCCTATACCACTGATTCTACAGTCATTGATCGGACTCAGCAGGAGAGGCAGGGAGCCTAGTATGGACACACACAGATCTCTGGGAGGGTTATTCAGACTTAATTTAAATGAATTAAAAAAAACAAGTCATTTTTGGTTTTCGGGCAAGTGCATCCTGAAGTTTCGGTTCTGTATTTTCATTTCGGTGCACCCCTACTTTCCGTTTGCCTCCTATGTCATGTGAGCCTTCTAGTTCCTCTTCCTTGTTAGTACTTGCAGGCATGGACCTCAGCATGTCTTGTTTTCCAGCCATTGTCTTTTTTTTTTTTTTTTTTTTTTTTATGAAAACCCATTGAATAGATAGTGCTGTTTTATATTTTGTAACAATAGAAACAGCTGCATTTGTGCATTTCTCAAGTCCTACGTGGAACACTGGAACCATGGGGTAAAGAGTCCTCTAGCCGGGAGGGCAGGGCACTTGCCTTAAAAGGCTCTTGGAGGTAGAGATTCCAGCCCTGCTTCACTTTACCCCACCAGGATTTTTTTTTTTTTTTTTTTATCTGTAGCCATGGGGCTGTGCAATGCCCCGTTAGGTGGGCTCTTATCTCTGGCAGCCATTGATGGTTTTAGTCAGTGCACATACTTTTTATCTGTGGTGTTTTGGCTAGACTGGCACTCTGTATTTTTAAATATATTTAGGTACTTTTATAAATGTACTTTTATATTCCTTTTCTGCCCCGCTCCTTTACAAAGAAGGATATTGACTTTTTTTTTTTTTTTTTTAACCCTTTCATTACTGCAGTTTCTTTTACTTCTTTGTTTGGTTTATTTTCATTCATATTCTTTTACTTTATTACTATCATTTTCAAATTTGTTTTTTTGAGGTCACTGCTTTTAAAGATAGGCACGTGTTTCGGCCATGTTGCATGGAACATAGACGAGGGTGCAACACCTGTATAAGGCCTTTCCCTCCTTCCTTGCCACATAAACCCTATGCAGCCAGATAAGTACATTTAACTTGATATACATACTTTTATCCTACTTTAATATTTCAAGAGGTCTCTTGGCTATGACAGAGCCTAAAGAAGACATGGGCAGACTAAGACTACTAAGAGTTTGGCAGTGCTTTTAACCCTTTTAGTCCATTGCTTCTCATGCTAGTCTAGTCTTCCAAGGGAATCCTCTGGTACTCTGTGTTTCTCCTGCTCCGGGGCCCCCAAACAACCTCCGGGGCCCTCTTCTAATGAACTGGAGCCTGCATGTGTTAGTTCCTTAATCTCCTCAATAAGCTCTATCCCTTCCTCTATTCAAGGAATTTTAGACTCTTGGTCCAAGGGCCTTCCTGTGCCCCCAAAAGGAGATTTAGCCATTTAGCAGTGCATGATATCCCCATGGTTTGGGGGTTTATTTGCTGAGAAGGGGAATCTGAAGTTAGATCTGGATTAATTCTTCTCTGTTGGTATTCTTGTGAGGAAGGCCCTGGTTACTATGCTTGAGGGTCTTTTTCGAGTTGTCGTGGATGCTTAAGTTCTCAGGGAACTCAGACTCTAATTCTTCTGATATTTCCAAGAGATGCCATTTTTCCACCTCACCTTTTCCTACACCAGGTACTCATGGAGGATTCATGATAGGAGATTGTTCCTTCCTCTGCATATCTTTCTCATGTGCCCTTTTTCTGCTGAGGTTCTAGTTCAGTTGGCATGAGTTTTTGCCCAGAATTGAAGAATGTTATATGTCGTGCAAGAGCACCTTTATTGCCTCAAGTTAATTCCAAACATTCCTTTTTTCCATGTGAGTTGCGTTGCTTTCTTTACTCCCATCAGATATGGTTATGCCCCAAGGGCACCTATTCCCACAGTTACTGAGGTGCACTTTACTACAAAACCCAAGCAGGTCTTTGACAGGCAAAAAGCCTGCTCAGAAGGCCAGAGCTGAGACGCCTACCTACTCATGACTTGCTGTGGTCTGGTCCGACTCGAGCAACACAGTGTGTGAGCGGTTTGTGGCTGATATTGGTTTTTGCGGGTAATTTCCTTCTAATTTTTTTTCATCTCCAGAATTCCTTGCTATCCTGTGCTAAGTCGTACGTTTTTTAGATGAAGTCTCTTCACTGGTAGATATTCAGATCTTGGTGCCTTTTTCTTCTCACGAGATTCATGGAATTCTATTCTAACCTTTTAAGTTACCAAAAAGAATGGTAGATTCCATCCTATTCTGGACTTGAGGCTTTTCAACGGTTTTTTGTTCCAGCTCCTAGTTTCAAAATGGAGTCCTTGCACTCTCTAACTTCTGCAATGTGTCAAAGAGAATTTTTGGCTCCCCTAGACATAAAGTACACTTGCCTTCATATTCCCATCTATACATATTTAGGCTTTTGTGCTATCTGTCTCTCAAGACCATTGTTTCAGTTCACTTCCCTTTGGACTGAGGTCTGCGCTGCAGGTCTTTACAAAGGCCATGACAGCTCTGGTAGCTCACATCCACTAAGGAGGGACCTCCTTGATTTCCTATCCCTACATGGACAACCTTTTACTGAGGGCTCCCTCAGAGGAGGCACTGCACCTTCAGCTTAAGACTTTTGTGTCTTATCAAGCAACATGGTTGGGTTCTCATTTTCAATAATTCAAGTCAAGTGTTTTGAAGACCAAGAGTCTTCATCTTCCAGTCATTTTGGCCTTTTATTCAGGCTGGGCTTCAAAAAGTGCTTGATTGTAGCTTTATTAAAGTCCACAGTTCAGTCCTTTTCCAGAAGCCTATTGCCTTATTTCCAGATTTGGAAACTTTCATCCAAGGGTTGGCTCATGTTTAGGCAGTCTTTCAGGATCCCACTCTCCGCTGGATCTGAAACTTGTTCTGGGAGTGTTTTCAGAAGGCTCTTTCTGAGCCTCTGTCTTCAGTTTCTCTGTTTCTTGTCAC
This sequence comes from Rhinophrynus dorsalis, assembly GCA_037306005.1. Taxonomy (NCBI): domain Eukaryota; kingdom Metazoa; phylum Chordata; class Amphibia; order Anura; family Rhinophrynidae; genus Rhinophrynus; species Rhinophrynus dorsalis. The sequence continues at coordinate 541,926,878 of CM074719.1, read as the reverse complement.
TCAAGATTACCTTTCTTCTTTCTGTTATGTCTGTTCGGTGGGTGACTGAACTTCAGGCTTTGTCCTGTAAGCCTCCCTTTCTGGTTTTCCCCCTATGATAGGGTGGTTTTGTGGACTTGCATAGGGTTTCTCCTTAAGGTTGTCTCTGTGTTTCACATTAACCAGGAAATTGCTCTTTCTTCTCTGTCCAGCTCCATCTAACAGACACCTGAGGTTCCTGTCTTACCAGTTTGTCTCGGTTGAAACTGCTTTCTGTTTTGAAGGGTTTTTCTTTTCCCTAACTGGAATCTTGGATACTTTGGTGTATTCTCTTGGTTACTGTGTTCTACGTGGATGCAAGTGAAATGAGGATTTTTGTGTACTTAACCATAAATCCTTTCCTCCATGTGAAACCCAGGAGTTCCCTCCTGGAGACAAACCAGCACTTTGAGAACTCGACAGGGGGGGTTCTGTTGGGTTCTTTAGCATGGGGAATTCCCTTCCTTGCTTTGCGTTTGTTTCTCTTCTTACATCTTTGCTATAAGTTAAAATGGAAAATGCCTGATGAAGGTAAAGTGAAAAAGGGAGGCAGTCTCTGTCTCTGAGTGTCTTTTAAAGCTTGTGCCCTACCCTCCTGACCAGAGGATACTTTACCCATGATTCCTTTATTCCACATAGGCTAAGAGAAAATAATTTATTGGTAAGCTACTTGTGTAGTTTTTATCCACTTTCTTTTCCCTTTTTAACATATGTTTTTGTCCTTCAGGAAATTTGTGAAGGAACAGAAACAAGTTCAGGAAGAGATAAGTAGAATGTCCTCTAAAGCAATGCTGAAAGTACAGGAGGACATTAAAGCCTTGAAACAGCTCCTCACTGTTGCCTCCAGTGGCCTACAGAGGAATGCACTGGCTATAGATAAACTGAAAATGGAAACTGCTCAGGTACTGTATATGACATTGCTGTACTGTTTCTTTGGCACTGCCATTCTCTCTATCTCTTATTTTTTCCATTTTGAAGAATGTGTTTTGAGTACTTGATACAGATATGCGGTGTACCTGCTGGTTGAATAATACTCTTATTTGACCTAAAAACAAAGAGGGGGGGGGGGGTTACAGTGTGTGTGTGTGTGTGTGTGTGTGTGTGTGTGTGTGTGTGTGTGTGTGTGTATCCAATATAGTCTCCCAGCCATACCCCCCTCCACACACACACTTGCTCACTCTACTTTACCCCCCACCAGATGCTTTTGATCCCCTTAACGACCCATGACTTGTCAGGACCGTCATGGGTAAATTTCCCATAAGGACCCATGACAGTCCTTGCATGTCAAGGGTTAAATGATAGCAGTGCACCTCAGTGCTGCTCATGCTGCACAGGCTGAAACCAAGAGCTCTAGGACTGGAGTGCTCTGTTTCAGTCCTCCTCTGTTCTGCCGGTACATGTGTTTTACACATTGCCTTTGTGACTGTTCTCTGCCTCTCTCTTCCTTATTATGAAAGTAAGGCACATATGTATTTACAAACACAATTTAATAAACAAATCTACTGAAGGTTAAATAAACATAAGTGGTAATGGTACTGTTGTGGAGAAAAGTAATAGACTTATACACACTACACAATCTTATTCAACAAAAAAGTGGAAACGAGGGGGGGGGGCAGGGGGACATGAGGATTTTTGTGCCAGAGGAACAATGCCCACTTAAAACTGCCCATATTGTAGGTATGAATGACCGGTCATATCTTTAATGCAGTCTCCATAAAAATGTAACCCATTGCACCCAAATGATCACGAGAAAAAGAAAAATTAAAATGGTGTTTGGTTTTTTTTTTGTTTTTTTTCTTTAATCTTAATAAAATAGATGGGGGGTTATTCATATAAGTGTGGTATCAAAAGAAAGCCTTACTTGTGCGTTTAAAAAAAAAAAAAAAACATTTTTATGGCTTGAATAAAATACTTGGAGAACACTGTTGAACAAAGACATAGTCAAAAAGGTCAGAATTGCTCCAGTCCTTAACCCCTTCAGGGAAAATCTGGGCTGGTATGCACGTAAGGACCGGAGCAATTCTGACCTTTTTGACAATGTCTTTGTTCAACAATGTATTCCTCTTAAGTCCTTTATTTCACCCACGCAAATTATACACTGTTTTTTCATGCACAAATAGGGCTTTCTTTTGATACCACTATTTATTTTATTTGCTTGTGATCATTTGTGCCCAGTGGGTTAATTTGTTTATCCAGAGTGCCTAAAAGGTATGACCGGTCATTAATACGTACAATGTATGCAGTTTTATAAGGGCACTGTCCCTCTGGGGTAAAAATCCCCATGTCCACATATGATTGTTCCACAACAGTAAAACTCCCATTAAATTGCGGTACATGTGACTGCTGTAGGAGCGATCACATGTGCCTGCAGATCAGAGAAGGACTGAAACCAAGCTCTCCAGTCCTGGAGCACTCAGTTTTTGCCTGTGCAGCATGCACTGAGGCGCGCTGCTATCATTTACCCATGATATGCCAGGACCGTCAAGGGTCCTTATGGTAAGGTTACCCATGATGGTCCTGGCACATCATGGGTCCTTAAAGGGTTAAGTGCAATCCACCTAAGATTTTCTCAGTTCTTAAAGGGTTAAAAGTGACCTCAAATGAGGTGCATTAGGGCAAAGAATCTTTTAGCATACTTTTTATTACGTTATAGGGACTTTTGTAATTCCCATTAGGCGGGTTCCTATCTCTGGCGGCATTGATGAATATGGACCAGAGTGCAGACTTTTACAGAACCTGGGTCTGCTAGAACAGGGGTTGCTGGAAATTAGTGGGTGTCTTTATGCTGATTAACCAGCCTGCCAAATACAAGCTCACATTTCACTCTTCCTTTCGGTAATAATGTTTTTATAACTGAAGACATGGAATCAACAAGCCTGCTGTGTCCAGTGTATTCAGTTATAAATGTTTTTGTTCATATCAGTGAGTTGGACACCCCTCCAGCGCTCAAAGGGTTAAATGTAATTATTCATCATTGCATTAGACACTGGGAATGGTCTTGTTGCACCTAATGGGGAGTGGTCATATGACCTCCATTCTGAGAGTAGAGGGACTAGGATTCATGATGCCTGGCTGACCCTTGCTGTGTGGTAGTTAAAGACAATGTGATGCAAAAGAGCCCTCTAACTGAATCATCAAGAGCAAATAAAGATTCCCAAAACTCTTTACCATACAATGAATAAGTAACTTTTCTTATTTGACTGTTTTAGGAACTGAAAAATGCAGAAATAGCATTGCGAACCCAAAAAACTCCACCTGGACTTCAGCATGAAAATACAGCTCCAGCAGAGTAAGTATATGTGAGCAGTGCTTTGATTTCTTTATGGCAATGGTTCTCAAATTGTGTTTTGCAAAACCCAAGGGTTCCCTAAAGAAATGCATGGGGTTCCACAGAATAAGTGTAAGTAATGGCAGGTCTGAAGTAGATGTGTGTGGTTCTTTGGCTACCAATAGATGTGACATATTGGAATATATTAAACTGCATGTAGTTAAAAGCACTAGAACGGCCATTTATGTGGAAAGGTTCCTGGTCAAGTTTAAACTAATTATTTTAAATACATTTGATATTGATTATATGTTAGTCCCTTGTATTCTACAAAAGTCTCCAATACGCTTTTTTCCTAATAGGGGTCAAAAAATTTAGCCTTAGATCCACAGGAATGTTATTTGAAACTAAAGGGTTCCACAAAAGCAAAAACACCTACGTTTAACTGTGGTTATATGCATTTAAATGCAATGTACTTCATATTAGTATCTGTAAAATGTGCTTCTCTTTTGTCCAATATGGAGCACAGGAACTAGGTGGCAAAGTCTCTCCTCCAGGAGGCCAAGGCACTTCATAAAATGTCTCTGAGGCAGAGACTTTCTCCTCCCTTCCACTTAAGCCACATGCGCTAAGCCAATTTTTAAGTCACCCCATGATCAAGGATGTAGCAGGGGCAAAGCTGTCTTCATTAGCATTTTTTTTAAAATGTTATTGCTTAGTATATGGGGTTGAATAATTCCCTATTAGCCAGATTCCCATTCCTGACTTTATGCTTCAAGGATCATGCAGTGTAAACTTTCATTTTCCATGACTAAAAGTTGAGAAGGTTGGCATGTATTTACTGTTTTACTTCACTGTAACTTCTTAAAAGCTCTCTTCTTTCATTCTAATTGGATGTAGATTACATGTAAGTTAACTTGCGGAGTGCTTTGGTGCTGTTAGTATGTTCCAGTTAGCTGGCATACACTTGCTAATGTGGATTGTTTCCTGGCTTGCACTCTGTTTACATATGCTGTGTACCTAACATTGAAAGGGTTTTTAACCCTTTGAGTGCCAGCGGCGGTGCACAACACATTGTGGGGCACTTAAAGGGTTAACGTAAGTGATGACTGCTTCTCCCCTCCATGTTGCAGACAAAATGTTGCGAGACATAAAATTGTGCAGTCATTGACTCCGTTAAGCCTTTGAGTGGCGGGACGTTCTCCTGGTGCTGCAGGTTCCCCTTGGTGGCCGTACTACTGGTCTGGCTGAGGCCATTGGGAATCAGAGTGAGTGAGAGTGTGTGTTATGTAGGCCTGTATATGTGAGAGTTAGCCATGTTTTTCTTTTCTTTCAGCTGGATGTTGAGGGAGGACAAATTCCTTGCAGAGATTTTCACAGGAGTGGGCAGGGGCTCTCCTGTGAGAACCATGCCCCCCCTGTATCGCCTGGACCGGCAGTATGGAGGAGATATGCAATATCCCACCCCTCCTTACTGCCTCCGTGTGTGTGTGTGTGTGTGTGTGTGTGTTTCCTGAGGAGACATAAATTATTTAATGAGGCCCTGACAGCCTTCTCCTTTTATTTCATAAGTACAATATATACTCCTAAAACAACATGTTCTTAGAATAAAGTGAGCATAAAACAGATGATCAGGAAGGGGGGTACAGAACATGTAGTCTTAAAGACCTAGTAGCACAATATAGGTTTAATCTTAAAACAAATATTGGCTCAAAATATTGAGACAATCTCAGATACCACCAAACTGGAGGCCTCCCAAATTGTGTAAATCTGCAAAATAAATGTCTTGCCAAAAATTGAAGTCTATGAACTTCAAATTGGTAGAAGAGACACATAGACATGATACAACTTAAAATAAAGAAAAACTGTCTTCTTAAAGGCAATAATAGTAATCTCCGCTGTTCCTAGACAAATGCTCCCCATGTATGCATTCATCTCTGCCACTATCAGTCTATGGAAATACAAATGCATATCAGATCCCACTGTGAGAAAAAAGTAGTGTATATGAAAACTATAAAATAATGCTGTCATGTAGCCCAGTAAATAAATCCGTGTGGTGCACGTAAAACTAAAATAAAAGGGCATGACTTAGCCGTTGAATGTTATGGATGTGTTCTGATAGCACAGACTGGTGTTAAAAGCTGCCTCATTGCAACCCTACTTAGCGCTAGCACCTTTGCCAACTTCCCTGCTGATAGCGCTAGGCTGGGTAAGAGGGGCAAGTCTGGGAAAATCAGTGAATTTATGAAATAAAATATGGATATTTGGCCTACGTCTGCATTGCGCCTTGCGATCCCTAAAATGGTGGACTCGGATAAGGATCAGAATATGCAGAATGGGGTGTAAGCTCTTACCCTCTTAGATATGCAATACTTTCCAAAATGGAACAATCTGAAAGCCTTTGTTACCAAAGAGGATTTCAAGTTACTGTCTTCTAGGCAAGGTCTGAAGAATAGTAAGCAAGCTTCTCTCCCTCACAACATAGAGGATCTGAGCTGAGACATCAGGCAGATTGGAGGCCAGGTGGCAGATGTGGAGAAAGCCAGCATGTGGATTTTAACTTTCCAACATGAGATGCAACAAAAGCTGATATCTCAAGAGGAAGAATTGCATAAAATGCACTAACATCTCAGTAATGTGGAAAAGAGGGGACGACACAATAATGTAAGGGTTCTCAATCTCCTCGATACTGTGAGACCGGCGGACCTCCGGGACGTGCTTGCTAAAATATTTCCTTCCCTTTTGAAAGTGTCCCCAATGGACATCTCTATTGAAAGGGTTCACAGAGCCCTTTGGCGATGTTGCAAATGGGGGATCAGCCACAGGATGTGATCTGTTGCTTATTATCTTTCCTACAAAAGGACAACATTATGAAACAAAGTTGTCAGTTAAGTTCCCTGAATTAAAAAGAATTTCAGCTTTACAGAGACTTATCACCTCTTATGCTGCAGATGAGGCTGACATTCAAACCTCTGATGGATGCTCTCCATGATAATCATATATTGTACCACTGGGTCTTCCCTTTTGCTTTAATAGTCAACCATGATGGCTCCATGCATATGGTCCGCAACGCAGCAGACTGTTCCCACCTCAACTTTACGCAGGTTCAGCTGTGGGACCCGACTGTACATAAAGAAATAGAATCTGTTTCTGCAGCTAGTTAGCCCACAAGGCTGGTCCAGAGTTACTCCACGCAAGCGGAGATCTGAACCTGTTACCCGTTTTCCAGTGGACAGTGGCCGTCCTGATGTGTCTAGATGCTCACTGTTTTCTACTCCTGGTGGACTCGGACTGCTCAGATCTTGGGGTCTTTGTATTTTATTTTTTATTTTTTCTACTTTTAAACTGGGTTTTGTTGGGCTCAGGACTGTTTCTATTGGATGACGAACCCTGGAGTGTTGGGTGCTGGACCTCTTTATGTAGGACTCTGGTGATCGTGCCTTTTGTGTGTTTGAGGGGGTAGGATGGTGTCTGCCTCGGCATGCGGGTCAGGCAGGGAGCTGGTTGGTGGGCCTGAAGGGCTTTGCCTGCCCAGCTCCCCGGTGAAGGCCATTTGCTGATGCCGACTTGTAGGTTGTTCTGTCTTACTGTGGGTTGGCTGTGCATTATTTCAGTCTCCATGGGCTGGAGTTTTTTCCCCTTGCCCTATCTTGCCTACAACCTTGTATCCAAGGGAGCTTTCCCCTGACATCTCTAATCCATATAACTACCCATTGGGGATGTGGCTGGTTTACTCCATACTGCATGGGTCTTCTTACGGTTTCACTGAGTGGGGGAGGGAGGGTCAACAGCCACTTACTTATGTCCACTATTGTTTGAGTTGCCCATATCATATGCGATAAGGTCTAGTTTCTTTGCAGGGTCTTTCCTTCAGAAAGCCTGGTGTTATAAAATAAAAAAAAAAAATCTGGAATTCTGAGGGTGGGATCTTGGGCTACCTAACACTTACCACCACTGCTCTTGTCCCAGGTCTCATTGGGGGCTAGTAGGTGTGGGATCCTTGATGTCGACACGGGGGGAATGTTTTTTGAGTTTCCTGTTGAGATGGGCCGGGGGCTTGATTGCTCAGTTCTTCTTTGATAGAGCACTTCAGTTCTCAGGTTTTGCCTTGTTGTGAGTAAAATGTTTCACACCCCTTATATTTTGCTGCCTAATTACTTATTTTGTACTGTCATATCAAGTATTTTCTGGCTCTTCCCTCTCCTGATATGTCTATCTCACTCTCCCACCTCCCTTTATTCTGTGACCTTATGCCAGGATTGTTTATTGGTAATGTGGTCTCCATGAATGTCAAAGGCCTAAACTCCCCATATAAAAGGAGCATGATTCTCCAGTAGGGCAGGTGTCCCCAGACTCAGATTTTCCTGATTCAGGAGACTAATTTTGCCTCTGCCTTTATGCTGAGTATTCCACATACAGACTTTCCTCTCCAGTTCTTCAGCTCCATTATGGTTAGAAAACTGGGAGGGGGGATACTCCTACATTGCTCCTTTCCCTTCACATTGTTAGATCAGTTGTCAGTTGTGGAGGGCAGATACCTCTTCATTAAGGAATGATTGGGCCATTTGCTCTTGACCATCGCCTTTGTGTATGCCCCTAATGAGAGCCAAGGGGACTTCTTTCTTGAGATGCTAGGTAAAGTAGAGGACTTTATGTCCAGGCTGCTGGTGCTGGGTGAGGACTTTAATGTGCCTTTGTGCCCCACTGTTGACTTCTCCTCTATACCCCTCTCCAGTATTGCCTCCCTTAATAAATTATTGCACTGTTTGGCTTTGGTAGACACTTTGTGTCTTTCCAACCCCTCCCAGCACGATTACACTTTCTACTCCCACCCCACAGGCTTTTATTCCCATCTTCTCCTCTCCCAGTCCCACCTTCAGCATCTTTTTCGTTCCCAGATCTTGCAAATCGCCTGGTCGGATTATGCCCCCGGTTCTGACGGCCATGGACATCCCTTTGAATCTTCCTTGGGCTGGAGTATGGTGTATGGACCCTGCCTTCTTGAATGATAAACAGATTTGCGATGAGGTTAGGAAGCATGTTAAAGAATTTCTTCAGACAAACTTATACCCGGTGCCATCGGTTCTGGGGGTTTGAGTGTCCTTAAAATGTTACGTACAGGGGTCTTTATCGCCATCTCCTCTAGATGGAGACTACAAAGGAACAGGATCCCAGTGATGTTGATTGACGCCGTTAGGGACTTGGAAATATCTCACAAAGTGCATCATGACCCAGACACCTTAAGTTCCCTCTTTTCTCTGGTCACTTCGACCATGCAAATGTTGCGGTCAACTCTGTTAAGGCATAGCACTTATGAGTACAACAACAAATGTGGTAAGCTGTTATCTTCCCAGACTAAGGGTATGAAGCGTAACGTTCCTATATACCGTGACTTCCCAGGCATCACAGAGACCTTCAGGCAGTTCTATAGGAACCTCTTCTGCTTCCTCCGTTACGCTTCCCTATATTAAAAGTTCAGGGCCCCCCTGGTTCATTTAGACCAAATGGGCTTTGTCCTGTGTAGAGTGTCATGGGACAACACCATTCGGCTGCTGCAGCTGATGGAGGTAGCACAATCACACAAACAACAGATATTTTTTCAATAGACACCGAAAACACCTTTCATAGGGTCTCATAGCCCTTTATTGAAGCAACTGTTGCCCACCTGGGTCTTGGTCCGAAGTTCTTACGCTTTGTCTTGGCACTATATAATAGTCCTCTGGCAAAGGTTAGGATTAGCAAGTTCCTAACCGGCCTTTCCCCCTATCCTGACTGACGGTTTACAACCATCTCCCGGACCAGATAGGAGCTTACCCTTCCTTTTTTGAAGCTCACATAGTCTTGATAACTAAAGAGGGTAAATATCTGAAATCCCCAGCTAATTATAGACCTGTCTCGTTGTTGAACCTTGACACCAAAATCTACACAAAGATGCTAGCTAACAGGCTTAAGGGTTCATTTAGACCAACCAGGCTTTGTCCAGGGTAGAGAGGCGTGGGACAACACCATTCGGCTGCTGCAGCTGATGGACGCAGCACAACCAACAGGCATTATTTCTATCACTAGATGCCAAAGAGGCCTTTGATAGGGTCTCATGGCCTTTTATTGAAGTGACTCTTACCCCCCTGGGTCTTGGTCCAACGTTTTTACCGTTGGTCCTGGCTCTATATACGAGTCCATTGGCAAAGGTCAGGATCAGTGGCGTTCTGTCCGACCCCCTCTTTCTCCCCTTATCTTTGTTTTAACTATAGAGTCCCTATCATATTCGCTACGCAAAATCCCCAATTTTAAAGGTTTTGTGGCTGGCTCATGAGAACGTAAGCTGGCTCTCTTTGCAGACGATCTATTGCTTATCGTATCTGATCCTCTTTATTCCTTACCCACTATAGTGGATGAGCTTGGGCTCTTTGTTCTTCTCTCCAATTTTAAGCCCAATATTTCTAAATCGTAACTCTTAGATGTCTCCCTGTCACTCATGAGCTGTTTCACATCTCTCTAGGTGAGTTAGGCTTAGCATTTAATGGAGAACTAATATAAAGCTGTCCATCTTTCTATGACTGCCCAGTGGATACACTCTTCATCTCCGTTGTATGACTTACCATGGTTGGACTGTCAAATCCTTAGCGCTTCTGCTTAATTTGATCTGTCTGGGATGGGCTTCTGCAGGACTTTCTTCCCCCTCCTCTCACTCTGCTACTTCACAACCCTTCTAAACATTCATTCTCCAGAGTTCTACAACTCTTCAGGCTTGTCTTGACCTACCGGCGAGTGAGATGTGGAGGTACAGGCAACTTTGTAACTTCCTACTGTCCCACCCTCATAGCTCTGATATGCTCTGTGACTTATCCACCTTGGAAAAATTATTGATGGAGACTCACCCCAGATACTGCAATATTTCTTCTTTCTGTTTGTTTTTGAGTAGGGCAGAGGGCTTTTGATTTCCGCATCCTAAAAGACGAAAATGGTAGGAGGACCTCCAGATATCCCTTTCTGATGAACAATGGGGCCAGCTCTGCATAACAAAATGTGGCTACTGTTGAACTAAACTTCAAACCCCTTAATAGCTGGTATAGAACACCGGAGGTTTTGCATTGCTTTTACCCTATGGTAGATTGAACATGCTGGCAGTGTTGGGTGGGAGAGGGGTAGTTGTATCACATCTGGTGGTCTTGCCCAGACTTTAAGCCCTACTGGGATTCGGTAATGCACACAATGTCCACCCTCTTTCAAACACAATTACCCTCACGCTTTTCAAGTTTCCTTGAGCCTTCCCCTTGAGGCTCTCAGGCCCACAGAGGTGATTGTTCACACACATGATTATCACAGCCAAGGCCTGTGTTCCTGCTCATTGGAGGTCCTCTCTGAATCCTACCAAAGCTGAGTGGGTGGTGTGAATGACTGGAGTGATGACAATGGAAAGGTTGCGATCTATCAGGGGCTTGACCTATGAGAATTTTATGGAGACCTGAACACCTTGGCTATACTTCTTTCAAGTGTCCTAAAAGCGATCAGTGCTCTTCTTCCACGACTGCGGATGGGGGTTGATGGGCTCCTTTTCTTGCAAGTATGCTGGTTTGTGTTCAATTGCTAAATATGATACCGCTCCGTGTGCTCATGCACACCTGTATTTGATCTGTATTTCTGACTACTCTGTACGCTGCATATTATTTAATAAAAGCTTTAAAATTATAAAAAGTTATACAGTCATACAAAGACACAGTCCATGGACGTTTATTTCTTAAAAACTGTTAAGATCATCAATATACCTTCAAATATGACAAAATATAGATCAAAAAGGATAGATACTTATGAAAAGGCAACCTTATGGCGGATCTATAGTATCACACATAATCAAATTCAGCCACATACAGGAAAGACGTCTTACAGGACAGCAGACCAGTATATAATGAGAAGACTAAAATAATCCTTTTCAGGAACTCTTGAATCTAAGAGTATATAACGTCAGAGGGAAAAAGTAATGGCCACAGTATATCATGGGCATCACCAGAAAGATACCAAGGGCTCGATTTAAAGGCAGCCGTTAACCAAAAAAAACACTAACGGGTGCGTTAAGTGTCATGTTGCAATTCAAAGATCCGTCTAAACAACAGCTAACGGCAGTTGCACAATTCCTACGGCCGCTACACTTACGTGCATTCAGACGCATGGAACAACATGGAACAACATACCCCAGAGCTATTCAAAGGCTTGCGGTACTGATAACGGCTGAAAAAAAGACACACCTAACGGCTAAAAGTTAAGACCCACTTCTCACACACGTTAGACACTTAACGGCCAAAACTAAACACCCGTTACAGAGGAAAACACACAAAAGGCTTACCGCACAACCATGTAAATGGGAAAATTAACCCGTGCAATGCCAAAACAACACAAAAACATGCACACACAACACAAATCACTACACACAAAACAACAACCAACACCACAGGAACAATGACACACAAAAAAACAACAACACAACATGGCACGGAACAATGGGGGTCATCACACAAAGCGGACCCTGCAAATACAAGCTCACCTGGGCAACATCAACACGCGACCTGCACCCCACAACTGCACGCCCGCAAATGGCACACACAGAACAAGCACAACACACCACATCTTATAACACACACACACCTGCAAACACTTACCTGGACACAAACAACTCACCATTGGTCAGCACTCACCTCATCACCACACCTACACAACGCCCTAGCAAGTACTTAAAGGGACAACTCAACACACTCACTTGTGGCTTGTTTTCCACTCAGGGAGGGAGAGAGAGAGATAGACAGAGAGAGAGAGAGAGAGAGAGAGAGAGAGAGAGAGAGAGAGAGAGACAGATAGATAGATAGATACAGATAGATAGAGACAGAGAGAGCAAACAGTATGTTGGGTTACATATTGTTGCGAAGACTGCGGAGAAGGCGTGCAAGGGAGAGAGCTAGGGAACATCAGCAAACCCCAAGCACGCCTCATCAACAGCCTCCACCTGTTGCAAGTGAGGAGGCTCTGGCTCAGCAGCCACACAGGAGTCCATCCCCACCTGGAGGGCACAGGATGTATAGACGACCACCAAGGCCCAGGGTATACCGCCCAAGGGTCACACTCTTTGGAATGGCTGATGACGAGGTCATTGATCGCTACAGGTTGAGGCCTGACAGCATCATTGCCTTGTATGAGGTCATCAAGGAGCAGGTGGATCCCATCTACATCCACAACCATGCCCTAACTGGCCTGCAGAAACTACTCTGTGCCATACACTTCATGGCAAGCGGGGCCTTCCAGTCCACTGAGGGTTACGCATCTGGCATGTCCCAGGCCACATTCTCCAGAGTGCTGGCCCAGGTCCTGCCAGCCCTCAAAATCAAGGCCAGTACCCATATACATTTTCCCACCACCGACATGGACTGGATACACGTCAAGCAGGCCTTTTACGCAAAGGGAGGCATGCCCAGGGTCATGGGTGCTATAGATTGCACCCATGTCCGGATTAAGGCCCCAGCACGTGACGCACAGATATTCATCAACAGGAAGAACTTCCACTCCATCAACGTGCAGATGGTGTGTGACAGCAACATGAGGATCATGAATGTCTGTGCAAAATATCCTGGCAGCACACATGATGCATACATTCTACAAAACTCCTCAGTCCACAGAGATTTTGAGAATGGAACCTTTACAGGGGGATGGCTACTGGGTGAGTTCACAAAACAAAATCACACCACATACACAGGCGTACACACCACTCAGCTCAGCATGCACCTGACCCACACCTACTACGTCCACCACACAAAACATCATTCACACAACATGTGCTCCCTGTTTCACCATGTCACTCACATTACACAGGTGATGCTGGCTATGGATGCAAGTCCTGGCTACTGACCCCTCTGGCCAATCCCCAAACACATGCCCAGGAAAGCTACAACCAGGCTCATGCCAGAACCAGGAATGCTATTGAGCGGACATTTGGGCTCCTCAAGTCAAGATTCCGATGTCTGGACCACTCTGGGGGAGCACTGCAGTATGCACCGGCTAAGGTGTGTGACATCATTGTGGCGTGCGCAATACTGCACAATATCGCAGTGGACACCAGGCTGCTGGAGCACATCCCGGACCCCCCCATACAGGAAGTGCCCATGGACATCGGGCATGTGGAGGAGACCATGAGAGGGGCACAGATCAGAGACAGGCTCATCACGGAATACTTCACCTGTGAGTATAACACAGGCATGCAAACAATCCATGCAAGTCCCCCAGCAGTCCTGTGACACTAACCACACTGCACATTTTGTTCTGTCTCACCCCACAGGAACAGTGACACAGCACTGCACTGGCAGTGGACGTGGAAAATTGTGTGTGTGGACTCAGCAACCATCCTCCATTCCACTCTCCACGTTGACATACAGACCCCAAGGATATCACGCACACCCTCAGGAGAAACAAGGTACAACATATTACCCATGTTCATCACCTTACACGGCTTGATTGACAGCAACTAACTGGATATGCCATGATTAGAGCCTGAACAACCATGCTAGCCCAGTAGTGAAAGAGTATTATCTAATGATTTGCATGAGAAGGGACATCAGACTCAATATGGGACCTGTACTGTGCTACAGCTGAGAAGAGCAGCACAGGGGTGGATGTACAGTGGTATGGGCACACAATGTAGAGGTCATGAGACGTAGATCAGATTACCACGGACTCCATGCAGACCTGTGAGTGTGCAGACGTATGTGCCCCTGACATGAATACACACATCAACAAATGTGTCCTAACAGTTCCATGGAACAAATGACATTGGGCTGCCACTGTCACTTTCACAGTGGCAGCACAATGTCATTACTTCCATGGAGCTCTCAGAACACTTGTTAATGTGTGTATACATGTCAGGGGCACATATCCCTAGGACTGATGCACATGTCCTTAGTTCCCCACAGAATTGGTTACAGATGAGTACACAACACATTGTCAAGCAATGGTTTGTGCACTCACCTGTAACTGTGAAAACTGAGGGGATGAAAAAGACTAAATTGTTGTTGCTTGATGATCAGTTCAGGTCTACTGCTCCAAATCCTGTCCTCTTGTCCCGCAGGCATCCGTAACATGATCCATCCTTGAACTGAAGAGCTTCCATGTGACTGGATTGATGTCTTGACAACACCTTCATGAAGATCACCCCTTGCTGTTTATGGTGATGTTGTTGGTGATGCAAAGTTTGACCTGAGGTTCACACAAACCTCTACTGGAACATTCTCATAGAGACACAGAAAACACTAATTCTTGAGTGTTGTAACCTGTACAGTCAGGATGCTCAGCTACAGAGTTGTCAAACCTCATGGACAACACATGAGCAGGGCAGCAGTGTTACTGAAGTATTACAATTTAGTTTCAAAGTACATTTAGTGTTCTCATACAGGTGTTCAATGCATATAGGCAATACACACACAAAACACATGTACATTCTAATGTACTTTGAGACACAATAAAGATGAACCATCACCATTCTATCTGTGTCTGTAGGAGGATATATTTGAGAACACATATGTCAATGTGTTACCACACCCAGGGTAGAGTATGCCCCATACATGGAAAGGCAACACCCACATCACAGGAGTCCACCACTTGTTTGCCAGTGACTGGACTCTGTGATGTATCAATGCAAACAGATGATGGTGGCAGTGATGCACCAATGTGTTGTGGGAGTGATGAAGAGGTGATACAGGGGACATACTTCCACAGTGAATACCTGTCCACAGTATCTGTATTGCTCAGTATAATCCATGTTCGGAGATTTTGCTCCACTTTGACATATCTCAGTACATGGGCTAACGAACAACCAGACTAAGTGGACATGTGTTATCACTGGTGAAGTCTGTTACACCCTTAGGGAAACAGCAACTCAACTTACAGGAGACCCCAATGCTCAGCCCAGGATATCAATGTGTGTGCTACACGTTGAAATCCTAGGTTAAAAACATTGGCTTCTTCAGTAAGTCAGTTGCACAATGAGTGTGTGAATCCAAGACAACATGGATACATGTCCCATTTATCTATCCTGCTTATAATGTCCCTGCTAAATCACAGAGCTGTTTGTCTGGTTATCCCATTAACCCACTGAGTGCAAGAGTGGTCCCCAACGCATTTCTTGACAATGCGTTGTCTACCACTCTGGCACTCAAAGGGTTAAACACAGCACATGATGTAGACAAATGTTCAGTGTTGTACAATTTGTTGTGCTAAGGGGTATGTTTTGTTGTTCAAATTCAACACACAACACCGCCATATAACACAGTGGTGTAATATGGCTCCAGGGATGTATTACAAGTTGAATTTGTACAACGGTGTGTGTGTGAACCCATGTTGTAGCATCCCACTAACATTTCACATAGGCAGAGGTTGTGTTCACTGCATTGTATGGCAATGCATTGGAGACAACCCTGCCACCCAATCCATAACTGAAGACACAACAGATCAGACTGGAATTAAAAAAAAAATGTTTTCTTTATTGAGGGGAAACTTAACAGGTTGGGCCTTTCATTTTTTCTTCTTTGGGTGGGGGGCCTTAGCCTGGGTGCCAGAGGTGGATGCCCTTGTGGATCTCCTGGTAACCCTCTGCCCCCTAGGTGTTGCTTCAGGGGTAACACTAGAGGGGGTGGTGGTTGCAGTAGACCCCTCAGTGGAACGCAAGTTCTCCCTCTCCATCCTCAGGTTCTCCCTGCGGTTTATCTCCTTCAGCTCCACAAGGACCTGTGTTAACATGTCCATCACACCAGTCCTGAGCTGCTGGAGTAGTGTATTCCCCCTGGACACCTCCGACTCCAAACCTTGGATCCTGCTCTCCAATTGGACAATGTTCCTCCTGGATTGCCTCCTGCTCCTGGTGATATTGCTGTCAGTACTCCTGCTCGACCGGAGTAGTCTCCTCTGAAGGGCCATACACTCCGCCTCCATCCCTGTGAGGCGTGCGGTGCTGGAGGTGGATGTGCCCGGTGTCCCTGGTGCTGCTGTTTCTTCCTCTGCTGCTGAGGGTGCTGTTTCTTCCTCTGCTGCTGAGGGTGCTGTTTCTTCCTCTGCTGCTGAGGGTGCTGTTTCTTCCTCTGCTGCTGAGGGTGCTGTTTCTTCCTCTGCTGCTGAGGGTGCTGTTTCTTCCTCTGCTGGAGGTGCTGTTTCCTCCTCTGCTGGAGGTGCTGTTTCCTCTGCTGCTGGAGGTGCTGTTTCCTCTGCTGCTGGAGGTGCTGTATCCTCTGCTGCTGCTGAGGGTGCTGTGGCTGCTGTTGGAGTGGCTGGTGCAGATGATGGGCATATGCCCACCACATCAAGTGATGCAGAGCTGCCCAGAGATGTGTGTGCTGGTGGAGGTGTGAATATGTCCCTGGGTAGGGGGCGCTGGGGCTCACCAATCAGGCCCAGGTGTGTGTAGTCCAGTGGCCAAGGGTCATATGGTGGCCACTGATAGGTGGTGGGACCCCACCTTGGATCATACCTTGGGGCATGCTGTGGAGCCATCCAGGAGGGTGGGTTGATCTGGGAGGCATATGGCCCATATTGGGTGTTGGCCACTGTCCCTGGCAGCCATTGCCTCCCTGGCGGTGGTGGTGCTGCTGATGGAGGGTAGTAGCTGGTGGAGGTGGATGGATGTGTCCACCTCTCCTCCTGTGGCATCCAGCCACTGTACTGGGGAGGTGCAGCTGGAAAGGGTGGTGCAGCCTGTGGTGGTGCAGCTGGAAGGGGTGGTGCAGCCTGTGGTGGTGCAGCTGGAAGGGGTGGTGCAGCCTGTGGTGGTGCAGCTGGAAGGGGTGGTGCAGCCTGTGGTGGTGCAGCTGGAAGGGGTGGTGCAGCCTGTGGTGGTGCAGCTGGAAGGGGTGGTGCAGCCTGTGTTGGAGGGGATGGTGATGGTGGGTAAGGTGACCACCGGCTGGTCCCCTCCTCTGTGTCCTCCTCACTGGGGGGTGACATAGCCTCCTCCACTGTCTCCTGCTGGGCTTGACGGCCGTAAGCTGTGTGGAGGAAGAAGATGTTGTGATTAGTGACCTTTGCCATATGTTTGTGGAGACAATTCTACTTTGATATGTGTTGAAGAAAAATATATGTGTTTGTGTTAATCCCCCTGGGTAAACAAGGGTACTCCCACTGCTGAAAGGTGTTTGAGATATTATGGGTGAAGGTTTCATTCTGAGGTGCAATATCACAGTGGCCAGAAATAGTACAGTGGGGCTGTTGCTACACCCTCCCATGTAGATATCTGGTCCCTGTACCAGAGCTGTCCATATGATTGTGTAGTAACAGCACCACTGTACAATATCAGGCCACTAGGATATTGCCCCTGACATATCCATGTCTGAGCTGTGATACCTTTTGCATCAACACACCTTTCAGCAGTACGAATACCATTGTTTAACTCGGGGGGGGGGGGGAGATCCAACAACATATATTTGTCTTCACAACTTGTAGGGATGGCTATCCCTCCAGGGGGGTGGCAAAGGTTAAGTCCACCTTGATGTCAGATTGTAGACATTGTGGGAACAGATGTTGTTCTCTGTTAGTCCTATCCTTCCTACCCTCATGGTTGTTCAGATAATGCTCTATGTGACGGATGTAGATTTCAGTCATTTGTCTACACGAGGGATTTTCAGCAGAGACAAAATCAACCCATTTAGAGAACAATACTTAATTGGAATGGTGTACAGGGTGTGCATGATTTACAAGCACACTCTGTGGACCATTCCAAAGAGGTATTTCTCTCTATATGTTGTGACTTTGGCTCTGCTGAAGAGCCTCCGTGTGGTCAAATGATGGATATCTTCACCTGTCACATGGAGCAATATCTGTATAACCATGAGTGTTGGAGGGATGGGACTTAGATCAAGACACATCTGTTAACGATGGCAATGATATGACATCATGATGACATTACCCATTGCTATCCCATTACAGTGACACACAAGTAGAAATGGTCATATATGTATGTGGATATGTACCCTTCATATGGATGGAGTAATATCCTTCCAAGATGTGATGCCAGAGAGCATTTCATTAGGTGTGATTGCCTTACTGGCTATATATGTGCACCCATCCAACAAGACATTGTATTGATATGATGGATATGAACATACCTCGTATATCCCATCTACGTAGGGTGTGATATACTATGTATGTGTATTTGGATGGTAGCAATGTAGGTTGATATGTGATGGGTGCACATATCTGGCCAGTAAGGCAATCACATCCAGTGAAGTGATCTCTGTGTTCACATCATGTTGGAACATATTTAGTAACATTTGAATCCTAAGGGCAACAATCCAGCCAGTAGTGAGGGATATCTTTGATTGAGGCCTGTTTTTTTGTCTGTGTATGAGCCCATCCATCCTTCTGTGTGAGGCAACCGTACTCAGTCCTAGATATCCATCAGTCATGGCCTGTTGGTGACCAAGGTACAATGTTTGCTATTTGTTTCCCATATGTATCCTGCATAGAGATGCTGGTGTACCATCGATCCATGGCATCAGCACCCCTGTGGATCCATGTGGGAATCAGATATGGGATATGTCATTTCAAGTCAGAGAAATGATTGCAGCCACAACACCAATGCCTACTTTTTCCTGCTTGAATTCTGTAAAATAGTTTTCGGCCTGTGTGTTGCACCTACAAGCATTTATTCTGTGTGACACTGTGATGTGTGATCTGATGCCCCCTTTTGTGATTCAGTAAGCGGTGATGTTGAACCGATGACATGAACATGATGGTGACTTCTCCAGTGATCTCCTTTCCCCATTTCCAGTGTTTTCCATGGAGTCTGTACTATGGGACCCTATGAACTTGATTCTTGTTTTGGCATATTCTCCATGGACTAACACTGGTACTGGTGAAGTGAGGGTGTGTGAGGGTTACTTTGTGTCCACCATGTGTTTGTCACCGCTTAGTGAATGTCCCCTGTGTAGCATGTGATCGTTGGCCTATTGACTTGTTTGTTGTCAGGTTAACCCCTTGAGTCCCAGAGGGGTTGCCAATGCATTGTTGATCGATGCATTGATGATCCCTCTAGCACTCACGGGGTTAGGGTGGGGGTGGGGACATGGGTGACATTGTGTGTGAACAGTGATGATCTATTACAGTCGACAATTTGAAAATGAAGGTTTGTGTATTGTGTGTAATGAGCACAGCGACAGGAGGGTTGAAGTAGGACTTTGACAGGTTTGTCCCAAGTTGGACGTTGCCATTTGTCCAGGTGTTGTGTCCTTTTTTTAACCCTCATGGTGCTGTGTTGGTGCAGTTGTATGGCTGAGTGATGGCCATGTGTTGAGGTGTGAGTGTGTGTGCAGCTGGTGTTGGTTGCTGTAGTGTGTTGTTCTGTAGTGTTGCACTTACCGGTAGTGTGGAGGCTCCTCTCATCCCCAGTGTCAGTTCCTCCCACGACCCCCTCGATCATGGTCGGGGACATGTTCTGCCGCACCATCTCCTCCCAGCCGCAGAATGTGATGGGCACAGATGGGCCACCTCCGGTGCCTCGGGCTTGCTTGGCCATGTCAGACATCTTGTTCTTGACCACCCTCCGGCAGTCGCCCCATCTCTTCTTCACAGACTCCACGTCCCGCCTGCATGTTGCCACCGCGTTCACCCGGCTGCAGATCTGGTTCCAGGCTGCCTTCCTCCGCGCTGCCAGGCCAGGGACCTTTGCCGTCGGGTGGAGAACACTCTGCCTCTCCAGGACAGCTTCCACAAGAGCCGTGTTCTCCTCCTCACTATATCTGGGATCCCTGATCCTGCCCTCATCAGCTCCGGCATGGGAGGATTCAGAGCCGGAGTGCCCTGCCTGGTCTGACCCTGCCTGTGTGGGGTGCTCCCCAGGAACTACCCCTCGTCCCACTGCAGGTTCTGTCCCTGTCCTGCGTGTTCCTGCTCTGGTGGGCCTGGTCCCCCTCCGCCCTGCGGATCTCCCTCTCCCACCCCTGCTCTGCTGAGGGATCCCCTCCTGACCTTCCTCCTCCTCCACTACTCTCCCCATCCCTCTCTCCTGTCCTCCTCTCCTTGACATCACTCACCCAGTCACACCCAGGCACTCCCACAGGCCCTCACAGACACACTCGATCCAGTCACTCTCTGTCACACACTTTCACTCCCAGATTCACACTGTCAAAATAAAAAGTAATATGTGTAAGGTGTTATGAAATAAAAGGACTATGTGTATGTATGTGTATGTGTTTGTGTTTGTATGTGTGTATGTAATATGTGCAAAAGTGTGATATGTGTATATATAGTGCACCTCTCTCCTCTCTCCAAACTGCAAAACTCCTCTACCTCCAATGAACGCGCCTCTCTCCCTCTCTCTAATGACTATCCTCCGCTCCTGGGTCCTGATATCTGGCTCTGAAGAACTCGATAACAGACAGTGTGTGGCGGTTATTTTTGGGTATATATAGGTGTATTTGAAGTTATTTGATACATTGGGCCTTTGGGATTGGATGTGTGTTTGAATTTGTTTTGGCATCAATCAGGGTTGCTTGACAACGGCAGCCGTTATGTTACATGTTGTTTGGAGCTCAGTTATCGTGTGATTTGTCCGCCCGTTGTGCATTAACATGAGCGACAACGGGTTTTGTGTTACGTGTTTTTTGTGTGCCTACGCTCGATAGCTATTCTCGTAGAGTAGCTATTGAATCTGCCGTAACTCCTGTATTATTTGCGAGCGATGTGCCTTTTTCACTTAGCGGCTGGTTTAACGGTTGGCTTTAAATCGAGCCCCAAGTCTTGGAAATAATAACAAACACATAAACATGTATAAATGATTTATGTATTACGGGAGACATTGTGCTCTATTAAAACCCAGTGGAAATCTCATTCTCAGTGTAACTCTCCAGAACAAGTATCTCTTACATAAGAGCATCAAGATCTTCACCTCTGATCCCCCCCAAAACACTTAAATGTTTCCAGTTATCCAGAATGGGCCAACTTAAAATGTGAAGACATTTGATTTAAAATCCACACTTTATATCTCTTTATATGCTCACTAATCCATTCCCTAAGAGATCGAATTGTCTACCCTGCATATTTGCTTTGACAATATGTGCATGTAATAACATACACCACATGCTTAGTTGCACAATTGAAGTAATTAATGTCAAATGTGTTTTTGGTAAGACAAGAGGAAAACTACTTTTGATTGCTCTATATGCAGTGCCTTGCAAAAGTATTCACCCCCCTTGGCATTTTTCCTATTTTGTTGCTTTACAACCTGAAATTAAAATGGATTTTTGGGGAGTTTGTATCATTTGATTTACACAACATGCCTACCACTTTGAAAGTGCAAAAAATTTTTCTCTGTCGTCCAATATAGGTTACTGGTAACTTTGGGAAGGCGACAGCCCCTTTAAGTAGGCAGGAACAATTCTGGGAAGAAATTGCTGGGTGGAGCCTTCCTCCTCTCCTTAGCTGCTTTTCAGCTAATTCCCTCCAGTAAGATTTGTTCCTTGATGAAGCAGGCCATGAGAACAGTTTTGCTATAGTTTTAGCTTTTTTATTATTTTTCTGTTAGATATGGAATTACCACCATTAGGCAGATTACCATTACTGACAATTCCCAACGGATAGCTCCGTTTCCAGGTGCTGTTGTGGACATGTCAGTCCTGAGAGGGAAAAGCTTGTGTAGCATGTTTTTCCACTTGGAGTTGCCCACTGAGGCTTCTTCTTTAGAAATGGTAATCTGAAGACAGAAGACCTTCTAAAAAGGCGAGCAACCCTTTGAGGGCTGAGGTCCACATATCCCATGCTTTCCCTCTGCACAGGGGTCCTGGAGTTCCTACTGCATGCTCCTACACTCATTGGATTTATCTGTTTGTCTGAGGGGTTGTGGAGCAATGGATTTATGTGGTAAATTTACCCTTTCACTTCTGGTTGGGCACTTTTGAAGGGTTTATGGCACTTTCCCTACTGGGTCCAGTGTTTTTCTCTTTCCACTATTTTCTGATGCTTCTTGCACTGTTTTTTTGTAAATTTTGGTTTATTTGAGTGCTTTACTGCATAGACTCCATGCTCCATTTACCTCTATGGGATTTTACAGTTAAGGACATATCTCTGCAACCACTCAATGTAGCAACTTCAGAGACTGCTCATTTTGTTTGTCTGCCCTTGTTCTATCATCCGGTTAACGTTCTGAGTGTTTTGGGGGGCTTCGGGCACTGTTTGGGGGTACTTTTTAAGGGAAACTACATTTGCCATGATCACTTGCTTTGTGCACTCATTTCTGATTGGCTCCTGTTGCGGACACGATTTTCTGCCTTCCCTTAATGAGTATCCTATGCAAGGCTTGGACTCTCCTTCTCTCCTCAGCAGATTAATTCTTCACCTGCCAGATAAGTGCAGTTTTGCTATTTCTGGGGTGAAGTACTTAATCTTAGACACTGTATTTGGGTATCCCTTTATACTTTAAGACATTTTGACCCTGTGAGGATGTCAACTCCGTTGGAATTTGGGGCTAAACCTAAGACTAAGGTTTCTGGGGTGTCTATGACCACCATTGTGTATTGCTCCTCATGTCAATCAGGGTTGCCTAGAGAATACTCAGATCATTTATGCCCTTCATGCGCTGCTGCTCTTCATCTTCCCCTGGGTCCTCCAGCCATGCACTAGAGCCATTGTGGATGCAAGAGTTTAAGGCCACTACTAGAGATCTAAGGTCTATCTTACAACTCCTTACATCCCAATTACAGGGGGTCTTCCAGTCCTGGCAGCCCCCTACTTCTGTCAGGTCTTCTGTACCAAAGCCACTGGGTGTACCTGTTGTATCAGACTCCTCTGAGGAGGAGCTGTTGATGGACTCAGATGAGGGGGAATGTTCTGCAGCACTATTCTCTCAATTCTTTGGGGACCCCTTTGAGGCTGACCCTGATCACTCAGCTGAGGGCTTGATCAGGGCAGTGCTCGCTATGCTGAACATTTCCCCAGCCCCTCAGACTCCCAGGGACCTTTTTGATGTTTCATGAACCTAAGAAGCAGTGTACTTTCTTCTCACCTAATCCCACTCTTGATCAACTTGTTTTAGACGAGTGGAAGTCACCTGAAAAGAAAGCTACTGTGTATAGAAAGTTCGCTGAGCTGTATCCTTTCTCTGAAGCAGCACTTGCACAGTGGGCTCATCCTCCTAAGGTGGATTCCCCAGTTTCGAGGCTTTTTAAGTCCACTGCTCTGCCTGTTGCGGACGCTTCTGTCCTTAAGGACTGGACTGACAGGAAGCTTGAGACCCTGCTGAAGACTATCTTTGCAGCTGCAGGCACTTCTTTGCTTCCCTCATTTGCCATTGCTTGAGTGAACAGGGCCATTGCAGTTTGGACTGAACAGCTCACTGTTACTGTCCTTTAGGACGCTCCCACTGCTGACTTGCTGCGGCTTCTGGCCAACGTCTCTGAAGCTCAACGTTATGTTTGTGCAGCCATCTTTGATGCCATCTGGTTGGTGACTAGGATTTCTGCCATGTCTGTTGTAGCCAGATAAGCTCTTTGGCTCAAGATTTGGTCCACTGACACTGCCTCCAAGAAGGCCTTGCTGTTACCTTTTCAGGGAACATCACTGTTTGGGCCGGAGCTTAAGGACTTCATCAGTGATGCCACTGGAGGTAAGAGTACACAGTTACCCTTGGTCCCCAAGAAGAAGCCTCTGGTTAAAAGGAATCTGCTTTTTTGAAGTGTGTCCCGAGAACCAGACGGTTCCCCAGGCCCCGCGCTTCTCCTCCAAGCCTAAGCAGTCCTCCATCAAGCCCAAGGCCTTCAAACCACCTTCGGCATGACCCGCCGGACCCCGGTCCCCACGCGCCTGGGGGTGGCCGTCTGCGCCACTTCCTTGATGTTTGGCCAGACAAAGTGGTGGATATGTGGGTTTTACAGGTAGTCTCAGAGGGGTACAAAATCCCTTTCACTTCTCTTCCTCCTTGTTATCCAGGTTTGCAGGGACAAGTCTCTCTACCTCTATGTGGAGCTGAGCCTGTCATGGTGGCTCAACTGGTCCAACCTCCTGAAGGGCAGTCCCTTCCTTATATCCTTCTGGACAACGGTGACGACGGATGCCAGCCTATCCGTCTGGGGTGCAGTCCTGGGTCCTTACAGGAGGGAACTGGCTGAGAAGCAGCTAAGGAGAGGAGGAAGGATCCACCCCGCAACTTCTTCCCAGAATTGGTCCTTTCTACTTAAAGGGGTGGTTGCCTTCCCAAAGTTACCAGTAACCTATATGGACTAAGAGAAAAGGATTTAACAGGTAAGACTAAAATGCTCTTTTTTTTGAAACAAACAAGAAATAAGAAAATAAAAAACCCAGAAAACATGAGTGTACATATTCACCCCCCCACCCCCAAGTCAATACTTTGTAGAGCCACCTTTTGCCACAATTACAGCTGCAAGTCTCTTGGGATATGTCTTTATTAGCTTGGCACATCTAGGCACTGGGATTTTTGCCCGTTCTTCAAGGCAAAAATGCTCCAGCCCCTTGAAGCTGGATGGGTTCCACTGGTGTACAGCAGTCTTTAAGTAATACCACAGATTCTCAATTGAATTGAGGTCTGGGCTTTGACTAGGCCATTACAAGACATTTAAATGTTTTCCCTTAAACCACAGAGTGTTGCTTTAGCAGTATGCTTAGGGTCATTGTCCTGCTGGAAGGTGAATCCCTCCGTACCAGTCTCAAATCTCTGGAAGACTGAAACAGGTTTCCCTCAAGAATTTCCCTGTATTTAGCGCCACCCTTCATTCCTTCAATTCTGACCAGTTTCCCAGTCCCTGCCGATGAAAAACATCCCCACAGCATGATGATGCCACCACCATGCTTCAATACGGTATGGTGTTCTGGGGGTGATGAGAGGTGTTGGGTTTGCACCAGACATAGCATTTTCCTTGATGGCCAAAAAGCTCAATTTTAGTCTCATCTGACCAGAGTACCTTCTTCCATATGTTTGGGGAGTCTCCCACATGCCTTTTGGTGAACTGCAAACCTGCTTGCTTATTTTTTTCTTTAAGCAATGGCTTTCTTCTAGCCACTCTTCCATGAAGCCCAGCTCTGTGGAGTATACAGCTTAAAGTGGTCCTTTGGACAGATACTCTAATCTCCGCTCTGGAGCTTTGTAGCTCCTTCAAGGTTATCTTTGGTCTCTTTGCTGCCTCTCTGATTAATGCCCTCCTTGCCTGGTCTGTGAGTTTTGGTGGCCGGCTCTCTCTTGGCAGGTTTGTTGTGGTGCCATATTCTTTCAGTTTTTTAATAACTGATTTAATGGTGCTCCGTGGGATGTTTAAAGTTTGGGACATTTTTTTATAACCCAACCCTGATCTGTACTTCTCCACAACTTTGTCCCTGACCTGCTTGGAGAGCTCCTTGGTCTTCATTGTGCCGCTTGCTTGGTTGTGTTGGAGATTCTGGGGCCTTTCAGAACAAGTGTATCTATACGGAGATCATGTGACCCTTAGATTGCACACAGGTGGACTTTAACTAATTATGTGACTTCTGAAGGTAATTGGTTGCATCAGATCTTATTTAGGGGCTTCATGGCAAAGGGGGTGAATATATATGAACACACGACTTTTCCATTTTTTTTAATTTTATTTTTTTTTTAACAAATTATTTTTTTCACCTCACTTCACCAGTTTGGACTATTTTGTGTATGTCCATTACATGAAATCCAAATTTTAATTCCAGGTTGTAATGCAACAAAATAGGAAAAATGCCAAGGGGGGTGAATACTTTTGCAAGCCACTGTATTTGCAACACTCACAGCAAATGTTTCCACATTTAGAAGTCCCCTTCACTGACAGAAAATTACCCCCCTTCTCTGGGGTTAACACTTGGGGGCAAAGCACTAGCCATAGTAGGGTCTTTTTTAGAAACAAACCTAAAATCTCAAGACACAAGTGCCTATAAAACCACTTTGCGTTCTGTGTCCTCCTTACGTTTGTTTTATCACTTTTTTATAGCAAAAGATTGTCTATCCTTGCCTTTGGCCATCTGAAAAGCCCTATCTAACATCCAATGTGGATATCCTCTCTTTAGAAACCTTCTATATAAATGTTTACACAGCTGTATAAACGTGTCTTCTGTAGACCAATTGTGTCTGACATATAAATTGACTTGTATGAATGCCCTTAATAGTATGGACTTGGTGACAACCATCTGCTTGAATCAGACTATTACCTGCCATTTCCTTGTGGAATATGTCTGTGGCTATGAGGCCTGTAACTGACACACAATTCTAAGAAATTAATACCCTATTCACTTGATTCATAGATGAATTGGTGATTAGGATCATTGTAATTAAGATACTCTATAAATGACTCCATATCCTTTGTTCTACCGATCCAGATTAATAGGTCATCTATGTATCTTCCAAAAAAATTCAATGGGTTCCCATCTCCATAGACATGGGTCTCCTCTCACCAGCCCATATAAAGGGTTGCATGTAGGGGTTCTTTTAATATTAGCGCAGAACTCTTTACAACCTAAAAAGCATGAATGATAATACAGCTAGTGTAGGGCCAGTGTGTATCTGAGAAAAATAAGTAGGACGTCAGGGGAATCCAATTCTTGCTCCTGTTCAGGAGCCCTGTGTATAAATATAGATGGTGGATCACAAAAATGAATTATCAAACTCTATATTATATAAAAATACATAAAAAATGGGCAACAAGCCAGTGCGTTTCAGAGCATAACCTGCTGTTTATTCAAGGAATCTAGTACAATAATAAATTACACTTCATGCTTCACACAACTACCATTTAAACTCTTCCAACCAGTAACATCACTCAGATCAGCTGTTTAATTAAATTGAAATGCTTTCTACATTCATCCATGTGGAGCCAATCCTTGTTTTGTACTATAAAAAGTCAGGGTTTTCTTTTGTCTGTTGAGTCTAAGGATAACCAAGCTTCACATCTGTATCACGTGGGACCCGGCTTTGCTTGTGAGTCCCATTACTAAGTATAAACAAACTTCTCTATCACCCCATCAGTGGGAAAGTCCAGAATATTTATTTGTCCTGGAGGTCTAACAAATGTTTAGACTTAATATGCAGCCCATATGAGTTTACGTGTAGACTTTCATGCTTGGTTGTATATCACTGGGGTGGAGGCAAACCTGGTATGAGATGTACACAAGGTACTTGATTTGGAATACAATCATAGGGCACCACATTGGGGAAGCCTGTAAATTACTGATCAGCAAGACATTAGCGGTCTATATTTTATAGGGCTTCTTATGTGTGGGAGGTTGTTTTGCTTTATCTAATAGAAGGTCTTACAGAAGTATGTCCCTGTCTTACTTGCCTTGGTTAAAGCATTTATTGGATGTGTAATACTGCTAAGGGACATAATACAAGTAATTTACATTACACAACTTTTCCATCTGTGTTTAAGCTGGAGGACAAATATTCTGAAATTAAACATTGATTTAAATTTAGCTTTTAACCCCCTTGGTTGCTAGCTTCGGATACTCTAATATCCCCTTTTACAGCCTAAAGTGTTCTTAAAGGACAGTAAACCACCTTTTTTATTTACATACTTTGCAAGTGCATAATGTATGTCAAATTTACCCTTTATTTCTTTTTCATCCACCTTTTTACCATTTCTTTACTAAACATTTATGTTCCTGACAGTGAGCTGCCTGGGTTGTTCTTGTTTAAAGAGATCTTTCTATCAGGAACTGTGGAATGTAACACACTTCCTGGAGCAGTCAGTACTCTGCTGTATTAAATAAATGGGAGTTTTTTCTGTTGCAGGCATAGTGTTGCACTGTATCACCATTTCTGCGACAGAATACTCTCTGGAAAAAATTCAGGGAGCTCACTGCCATGGATGTAAAACAATTAATTTTGGTGGGGAGGGAATATGTTTATTCAATTGCAAGGTTAACTGTCACTTTAAACTGTCTCCTCTTTCTTCTGTCGACACAAATGGAATGATAACAGAACTTATGCTCATGGAACTTTATTTACTTTTGTACCTTAAAGCTATTTCCGGACTTTGGTGGAACAGTTTGAGGTCCAGCTGCAGCAGTACAGACAACAAATTGAAGAACTGGAAAACCACCTAGCAACACAAGCCAATAGTTCACATTTATCACCTCAAGGTATTTTCTTTAAAAATTCTGATCTCCTCTTCAATAGTGTGTGTTAGTCAGTGTGTGTGTGTCTGTGTGTGTGTCATTCCCCTTTTATTTATAAGCATAACCTTATGACATACAGATATATGTAGGCTTTCTACTGCCCTAGGCTAAACCAAGAATGTGTGCACGAAGGAAGACCATTTGTGTTTACTTTGGGAAAGGGAAGGCTATATGAGCCTTTTCATTTTGAAACTAATAATTTTTCTCGGAATGGATATGGGCACAGTGTCAGATACACCATCTGCTGACCTAGTCCTAGATACTGAGTACATAGTACTGTACTGTTTAGAATCTCTGTTTTAAATGATGATCTAAAGAGACCACTGGGAGGTCCAGAAGACACGGGGACCATATGTACAAAGCCAAAAGTGGTGCAATTCTGGGACCTTTTGTTTATATCAGATTTGAATAATATGTATATATGCTGTAAGTACATGATGGTTATATCAATCCATTTAACACTTAGAGTGCCATGCAACGCATTGTAAAACAATGCATTGCATACTCCTCTGGCACTCATACAGTTGGTATCCCTTTAATGTTTACATTCTAAAATGTAGGGCAACACCTGAACGTTGTGAGCAATTGATAATTTCTAAGGACAATTACATTAATAATTTGGTACTATTTGAGGTTAGTGGATTTAAGATAAAGGAATGTTAACCCTGAATATTGAAAAGGTATCTTGTGAAGTATAACAAGGGTACGTCTACTACTGACAGGTGTTTTTAGTCTTTCAACTCAATCTGCACCCAAAAAATGCAAGTACTTTCAGATCCTGCAATTTTATGGTGCTTTTGCTACAGCATCCTATGGAGGTTTATACTCAAATGACCATTGCGGTCCATAACATCGGAACATTGTTGATGAGGCAGAAAAAAGCTACGTGTGCATAAAGTTCAGCCCATGCCATATCACCCCTCTTTATCCAGAAGAAGGCAAAACAAAAGCCATTTCTGATTAATCCCTAAGTGGGTAAAAACCTTTCTGACTCCAGTCAGATATTTCCCCGGATCAACATCCTATCCGCTGTGAAACAAACTGTCATAATTCTCAATATTGTTCTGAGGTAGAAAGGCATCCATTACTTTTCTAATATAGCTACTGTGTCAACAAGCACAGCATCCCGAGGCAAATCATTCTTTAATCATTAATCATTCTTTAATTTTACTACCCTTGCAATAAATAACACCCTGCCTTTGTTTCAGTCAAAAGTGCCTTTCTTAATGTATGACATATTCAGCTCCTCAAATCCCTTCATCAGTTTTGTTGCACACCTCTGCTCTTTTTTCCAGTTCAGTAATATTTCTGAAGAACTGGTGCATAAAACTGTACTCCATATTCCAGAGGCCTAACTAAAAGATTTATATAGGGGTAAAATTACATTTGCTGCCTCCTTATTTTTTTCCCATTTTTATACAGGATAGTACCTTATTGACTCTTGCAGCCACAGCCATTGAATCTATTGTCTATCAGTACTCCTTAATTTTTCTCTAATGAAAATTACCTAACTGGAAATTCCCAAACTGGTTACCCATTTAGTGTATACGTAGCTTTTTTGTTTCTGCAGCACAAATGCATAAACAGTTTTGCAGATAATCTCAGAAGGGTACCATGTAGATATAGGTTGCCTTCCACCATATAGTTTCTTTTTGTCAAGGGTGCTAAAAGAGCCAGACAAGGCAGGAGGCAGTGGATTCACTGCTGGCAAAGAAGATTGATTCCAGTACCTCCCCGGTAGCGAGGTTCAGGTTTTTATTCTATCCAGTTTGTGGTTATGAAGAATGACTGCAACCTGTTGTAACATTTTGAACCTCAAATGTCTCAATAAATATGTGGTGACTACATGCTTCGACTGAATCTTTGCATTCGGTCTTAGCAGCAAGTGCCAAGTGGAGCATCTGTTAATTTTAGACCTTCAAGATGCATACCTACACATCCTTATCCATGCAGACAGCCAACACTATCTGCATTTTACCTTTGGCTCTGATCATTACCAGTTCACAGCTTTGCCATTTGGCCTGGCGTCTGTGCCTCGTGTTCACCAGAATCATGGGGGGGCCTTAAAGGGATAGTAATGTTTCATAATGAAAGCAGCTCTAATTAATCATCATAGTATTTGAACCTTGGAGAGTGTTATTTCAATTCTGTCAGACTTGCAGTTCAGGAATAATTCAATGACAAAGTGTCCCCCTCCTGCCCCTTTTACTGATGTAACTCTGTTCAGCCAGATCAGAAGGGAGGTGCCCAGGTAGACTGCAGAGAGGGACAATCTTCAATTAAGATAAGGGAAAAACCTGAAAAGCTTGTCAAGGGGGGCAGGGCTTTCATTGTTTTCAAAGGAAGAAGAATGTCCCCTTCTGTTATCTGTCTGGTCTTACAACCAGATTCCACATCTGAGAAGAGATGGCTTACACTAGGTAAAAGGGGCGGGAGGGGAAACTTTGCTTGTGAATATCTCATAAACCATAAAGGTTTGAGAGATAGAACTTATATCGTTCTTCATGTTTTTTTAATGCCTACAAAATAAAATAAAGTTAAAACGAAGTACTACTATCCCTTTAACAGCCTTCATTAACACCAGTGGGATTTCCACGACACCCCATCTGGACAATCTTTGGCTAAAGGCTCAGAGGAGCTTCTTGGCCCAGCACATCCAAGACTGTGTTTGGCTGGTGGTCCACCACTGATGGATTCTGAACATGCTGAAGTCCTCTCTGGTACCTTCCCAGGAACTGGTGTTCCTGGAGATGAGGTTCGATACCCGCCTTGGGAAAGTTTCCTTCCGAAGGAGAAAACTCTTCTGGTAATTCATGAGGTGTCTCAGGCCCTGGAGTGTCCCTCTGCCATGATCAGGGAGTATGTGAGGGTGTTGGGCAGACTAGAGGCTGTGCCTTACTCTAGGGTGCATGTTAGCAGACTCCAAAGTATGGTCTTCAGAGTTTGTCAGGGAAAACACCGCACTTGGATTGTCAGATTTTTCCTCTCCCTGGAGGCCAGCCGGGACCTTCAGTGATGGATGTGCCGACACAACCATGAACAGGGGAACCCTTTGTGATACCAGAATGGACTCTGGTCACGACAGATGCCAGCCTGAGTGGAAGGGGTTTCTGTTCTGGGTCACCTGGGGGTACAGGGCAGGTGGACTGTGGAGGAGTCCCTTCAGTCCACTAACGTCCTGGAACTCGGGGTGATTTGTCTGGGCCTTGTATACCAAATTGAAGGGGAATCCAGTGAGTGTTCAGTCCGATAATGCCACAGCTTTTGGTTTACATCACTTGCTGTGCCTCCACCTTGTTTGAACTGACTTACATTCTAGGTTGGGAAGACTCCCTTGTTCCGGCCATCTCCGCCGTTCACATATTGGGGGTAGAAGATGCTCTGGTGGACTTCCTAAGTCGCCAGGATGTGGATCCAGGAGAGTGGGAACACAGTCCCGCGGTGTTCTACCTAATCGTGCAACAGTTGAGTGTGCCTTCGATAGATCTCAAGGCCAACAGAGAAAACAGGAAGGTCCCAAACTTCTGTTCCCGGAGGGGAGATCCTCTTGCCAACACCACGGAAGTAATGTTCATTCCATGGACCTTCCGCCTCGCTTTTGTCTTTCCTCTAACTCTTCTCATTCCCAGGGTACTCTGGAAGATCAGGATGGTTGGTGCGATTGTGATCCTGGTCGCTCCTTATTGGTCAGGAGGGCGTGGCTTGCTGACCTAGCCAGTCTTTCCATTCTGAATCCCCTTCTCCTTCCTCCCAGACTGTTCTTCCTTCTTCAGGGTTACCTGTTGTACAAGGATGTGCTAAAGATGGCTTTGACAGCATGGCTGTTGAAGCCTCCATCTTGAGGAAATAAGGGTTCTCCACTGAGGTCATTTCTACAATGATTCAGACAAACAAGCCTCTCTCTTCCAAGGCGTACCATAGTGTTTATCTTTTTTTTTTTTTCCCAAATGTGATTTACTACCATAGGGTATGGTCTGTTTTCAACAAGTGGTGTTCGGACAAGGCTGTGTTCTCACAAGGCTGTGTTCTCATAGGAGTTTAACCTCTCTTTGGTGTTTTTCTTTATTCAAGATGGTGTGAACAAAGGCCCCAGTTTGAGCTCCATAAAGGTTCAGGTTTCAGCTCTTTCTGTATTTTTTCAGAGACAAATTGCCATCATTCCGGATGTTAAGGTTTTTCTTCAGGGTGGCTCATGCCTTCCCTGCCTTTAAGTTGACTCTTGTTCTTGTGTTGTGCTCTGTAAGTTCAATGTCCGTCAAAACTTTTTTCTGCTTGGCTTTTCAGAGTCTGGATAGTCCTGGGGACAGGCTTGAGGTCCTTTCTTCTTTTTTTCCCACCTCTGTGAGCTTAGTGGTGGTGGTATAGCCAGATTGTACCTGTGTTCCATATAGGATGTAAAGAAAATTATGGATAATTGAAGCAAAGCTAAATGATGAGTCCGTGCATTGGTGTCAATGTAAATTTCCAGTATAAACGTGAAAGATGAGTGATGTAAGATGAAGTCCAGAATGATGGTATATTATTATAAAAACAGATGAATCACTGCAAATATCTAGTCTTGGTCTCTGTATTACTCATATAATACATGGTTGGCAGTACTTAAATCAGTCCTTCTTGATATGCAAAGTTCTGAACCCTGTTTCTGCTTGTTTTTGTTGGGTTGCTTGATGTGCAAGTTTTCATTGGGGGTCGGCTGTCCTAGAGACCGTTAAGGTATCTGAGGGCTTCGATTTTAGTTCCTCTTCCCCTGATAGTTTAAAGACCCATTAAGCTGCAGTTTTTCCTCCTCATTATTCCTTAGACTTGTTACTCCTGGAGGAATGGACGATACGCACACACTCACACTTCAGTAGAGCCCCCACTTTCTGGCCTTGCCAAGAAAACAGCTTTGCCACTAGCTTATGCTGTAGCTCTTAAAAATCAGACAGATGAGCTCCAGGATTCCTTTTTGGAGTTGAATTCTGAGGTGCCTGGTGACACCTTTCACCCTACCTCTGCCAATGCCAGGGGTAATAAGGGTTGTGTCTGTCAGCGGAGATCAACTTTAAATGCTGTCCAAGTGGACACATCCAATAAGGGATCTGGTGGCTTTTAAATCCAAGGTCCATCACTCGAATTCTTACATTACTAAAGTGGCTTTTGATGTCGCTAAGCATGCTGGAAAGGCTTTTGCTTTCTCTGTGGCTGCACATCATACTCTTTAAGATTTGGACAGCTGACCAGTCTTCTAAGAAATCTTTGGTATATCTTCATTTAGTGGGCAAATAGTTTTTTGGCTTAGAATTTGAGCTCATCAGTCACACTGTTGGAGGCAAGAGTACTTTGTTGCCTCAGGTTACTGTTAATCTGTTCATTCTTTCATGATGATGCATGACTCTTGTTACCCTCATCAGTATGGGTAAGTGCCCAGGACATTGTTTCCCCCAACTAACCTGATGAGTTCTGCCTGAAATGCAATCAGGCCTGGTCAAACAAGAAGCTATGCAAATGCGCAACTCTGACAAGCGCACCTCCACGCAACTTGAATGCATCTGGTCTCTATCAGGCAATATGCATGGGCTGTTTCCATGACTGACCAGTAGGTTTCATAGGTAATTTCAAAAGGGTAGCACATAGACCTTCGTGTTCCTTCCTCCACGTCATGTCTTCATGTCCACAGTTCCTTGCAATCTCAAGCGAAGTCTATTTTTAGATGCAGCCCTAATCGTTCTGTCTTGTGAGTGATTCACAAGTTTCTATTCCCATCCTTTCATAGTCCCCCAAAAAAAGATGGTGGATGTCACTTAGCGGTTCAAAATGGAGTCCTTGCACTCAACTATTCCTACTCTGTCCTCATGGGAGTTTTTGGCTTCTCTCGACACAAATGAATCTTATGTGCACTTTTCTATCCCTGCGGATCACCACCTTTTCCTGCAGTTTGTATTCCAAGATTGTTAGTTTCAGTCCACCACCCTCTCTTTTGGGCTCACATCTGCTCTACTGATGTTCACAAAGGTGATGCAGGCAACGTATGTCATTCTGGCCACGTCTGGCCTGTTTTTTCACACCACCTCAGTGTATATGTGGAAGAACCATTGTGGCTCCTTTTGTGCCCGGACCTCATGACTCTAGGTCCACTGTTTCATTCACAGGTAGAGAAGTTTGTTTTTATGTCTTTGTTTTTGAGACCAGCATCTTGACAACAAAGGTTTGGAGAGTGTTATTTCAATTCTGTCAGAGTTGTAGTTCCAGAGTAATTCAATGACAAAGTGTCCCCCTCCCGCCCCTTTTACTGATGTCACACTGTTCAGCCTGAGAAGAAGGGAGGTGCCCAGGTAGACTGCAGAGATGGACAATCTTCAATTAAGATAAGGGAAAAAGCTGAAAAACTTGTCAAGGGGGGGCGAGGGCTTTCATTGTTTTTATACAAAGAAGTTTGTTCCCTGCTGTTATCTGTCTGGTCTTACAACCAGATTCACATGTGAGAAGAGATTTCTTACACTAGGTAAAAGGTGCGGGAGGGGGAAACTTTGCTTGTGAATATCTCTTAAACCATAAAGGTTTGAGAGATAAGACACATATCATTCTTCATGTTTTTTTAATGCCTACAAAATAAAATAAAGTTAAAACGAAGTATTACTATCCCTTTAAGACAGTTTCTTTCAAGGCATCTCATAGGATATGGACTCTCTTCTATAAGTGGTTTGGTGGCTTGATGTTGCGACCTTTTCAACTTCCGTTTATCTTGGCTTTGGGCCTTCATGAAGGGTTTTGTCGTTTTATGTTGAAATTTCATCTATTTCTGTCCTTTTCCAGAGACCTGTTTTGCCTTACTATCTGATGTGCAAACCTTTGTGCAAGGAATGGCTCATACCTACACAGTCCTTTGGGAGCCCACTCCTGTGTGGATTTGAAAATGTCTCTGGGAGTGCTTTAGAATGCCCCTTTTGAGCTTTTGTCTTCAATTCCTCTGCTTTCCTTGACATTCAAGATAGCCTTTCAGATGGCTATTGTGTTGTGTTCAGCTGGAGACTGAACTTCAGGCTTTGTCTTGTAAGCCTCCCTTTCTGTTTTTTCACCCTGATAGGGTGGTTTTGCTGACACCTATATTTTTTCTCTGTAAGTGTGTTTCCAAGTTTCATATTGACCAGGAAATTGTTCCTACTCTGTCTGGTTCCATCAAATAGAAAGGAGCAGGAGGTTCATCTTATGGATGTGGTCAGGTGGTTAAGTTTTTTTTCTTCACATTCAGGCTTTTCTTTAATCGTATTTGCTTTTCCCTATCATCCAGTATGGCACACAGGTACCATGTGGTGGAGACTCCCAGCCTCTCCTCCAGCTTCACCCTTCCCCCCCACCCCCTGCATACTCAAGTTATGATGTGTTCTCTGAGGTGAAATAATAGCCAGGACATTTCTTAGTTTTTTTTTTATTTTTTTTTTATTATTTTCTGATAGATATGGTGTTGTCAAAATTCTCCCATTAGGCAGGTTTCTGTTACTGGACTTCCTCTGGAGTGGATTGATCAGCATCCAGGTGCTGTGTGGACCATTGCAGCCCTGTGGAGAGAATCTTGCAACCCAAGTTTTCCCTCCCAGCAGAGACCTTTGGGGCTCTGCTTCCTTCACAATGGTGACCTGAAGAAAATGAAGATTGGTGAGTAACCCTTTGAGTGCCTTGGTCCATATTGTCCCTGCCTTGTACCTCTCCATACAGAGGTTTTATCTGAGCCCTGGGCTCTTGCACTCATATTGGGTATTTTATTACATGTTACTGTTCTTTCTCAGAGTTATGGAGCAACGCTTTTCAAACACTGCTGTTTTAATGTGCAGACTTTAGCTACATCTGTTTTGGACTAGTTTGGGCTCCACATTGTGCTGCTGCCTGTGCCTTTCTGATTTTTTTTGGTCAGTAAACTATTGGTTCCTTTTCTTTTGTTTGCCGTGTTGGTGTTTGTTGACACTTGATCATGTTGTACCAGTCAATTTGTGTAAAAACTGACCTGTTTGGATGGTTTTCTTCCCCCTAACCTCCCTGGAATCTTGGTGAATTCTTTTATATCCCCATGGTTCTTGTATTCCACATAGGACATAATGAAAAATGGGATTTTGGTGTACTTAATGATGAATTATTTTCTCTTAATCCATGTGGAACACAGGGCTTCCCTCCCAGAGGAAAACATTTTTTTGAGTCATGGGGTGAGGGGTTGAAATTGGGTTCTCTGCTTCAGGGGATTTCCCTTTATTGTTTCACTTGGGTTTCTTTCCTCTTTGTTATACAATAAAGTGGAGCATGTCAAAGTAGCAGTAAAGTGGATATAGGAGTGATATAGAGCTATTTTGTTAAGAGTCCTGCTCTCCTTGAGCCAAAGTCCTCATGGTTCCAGAGTTCCACGTGGTGTAAGAAAAAATAATTTATTGGTAAGTACACAAAAATCATCTTATTCTTTGTATCCTTTTGATGACAGCCTAATACTGGTATCACTTATTCTGTATCATGATATATAGAAAAGATACCAAATGATCTTTACCAGAACTGCCAAACCAGCATCAACGAATAAGGCTTATAAGAAACATACAGTAAAACAATTAATAAGCAAATGAAAACTATGATCTAATAAAGAGGTTGGATTTAATACAGATCCACTGATGAATTAAAAAAAAAACTAAAGTTCTAAAAGGACATGTGAATGAATACCTAATGCCCAGTTTGAACTAAAACAACATAACCCTTTGGGTGCCAGAGGGGTATGCAATGCATTGTGTAACCCTCACACACTCAAAGGGTTAAAATGCTTTCTGTGCTCCCTACGTTTGTGTTATTGAGACCTCTCTAGCATTCAAGTGTGAAAGGGTTGATTTAAATCAGTGGGGTTTTGGGGAGTGTTTAGTTGCCCCAGAATTTCTCCACTTTGCTTTTACACACAAGGCTGTGTGCACAGTGATGAATAATGGAATTCTAGGATGAACTCTTATATCTTTTGTGTTTTACAGATTTGTCCATGGCAATGCAAAAGCTTTACCAAACCTTTGTGGCACTAGCTGCCCAGCTACAATCAATACATGAAAATGTTAAGGTACGTTATATATCTTCACTTTCCGTGTCCAAGAAACTGACATTTTCTTTGTTGGCATAATCATATTAACTAGGAAATCTATGAATAATTTGTTTTAAGTTGCTAAAAGAAACTTGCTCTTTTTTATGTACTCTTAAATATATTCAGTTCTGATGTATATAAAAGACTAGTTTAACCCTTTCAGTGCCAGAGGGGTACAGAAAACATTGCAAAGCAATACGTTCCGTGCCCCCTCTGGCACTGAAAGGGTTAATAAAATCATTCTTGTTTTACAATTAAAGGGATAGTAACACTTAATATGTAATAAAACATATATTGTGGGACTTACCCTTCTGAATAAAACAAGGGTACCCCCACTGCTGATAGGTGTTTTAGCCAAAAGTTATTGCAGCTCAAGCTTGAGTTTTTTAGGTGCAGTATCTCGGTGACCTGAAATTGTACAGTGGCACTTTTGCTACACCATCCTATGGAGGTTTATAGTCATCCGACCAGAACTGGATAGGATGGTCTAGCAATAGCTTCACTAACATTTCAGGCCACTGTGAGACTGCAGCTAAAAAAAAAAATAACGTTTGAGTTGCAATAACTTTTGAATGAAATATCTCTCTGCAGTGGGGAGTACCTTTGTTTTACTGAGGAGGGATAAGCCCTACAATATAACTTTTTTTTTTCCCCTTTTTTTTCCCTTCCCCCCCCCCCCTCATATTAAGTGTTGCTACCCCTTTAATGATTTTTAATAACGGAAGGCACCTATTGTTGAACTTTAACACTTTTAGCGCCAGAGATCTATCCAACACGTCGCAGTGCTATGAGCTGGATACCTCACTGGCACTCAAATCAGATTAAAAAAAAAAAAGTGTGCCTAGCATTGCTGCTGTTAGATCCCAGTGGTCTGCCACAGCTACAGGGATCGAGAGTAGCACTTTAATAAATAACCCACAGCACTGCAGATTATATTGACTCTTTATAAATTAACGATAGGGATAATATGAATGTTTGTGTGCCAGTGCGGCATCCAACAAATTTTCCCAGTCTTGAGTCTCATAAAACAATGGCAATGCCACTGCTGGAGATTTTCCTTCCTTTCTTCTAAACCCATGGCATTGCCACTGCTGGAGATTTTTCTTTCAAAGATTATTGTAACCGAAGGAGTTGTTCATAACAGATTTTATATAAAACAAGTTAATTTCTCCATTAAACAGAAAAATAATCCTCTTTAATTCTGCAAGTGTTAGTGAGGGCTCAAATAGCTTTTCAAAATGTTCAAGACCTCTCTAGTACATGAGGTTAAAATAATTTGATTCTCAATTGATTTTGTTTAGCTTTTGCACTTAATTCTGAAAGTGGACCTGTTACCTACACAGCTTTTAGTTTCATAAAATGTATCCATGAAAGGTGCCTGTACTTTTATTTTCCAGTCAGGTTAATAGTTTTAGA
Source organism: Rhinophrynus dorsalis (assembly GCA_037306005.1). Lineage (NCBI taxonomy): Eukaryota > Metazoa > Chordata > Amphibia > Anura > Rhinophrynidae > Rhinophrynus > Rhinophrynus dorsalis. The sequence continues at coordinate 541,887,966 of CM074719.1, read as the reverse complement.
AAATGTAATTTGGTAGTTGGGGAATCTATCTCACAGAGCTTTGTACTCTCACTCGGTCAGATAAAGCTGCATAATTAGTTGCACACGTCCAGAAAATCCGCTTTCTCCAGTTTTTTTTTTTAGGCTGCCAAGACCTATTGGTTTCCACCAGAGGGGTGGAGTAAATTGATAAGAATAATTCTGCAAATACTTTCAATATGGACACAAAGGTGACAAGTACTACTTAAAAAAAAAAAATAAAAGGAGTATCTTAGAAACAAAAATAAACTTTTAACGCCTTAAGGGACCCATGACGGTCCTGATACGTCATGGCTTGGCGAGCCATAAGGGTCCATGATATACCAGGGCTGTCATGGATTTCAGGGCTCTGTCAGGGAGCCCTGAACTGGTATCGTGGAGAAAAAAAAAATCCAAGGTCCTTAAGCGGTTAATAGGCAAAACTGTTTTAGGTCTACTTTAAGTTCTTCGGAAATACATACTTTTTTAGTCTGCACATTGGACTTAGGCTGGCTGAGGGTGATGTGAGTTGTAGATAGACAAATGGAGGAGCCACATGTTGTAATATTTGTGCATTTCATTGTGACTGTATACAGCAAGTTTTTGTTTTATGCTTGCTTTTCTTTCACTGTAAAGTAATGACATTCTGTCTGCTGCCGTAGGGTTATTAGCATTTAGCTTTGCAAACTAAAATGGCTTTCCTTCAGATACTCAAAGAACAGTACCTTGGCTACCGGAAAACATTTTTGGGCGATTCCACAGATGTCTTTGAGGCAAGGAGAGCGGAAGTGAAGAAGTGGCAGAATGCCCCACGTGTAACCACTGGACCCGCCCCTTTCAGCAACATACCAAACGCCGCTGCCGTTGCCATGGCAGCAACGCTAACACAACAGCAGCAGCCTGCTACAGGTCTGAATGCATTCAAGTTATAGATACCTTCTGTTCTGACCTCAGTAAACTCCTGTCAACTCCCATACTGGGTCTTCCTATTTGCTGACAACATTCTTTACATTTTTCTTGCTACATGCAGTTTCTAGAATATGCAGGGTTAGACTTAAGCAATAATTATTCTTCAGTAATTTTCTGTGTGACTAAAGTTTACTATTCTCCCCTGCTTAAAACAGCAACCCCACCTGCTTCTTACTTATCTATTCGTCTTTATTTTCTTCTCATTTTTATGTCCTTCAAAGCAGCTATATTTTTGCAGCAACTTTTTATTTTCCAGACTTTCCAAGCTTTTAACCCCTTAAGGACCAGAGGGGTGTGCATCGAATTTCTTTGCTATACTTTGTGCATCCTTGTGCTCCTTAAATGGTTAAGAGTTTGTCCATGCATGTGTTTAAAATACCCCCAAAAAATGGAAGCTAAAACTTAACGTTTACACAAGTCAGGAGAAAGCTGCAATTTCATTGCAAGGTTCTTTTGGATTCCTGATGGGCAGGATCCTATAGATCAGGGGAGCTCGAAACTGGGCTCTGAATCCCCAGCCCCACTCCACTCGGCGGTGTAGGTTTTCAGTATCTCCACACATAAACAGATGAATCAATCAGTGATTCAGTCAGACTGAAGGTTCATACACTTGTGTTTAATGTAAGATATCCTAAAAAAACATGCACTGTTGGGGGGCGTGAGGACATGTTGGGAGCGACCCTGCTATAGACAGTACTCAGTGCCTTATTGGATTCTTGTGTAGGACAACATCATGCTTGTTCAACAACCATATGCAGAAAGTCGAAAATGGAGACATTCTGGGGCAACCCAGCTAAACCAAAGATCTGTAGACCACTCTAGCAGGCCCTATTTAAATCATCAGGACATTTGTCTCCTATTGCTCAGATGGCTTGTCCCAGAATTGCCCCATTTTTCTGGTGTATGTTGTCCTTTTTGCATTTTTTAAACTACTGGCTTCATGGAGTTAAGCACACTAATCCTTAGCACATTATTGACAGCACTTCAGAAAGTAATGGTATTAGTGAAGCAAAGCAGGCCGGTCCCTAATGCATTGGTAACATTGTTTGTTATGGAGAAAAGCATGCTGGCTGTTATAATTTAGCAGGCCAAGGTAATGCTTGTTTATAGGTGAAGCCCAGCACTTTCAGAGTTATGTAATATATGATCTTTCAGTGTTAGATCTCTACTTTTTCATGCAAAACTATTACACAGGAAGTGCCTGCATTGCATGCCTTAATTAGCATAATCCATAAATCTAAATATAAATGGCTAATGTAACCTATACATGGCTTTGAAATTTCCAGTATTGTCTTTAGGTGATAAGATCCATTTAATAATGGACCATGTAATGAAGTGAAGTGCCTTGAGGAATTCTGACACAACTAGTTAAATAAAATAGCCAGGCTCTTATTTTGCTCAACAGATTGAGTTACTTAGGCAGATGTCATTTGCTATATTATAATATAAATATTTAATTTCCACAGTTATTTAATTTATGCTTCTGACTTGATAAAGGGAGTGTTGCTCTTGAATGCTTGTCCCTAAAACTGATTTAGGCCAAAAAAAAAGTAGTATTCCATACTGTGATACTAAATAATTTAGTATATATGTACATACACTTATTTAATTTAGGTTAGCTGTGTTAGTCCAGTGATTTAGAGCCCAAATGGATGAGCATCACAGTATGTAATGATATCTTTTTATTGGACTGATATTCCGTTATATGGACAAGTTTACGATAGCAATGCTCATTTAGCCTATATGCATACATGCACTATTTTGTTATAGACAGTATTTGCAGTCTAACTAGGAATGACTTTAGTATCTTCAGAATCTATACAGGGCCCATTAGAACCATGAGCTGGGCTACCTGTAGCCATAGAGAGAGGTCTAACCTTTAGAATCATGACTGGCCTGGCTACAGCCATAGGAAAAAAGAGACCTGTCCATGATTTCAAAAAGCACTCAATATATGCTCAGGTGGTAAAATATTCCCACTCCGTTAAAGCCTACAGAAGAGTTGAAATGCAAATGAATAATAAATAGAATTAAACAAACAACTATATATATGGGGGGAGGTGCTCTGCCTCTTCTAATATACCAACTACAACTATACCCAATTGAAACTTCTGCTATCCTAAAAGATAATGTGTGTACAAATCAAGGAAATGCTGAAAACAAAAGAGAAGACTGAAAGGAGAGCACTATAATAGGTAACCAATGTTTTATATGCTAGTATGTGGGTATACAATGCCCCTGTGTACTGAAGCACACTAAGAGCCTGTGAGGCAATAAGGTACAAAATATATCCAATAATAAAATATAATTTTACTGTCATAAAAACAATTACAAGTTACCTATAACACAAAAATACAATAAAAACACAATATTAGCTGAATCTTGAACTCCAGCAAAATGTTGCAATTTAGCTTGATAATGGGATACTCCAAACTATAGTGTCTCCTCTGATGATCGTCTCGTAAAAGTTCCATATAAGTAGGTGAAGGAAGCCTCACTTGTCAGTGTGAGAGTAGACTTGTATCTTCCTTCTGTTGTCCTCAATCATCTCGTAGCAGGAAACAATAAGAAGTGCTGCTTATTACTTTGGAAGGCAATACGTGGAATTAAGTGAAACCTTCCTATAAATAGCCTGGTAGTGAACAGCTGACACTGTTACAGGCAGCAGACAAGGGTATAGATGTAAGTTCACTCTGGGCAATTTAGCCCCAAGCTGGCTGCACTGCAAGGATTTCAGTAATCTTCAACAAGATACAATTCGTAGTCGTAGTGAGCCTCCGGTTAGATGTCCTTATTACAAGAACTAAGCGGCAGATATTGCTCTAGAGTTAATAATGATTATGTGCAGCCAATATAAGTATACTTAAATTTTCTCCCCTGTGTGTTTCATATTAGTACAATACTTCAGAGAGCTTCCAATATTGTGTTTTTATTGTATTGTCATGTTATAGTATCTTATATATATTTTAATGCGAGTAAAATTCTATTTTATTATTTGCTTTATGTTGTCTTATTTTGTGCCTTATTGACTCATAGGATAGCAGTGCGTTTCAGTGCGCGGGAGCATTATACGTTGTTTTGGAACATGTGCACAGTATAAACACATACTACATATCACAGTGATCTCCTTTTATTATACTTTTATTTTTTAAATAAATAGTTAACTGTTGTATAAAAGACACCTGCCTTGGTAAGTATGAAAAGTAAGAGCCAATTATTCCAAGGGTATAATTCATTTTTAATTGGGAATCGTATACCATGAATAAATATCCCTCAGTTTAACAGGTTAAAGGATCAGTAAACTCTCTCTTATGAAAATGTATGTTATAGAGATTTTCTCTGCTGAGTAAAACAAGGGAACACCTACTGCTTTGGTTGTGTTATTGAAATGTTATAACCATTCAAATAATCAGGAAGTGAATTTACTCTGTGTTTACTTCCTGGAAGTTCTAACTAACAGGAAGTAACAGATTTAACTTGAAGCTACCAAGAGGGTAGCAAGAAAGTATTCTCTTAAACAGCACTCCTAATTCCTCTTGCTGGTCAATAATTTTCTGACTCAATATAGAAAAGGATAAGTTAGTACACAAAGTAAATAATTCAAGAATTAAAATTAAGTTTTATTTCCAAACTTGTTAAAAATGAGAGAAAAATATCATGTGATTTCTACTTCACACTTGGCAATGTGTCAGGACTAGTGTTGAGCGAGCGTGCTCGGCCGATGCTCGGATCGGCTCGAGCATCGCTCTGCTCGGCACATGGCGGTACTCGTACGAGTACCGCCATGTGCTCGCCCGACATGTTCGGGTGAAGAGGATCTGTGCCGGAAGAGGCACAGATCTGAAGACGCTCCGCTGGACCACCAGGGAATGGAGGTACGGGGGCATTGCGGAGATGAAGGGGGCATTGCGGAGATGAAGGGGGACATTGTGGAAGAGGGGCATAGACTCTATGCCCCTCTTCCACAATGTCCCCCTTCATCTCCGCTATGCCCGTCTTCCACAATGTGCCCCTTCATCTCTGCTATGCCCCTCTTCCACAATGTCCCCCTTCATCTCCTATGCCATAGAGGAGATGAAGGGGGACATTGTGGAAGAGGGGCATAGCGGAGATGAAGGGGGACATTGTGGAAGAGGGGCATAGACTCTATGCCCCTCTTCCACAATGTCCCCCTTCATCTCCGCTATGCCCCTCTTCCACAATGTCCCCCTTCATCTCCGCTATGGCATAGGAGATGAAGGGGGACATTGTGGAAGAGGGGCATAGCGGAGATGAAGGGGGACATTGACCAGGCACCCTCCGCTCATCAGAGCAGGGGGTGCCTGGTTTAATGCTCGAGTGCTCCCATTCATTTGAATGGGGCTCGGGTGCTCGGCCGAGCACTCGAGCATCAGGGGGTGCTCGGTCAGAGCACCCGAGCATCGGGGTGCTCGCTCATCCCTAGTCAGGACCCATGTATTTGGCACTTGAAGATCAGAGTTGAGGGAGTTATTCCCACAATAATAACTAATTTTTGATGTTCTATGTTGTGAGAGCCTTTGGGTGTGACAGGATCATGTACTGGTATTGTGCTTGTGTCACCTGGCCTTAGCTCATAGTGAGAGGAGTTAGAATATACATATCTGTACCTTGGGTCTGTTTCAGTTCAACATTATATTTTATGCTGATAATGAAATTATCATACAGGATCAAAACTGCATATTGCCTTTGAAATGCAGTACGTTACTGCGGCAGACAGTGATTTTATTGTTTGCTTAACCGTTGTGTGCAGGGTTAATCACTTACACCTAGGCTTTTGGGTTGCAAATCCGCTAGTTTTTTTTATCAAAGATGTTTTTTTTAGTAATTGCTGATTGTGCAGCAGGTTGTTATGGCTGCTGGAAAATGGCTTATTTATTTATTGGCCGTACTGTCTAGTGTTAATCCATTTCTGCTCAGTTCTTGGATAATTACTTGTATATCCGGGTGTTTTAACATCGAGACACATCTGATTTGTTTAATAACGTATGTTAGCAGTTTTGTTCTATCTGCTGAAAGACACATGACAATATGATGATGATCGTAATCAGCTGGGAATACAGTATCAAATTATCTCTCTTTAACCCCAAATGACGTGTCTGGGGATATAATTATAAAAGAGACTGCATTTACATATGGCTGCGATATCTACTGACGCATAACAATTAGTGTTATGTTGGAAGACAAGCAATTGTTTGACATTGTTATCCGCTAAGGATGCAATCTCATGTTATCTCCTTTTAACCCCAAATAATTAGTATATGGGTATGTGGTTTTGTTAGAGACTGCATTTGCATGTAACTGCAATGTGTAAATGCTCTCTTTTCAGGGGGTTGTGTAGTGAGAGTTAAGACTCCTAGAAGCCATGGAAAATCGTTGGGTCACTTAAGGTTAACTAATCTTTAAATGCCTGCGTCTGAGTGACAGGGAAAGTTATTATTCCTGATTGTAATAACAGTACGTTTGCAACATAGTCTTTCCAATTGGCTATTTCTTATTCAGGGTGATTGTCTGAATAATCGGGTATTAATTGTATATATTCCTATCCTTAGATCAAGCACACATCTGATTTCTATAGCACCCAGATTAAAGGCTAAGTGTTACTGTGATTCCATGGCTATATGGTAGTTGCTAATGTGCGTCCCCACTGTGTCTGTCTATCTAACACCTCGCATTTCTAAGAGAGCCCTCAACTATCTAAATAATATATTACATGGGTCATAAACATTCTTGAGAACGAATGGTTTAGAGTCAAAGGACTGACACGTGATTCGCTGTCACACTTCATCAGAGTCAGTTTCTGTCACTTATGGAGAACTGCATGCCATGGACTTTCCTCTCCATTAGAATGTAACTGGAAAAACTAATTGTAATATGACCACTAGATGGCACTGGTAATGTAAAAAAAACAAACAAAAAACCCCCCCAAAAAACACTGTTTAAACTGTAAAAACTCTGGAAATATGCATCTAGCAGCAGTGGGAGTACCCTTATACTCAACAGAAAATGTCCTAAAAAAAAATAAATAAATATATATATATATATATATATATATATATATATATATATATATATAATTTTTTTTCCCCTCATAAAAAAAGTTTACTACTCCTTTAAATTTCCAATTAGATATACAGTCAGCTATAACTATATATTGTTTGCATTGTATCTGCTGTTTCCGGTTTATAATGACGTATATCCTAGTATGCATCTAGATCACATCTAGATGTAAACATAAACTAGCAGTGCACTCAGAGAAATCAAAATGAATATATAGTTGTACCTGACTCTGTATGAAGGACTCTTACCTAGGAAATGCGTTATGGTACCCCTTGGAGGAACAGAGTGTTACATTGTACACCCCTCTGGTCATCAAAGGGTAAAGCAAATTAAGAACCTCTTATTACTTGGGTATATTACTCCTTTAACCCCTTGAGTACCAGAATGGTACACATTACAAAACCCTCTGGCACTCTAAGGGTTAAATGGCTAAAAGCCCAATTTAAATCAGAGAATTCTGGGAATTTCTCCAGTTCTTACTTGGTCCTCCGTGACTTCACCCAGTTCTGCAATAAATGCCTATTTAGAATGTCGAGGTACATCATTATTTTGTTAACCCTTTACATGGACCAGGGAGTGTTCAGCACATTGCATAGTACTTCTGCTTAATTGGTCTTTTTAGCCTTACTATTGTCCTTTTTAAGTGGGAGTTTTCAACATTAAAATTAGCTTAGGAAGAATCCATAGTTTTAATCCCTGCACAGAAACTGGTTGGGTTTGCTGTTTTTAAAGTGAGCTTGTCTGGTAATAGAGTATTATCACTCATTTATGTTATTATGGATATCAACCCATTGAGTGCAAGTTTAGTGAAATCTCTCATACATAGCTAGCTGTATGTTTACTTTATCTTGTGTGTTCTCAACAGGCATGGTTTTGGAAGTCTTTAAAGCTGGGTCATCAGTTGTCAGATCTCCAGCTGTTGAGGATGATGCTGGAGGTCCAATGATCACCCATGCTTTAAACAATGCTGCAAACAAAAATGTTTCTTTACTGCCTAAATTGTTGGTTTAGCCTAAACGTTGTTTACTTAGTATATCTGGAAAGTGCTTTTCTCCTTTACAGACCAGTGTTTTAACACATTATTTTAATCATGGCTGTCTGACATGCTTTGGTTTTCTGTGCCATCTGGCAGCCAACCGTTCACATTATTTTTATTATGTGGATTTTAACATGAGTATTTTGCAATCAAAGCACTACAGGAAAAGTGTTCACACAAGGTGTGTGCTGTATAATTTAGTCGTTCTCTAATCTGCTTATCAGCAATGCAGCAGGAAGCGCCTGTTACTCTTTGTCGTTTACAAACAGAAGACTAATACGGTTTATTTTATAAATAAAAACAAATTATTTTAGGGAGCATGTATCTTGTTATTGTGCCAAGTGACATTGCAAAATTGGCATGTTACATACCTTCCTTTAGCACACATTAGAATATAAAAATTGAAGCAGACAGACAAACGTAAAAAAAAAAAAATAATAAATTATATATATTCTCAATATCCTGTGCTCCCATTTGGTGTCTTTAAGATGAAGGAGCCCTTGAATTTTATTATGAAGTTATACAATTTATATGCCATATTTTAGACTTTTATTAAACTTACAGTAATTCTACAAAAATCTTGCAGGTAGCTTGGCACACAGCCTGTGGCTGTTGATTGGCAGCAGATGATTTTGATTTGCTGTTGTGACAGCCACATGCGTGGACCATAGTAAGGAAGCTGCAACCATCAGTTCTGGTGTTTGCAGATGATACAGCCATGAAGCCTGAAGGGACCTGTATTCTGTGGGCTATACTGACAAAGTTGGACATCCCTGACTTTTATAGACAAATTAATTGGGAAAAGGCATGTTTTGTATTACCCCAACTTGTCTTCGTGTTTGTAGATGCCAGGAGTTGGTATTCCAAATGTTCCTTTTGCGTCATATCAAATGGTACAATGAGGCTGCATGAGATCTGCACATCCATGTACAATCTTTTTCCAGTCCTTAACCCTTTGATTTCCAGAGGAGTAAGCAGCATCACAATGCATTGTGTATCCCTCCAGCATTCAAAGGGTTAGTGGAAGAAATAACTCAAAATCTTACAATTTCTGTAGCTATTGGAATGTATCTATGAATCTGATCTCAATTTGCACATGTTTAATTAATTTCATATTCAAAGTTGGAAGAACTTTTCACACTGGATTCACTTCAGAATGTAAGTTTTCTCCTCCGCAAACTGTAGAAACTGTATTGATCCAATTTGTCTTCTTTACATCTCTTTGGGTTATTTGGCAAAATGTCCTATTTATATTAGTCAGTATGTAGGTCTTTTCACTTTGTTCTATTGAACTGGTACAAAATGGAATCTGTTGTGCTTTGTTGCACGAATGTTGGAGTCACTGTCAAAATGTCAGTCAATTTGGCAACCAAGTCAAGGACGCATTAAATTTGTCGGCTGGTTGAAAATGGCGACATCTCTCCTGTGACAGTGTCGCAAACCCATAGAAATGGCCTTGAAGCTTAAATCCTTCAAAGTACGCGTAATAAATGTAATAAAGAAGAGAGTCTAACAAGCTGAGCGAAGAGGAGTGATTGGTTTACCTTTGTCACAAGCAGTTTGCTTCTCTTCGCTCATCTGATAGCTCATTTGGCGAGCGTGACTGTGATGTCATTCCATTAACACTTTGAGTAACAGAAGCTGTTTGCAGGTAAATAAAACTCCTCAGCTTGCTACACTTTTTTCTTTAATATATTATTACGCGTACTTTGAATGATTGAAGTTTAAAGGGCATCGCAAAGGGTTTGCGACATCGTCATGAGCATGATATCACCATTTTCAAGCAGGTGACATATTGAATGTGTCCTTGACTTGGTCGCCAAATTGATGGCGACATTTTGATAGGATACCCGAATGTTGTCAATATTGGCACACCTTTAAGTTTACGTCCTGTTTACAATTTTCTTTAGATTGTGACCTTTTTACACATTAACTGTATTAAAAATGATTGTACGTTAGGCAAAAAAAAGTTGTGCATTAGTGATGCACAGTTCTCACCCTTTAAGAAATAGAATGGTGTGAACGCATTGCTTCACAATATATTACACACCACTTCTATCCTTAAAGGGTCAAAAGAAACTGTGGTGTTTTGAGCTGTATACATCTATCTGATCACAGTAAATTACTGAGCTCTACATAACCCAGCAAATGTGAACTGACATTGTGAAATGTTACAATTTGGAACTGTTTATGCTAAATTAGCATTTCAATCTGATCATAAAGAAGAATATTGTTATTAAAAAAGTGCAAATTTAGACTGCTGCCAATACAACAGTAGTATAATAAAGACTAGAGTTGGTTTGGAGAAAATGTGGTTAGTTGTCCATTTTCCTTATCTTGATAAAGTTCTATATTGTTTTTTTTTTTCGATCTGTGTTTCTTTAAAGGGACACCAAACGGTCAGAGGAAGGGTCTTTCTAACTGTGGGAAGTTGCCTGTCATCTGTTGGAATAGTTCCATAGCTTAAAGGGGATCTATCACCCCAATGCAAGTGTGTCTTAAATGTTAGGTTATATAGCGACTAGGTGGATTTCTTTATTACTTTTTTTCTTTTAAAAACCCTATTTGGCCAAAAATAGTTTCCAGAGTGCATTTCTGGACAGACTGAGGTGACCAGCTCTTCCTCTGCTTTCCTCCCTCTATCCAGCCTCCTCCGATGATGGAGGCTTTCTTCCTGTAAGCTGGAGTGCTCTTATTGGCTAGATATCAATCTCTGCCAATGAGACCGCTCCAGCTTACAAACATAGAAGGCTCTGGATAGTGGGAGGGGAGCAGAGGAAGAGTGACAGACAGACTGTGGTTATCAACTCTGTACCACTATCCGGAAGTGCACTCTTTAAACATAAATGATCGGCCAAATAGGATGAAAAAAATTAATAAAGGAATCCACCTAGTTGCTATAATAACCTAACATTTAACACACACACACACACACACACACACATGTATAGGGGTGATAGATCCCCTTTAAAACTCTTTTGGTTCACCCTGCACCACTGGTTACAATCAACCTCCCTCTAATATTTGTAAGACTGGGTGACATCAGCCTTTCTCCACGATCGGTGACACTGGGTGACGTCAGTTCTTCTGTGGGATCTGTTAGACTGGGTGATGTCGTCATGCTTTTGGAAAATTTCTGTCTACAAATGGGATTTAAATTGAGAGGACAGTGATGTTGCTTCCTCTCCCAGTAATTCCAAGTGAAGTGCTACTTTGGCTCTTACATTATCAGTATTTTTTCTTGATCTTGGCTGATTTAATTCAGAACTGTAGGATGAATGGAGAGAGAGAGAGAATGGCAGTTTTAACCAATGGGGACCCTTAGCATTCAGAAAACTGTGGCCCCTTCCTCTGACTCTTCACTACCCCTTTAGCTCCCTGAATGCTAGAGAGGTCCCCAAACTGCTGTCAATGTCTTGGTATCCTTTCTAGCATTCAAGTAAGTTACTAGTCAAGTGCTTTTGATGTCTGAGATTCTTTTATACTGGTATATTTGCAGATTTGATAAGTTAATCAAATCAAAGTGGGCTTACTTCACTAACGGCCTTGTGTTCGCAAGAGAACTGGAATGATTGTGGACAAACCAGCTGCACCAAAGGGGAGACATAAATCACAATGATATAAGTGGGGTTTTTAAATCCTAACTCTCTTCATCCAGCGAGGTATAAGCCCCAATTACATCACTGTCAACTGTGATAATTGGCCTTTATGTTGTCATTGGTTTGCCCTAGAATTACTCAACTTTTCTTTTGAGCATAAGATCCCAAATAGTCTTTCACCATCGGTGCCTACGGATTACACTTGCATTGTTAAAGGTTTTTTTGTTAAAGGCCTACGTTCCATGCAAACAGTAGGGAAGACAACACTGTACATTCAGAACCTATAAAGGTGGAGTTGTACTAATACACCAGAGCAGGTCAATGTCTGTGTTTATACACTGGCTTAACTCTTTGAGTGCCAGAGGGGTACGCATTGCAAAGCAATGCGTTCCATACCCCTCTGGCACTCGAAGGGTTAAAATGCATGCTTCTGCAACTATAGGTATGTATGGATTCTTCAGTGCATACCAGCGTGCATGCTTCACCATCGTTATGAGTTGAATGCTAGCAAACCCTGAACAACACACCAAACGCATGCAAAAAAAAACCATTTGATTTGGATTTCCTTTGCCCCTGGTTAATACATGGTGAGAAGCAAGGATCGCATAAACAGAACATGAAATGTATAAACACCCCCACACTGCCCTTGGTGGAAGCATCATAAAGTGGAGAATTTTTGAAGCAAGTTGAAAAAAAATCTTGCTGCTCCTATCTTAGCCTAGAATCATAATAGTGTATCCCCCCTACTGTATTTTATTTTGTATCACTAAATGAGATCTCCTGGCAACTAATTTATAAGTATCCAGTAGCCCCAATTTAGCATATTAGATATGCCAAGGATTTGGCAGTCTAAGTCAAGTCTAAATCTTAAATTGCAGACAAGACCTTTTTAACCCTTCAAAAGTAATCCTATATGCTTTAGGAAATGACATGGTCTGCACTATATTCATTTTGTTTTGAGCAGAGAAATAAGCAGAGCCTCCCTTATATGTAGTTATGCTTATGTTTTATCACCACCTTACTGTGACAACTCATTTTATGTCTTCATGTACACACACATTCAGCGCACACTGTTTGATATATCTAAAGTTCTACCAAATAATACATTTATAAAGATAACTTATTTTAGAATTTGTGTCCCTTTAAAATGAAAAGTCATAGTATTTAATATGTGAATGTTCCAATACAAGATGGAATTTGTGAGATAAAATACATTAATTTATGTATTACCTGTAACTGTTAATTTTATTGAAATCAAATAGTTACATCACTTTTCTGGAAAATGCAATTTAATCAATCAGGATTTTTAGAAAAAGTGCATTCTTGCTGGTTGTTAGAACCTTTAATGCATTTTCAAAAGGAAGACCTGAATTTAAGTTTAATTTTGAGACAGATGCCCACTATACATTTTAAACCGCAATTTAATTTTGGTTTTACAGCTTTGTCAGAAAACTGGTTATTGAAGGGGGAAGTATACCTTTGGATCATCATGTACTTGTGATCTTGGATCTGAATAGATAATTATAATAGAATACGTAGTTCTGATACTAGTACGGTTTATTAGCTATCCCAAAAGCTCCACAGCAAGTGGCACACTTCACTCTAACTTGACAGTTGAAACCTACTTTAGTCCCTTCCGAATCAATGCATGGACCAGCATGCCCAGAACATTTTTTTGTGTGCTGGTTCACGCTTTGATTAGAAAGGGACCATGTGTACATTTTAGCCCACAAGATGGAGTTCATTATGGAACTTGCTGTGGATCTTCTGGAATATTTGATATATTTTATAATTTAACTTTAGAATGATTTGAACAATGTTTTCTGCTATCTGTTCAGTGTCTGTGCTCACAAGAGTTGAGTAACCTTTGTTTTTGGGGAGGATAACCATAATAACATTTTATTATAACTTTGTTTTTGTTTTTTTTTTATTTGCTTGTTTTAAGTGGAGCTAAGCCTTCCCTGGTCTTCATTATTCTATGTGACCTCAATTATATCTAAAGGCATAAAGTTCCCTTTAACTTATTTAGCAACATTAATTGAATCAAATCTTTTTGAAAGTATAAAGGAGTTTATCTTCAATTCAGCAGGTTAATTATTTTTATTTGATGGATTTTCTTGCTTTATTAGGAGAACGTTACCATACAGACATTTAGAAGACCAACGCTTGAAAAAATACTTGAGTATGTTGCTCACCCCTCTGGTCCTCAAGGGGTTTAAAATTACAATAATAAGACCTTATCCCTGATACTCCTAACCCCCTGGGCCCAGTAAATACCAGTAGCCTAAATCCTCTTCCTGCTGTTTTCTTGTTTTAACCGTTTAGTGATGAGATCAGGTAACTTAAATTACAATTTTTTCATTCTGAATATTTTCTTCAATAGCATTTCTGCAGCAAACAACATTTTAACAGAACAAGCATTTGAACCTTGGGGTTTTTTGTTTGTATTTATAGATTTAAAATGTAATTTGAACTTTATTCCCCTCAAGCAGCATTTTATCAAAAAACTGGATCCAAGTACAGATACTGTTTTTATTTTTTTTAAATACACTTTTGTGGTATTTGCAATAGAATCCAACCTAAGAAGTTGTTCTATTTTAGGATTTGTGTTCTTTAAAGGGATAGTAAAGTCTAGTGACAATAAAAGCTATTATTGTAGCTATTGAAATAATACACTAATTTGGTCCTATCTCTCAAACCTTTAAGGTTTGAGAGATATACGAAGATAAAGTTACCCCCTTTTGTGACATGACCTGTAAAACTGTCAGCCCGAGATTCTGGTCGCTCGACCAGAAGAGGCTCTTCAGCAGTGCCGAAATAGCACAATCGTGAAAAATAATTGGAACGGTCTACAAAGTGTGCCTGTAAACCAGTATATTTTTCACGATCATGCTTTCTCTGTCATCCAGTACAGGTTACTGGTAACTCTGGGTAGGCGAATCTCCCTTTTAAGTAGGCAGGAACAATTCTAGAATTGTATGCAGGGGGTGGAGCCTACCTTCCCTCCTTGGCTGCAGCTAGCCAACCAGCTCCAGAAAGATTTGTTCCTTAGTGATCACACAGACAAGAGAACAGTTCTGCTATAGTTTTAGAAACTTTTTCTTATTTTTCTGTTAGATATGGAATACCACCATTAGGCGGATTACCATAACTGACAATGCCCTTAGATGTCTCTAGCTCAGTATCCAGGTGCTTTTTGTGGACCTTAAGCCCTGAGGGGGGAAATCTTGATTCCAAGTGCTTCCCCAGGAGTTACCCACTGAGGTTACTTCTTACTACATGGTAATCTGAAGACAGAAGATCTGCAGGAAAAGTGAGCGAGCAACCCTTTGAGTGCTTCAGGTCCACTTGTCCCACAGTGCCCCTCCACACAGGGGTGTTTCATTTGGAGTTCCTGTTGCACACTCCTGCACTCATTGGGTCGATCTGTATGTCTGTTGGGTGTTTTGGAGTAGGTTTATTTGGTAACATAACCCTTTAGATGCTGGATTGGCACTTTTTTAGGGGTTTTCTAACACTTTTCCTACTTGTTTTGTGTTGTTTGGGTGTCCTCACATGTTCTAACGCTGTTTTAGGCATTTTAGATTTACTCTCAATTTTGTAAAATTTGAATTATGTGCGCTTTACCGCATAGACGCTATTGCTCCATTCACTTCTATGGGACTATACTGTTTGGGACATATCTCTGCAACCGTTTAACCTAGCGACTTCAGAGATGGCTCATTTTACTTGTCTGCCCTTGCTCTATCATTTGGTTCATGTTTCTAGTGTGTTGGGGGGGCTCGGGGGGCTTCGGGCACTGTTTGGGGTACTTTTCTGGGAAAACTACATTTCCCATGAGTGCCTGCTTCACACGCTCGTTTGATTGGCTCCCGCTGCAGCAACCATTTTGTGATCTTTCCAGAATGAGTATCCTATGCAGGGCTTGCACTCTCCTCTCCTCTGCTGATTAACCCTTCCCCTGCCAGGTAAGTTTATTTTATCGATTTCTGGGGTGAAACTTTAATCCTACACACTATAATTGGGTGAATTCTTGTACAGTAAGGTTATTTGACACTGTGAGAATGTCTATGCCGCTGGAGCTTGGGGCCAGACCCCTAAGACTAAGGAGGCTGGGGTCTCTGTATTCCCCACTGCGCATTGCTCTTCCTGTCACTCAGGGCTACGTAAAGAATTCTCAGGTCATTTATGGCCAGCATGTTCTGATGTCCCTGACAGCATTCCAGGGACCTCCAGCCATGCATTAAAGCCAGCTTGGGTGCAAGAGTTCAAGGCGGCTACTAGGGACCTTAGATCCACATTGCAGCTCTTTCCAACCAGGGGGTCTTTCATTCTTAGCATGCCCCCTCCTCATTCAAGTCTTCCCTGCCCAAACCTCAGGGAGTACCTGACGTTGTCAGATTCCTCTGAAGAGGAACTGCTGGTGGATTCAGATGTTGAGGAATGTTCTCTGTTGGGCACCTCTCAGTTTTTTGGGGATCCTTTTGAAGCTGATCCTGAACCACCTGCTGAGGGCCTGATCAGGTCTGTCTTAACTACTCAACATTCCCATAGTTCAGGAGGTTCCTTCTGACCCCTCTGATGTGTTCCAGGAGCCTAAAAAGCCCCTTACTTTCCACCTAACCCCACTCTTGACCGCCTTGTGTCTGGGGAGTGGAAAACCCTTGACAAGAAACCATCTGTGTCCAAGAAATTTGCCAAGCTTTATCCCTTTTTTGAAGCCGCACTTACTCAGTGGGTTCATCCTCCCAAAGTGGATCCTCCTGTTTCCAGGCTATCTAAGTCTACTGCCTTACCAGTCTCTGATGCCTCTGCTCTGAAGGACTGGACTGACAAACTTGAGGTTTCCCTCATGTCCATTTTTGCCACTACTGGTTCTGCCATGTGTCCAGCATTCGCAGCAGCATGGGTGAACCGGGCCATTGCGGTCTGGACTGAACAGCTCACCCAGGCTGTTCATCAGAACGTGCCTACCTCGGATAAGTTGCGCCTTCTCGCCAACATTTCTGAGGCACAGCACTATGTCTCTGCTGCCTTATTTGATGCCATCCGTTTGGTGGCCAGGGTTTTCCATGTCTGTGGTGGCCATATGAGCTCTTTGGCTCAAGATCTGGTCTGCTGACACTGCTTCTAAGAAAGCATTACTCTCCCTACCCTTTCAGGGTACCTCCTTGTTTGGGCCAGATCTTAAGGATCTGATCAGTGAGGCCACAGGGGGTAAGAGTACTCTCCTACCCTTGGTTCCCAGGAAGAAATTGCTGCTTTAAAGGTAATCGGTATTTTCATTCCTTTCAAAATGAGACACGTCCGGCGAACCAGACGGTTCCCTCAACTCCGCATACCTCCTCCAAGCATAAACAACAATGGAAGCCCAAGGTCTCCTCCAAGCCCAAGGCTTCCAAGCCTCCTTCGGCATGACTCGCCAAACCCGGGTCTGCACTCTGCTGTGGGTGGTCGTCTGCGATACGATCACAGCATTTGGGAGGGTTCAGTGGCAGACCCATTGGTTTTACAGATGGTGATGGAAGGGTACAGGATCCCTTTCATCTCTCTTCCTCCCTTTCATTTTCATCCTTCTCACACGCCTCGGGGTGCAGAGAAACGCCGTCTGGCGCTGTTCAGGCTCTTCTGGACAAGTATGTTGTAGAGCCGTTTCCAGTTCAGGACAGGGGTATGGGTTTTTACTCAGACCTCTTTGTGGTCTCCAAGAAGGATGGGGGTTGTCGTCCCGTTTTGGACTTGAAGGATCTCAATTCCTTTGTGACCCGGACTCATTATCACCAGGAGTCTCTACGGACGGTAATTGCTGCCATGTCCACGGGGGAATTCCTTGCTTCTCTGGATCTTCAGGATGCGTACTTACACATTGCCATTCATCCAGAGAGCCGGCAGTACCTCATGTTTGCTTGCGACAAGGGACATTTTCAGTTCTCAGCTCTTCCATTTGGTCTGACGACAGAGCCTCAGGTCTTCAACCATGTCCTGGGAGCCTTAGTGTCTGTCCTCCACTGGAATGGCATCAGAGTTACTCCATACATGGATGACTTGCTTCTGAAAGCCCCTTCTGCTGAACTTCTTCATCAGCAGATTCAGCAATGCATTCATGCTCTCACCCATCACGGGTGGATCATCAACTTGGACAAGTCAGATCTTATCCCATCTCAGCATCTGGTCGACACTCAGAAGAGCATGGTGTTCCTCACGGACAAGGTGGCTCAGATCACTCGCAGTGTGTCTGCGGTTCTGGCTCAGGATTCAGTTCCAGTCAAGAAGCTATCCTCTCTAGTGGGAAAACTCATCTCCACCATAGAAGTGGTCCCGTTTGCAATGGTGCACACCAGGGAGCTTCAGAGGTTTGTGATCCAGGTGTGCAAGGGTCAACCGGATCTTCTGAAGACATCAGTTTCTCTTCCTCATCATGTGGAACTGAGTTTGTCATGGTGGCTCGACCTTTCCAACCTACTGAAGGGCAAGTCCTTCCTGGTATCCTTCTGAACCACGGTGACAACGGATGCCAGCCTCTCTGGCTCAGTAGCAGTCCTGGGTCGCTTGAGCGCTCAGGGTCGGTGGTCTCTGGAGGAATCCCTCCTTCCGATCAACATATTGGCGATTCCAGCGATATTTCAGGCCCTTCGACATTGGACATCTCAGTTGGAAGACTGTCCGGTCCGAGTAGGGTCCGATAATGCCACGGCCGTGGCTTACATCAACGAGCAGGGTGGAACAAGAAGTCTTGCCGCTTGGTTAGAGGTCAAGGCTATTTTGTCCTGGACAGAAGAACACATACCTGCTATATCCACAGTGCACATTCCAGGCGTAAACGTCATGGTGGACTTCCTCAGTTGACACACAGTGGACGAGAGTGGCATCTACACCCAGAGGTGTTCAGCCTCATTGTTCAGAAATGGGGTCCTCTTAACATTGACCTGATGGTGACAAGACACAACAGGAAGGTACTGAGGTACTACTCTCGGTGGAGAGACCCTCTGGATCTGGCGGTAGATTCGATGTCCATTCCTTGGTTATTCTCTCTGGCCTACATCTTTCCATCCCTCCCAATGTTGCACAGGGTGTTACGGAAATGACGACTGGAGCGTTGTCCAGTTATTCTGATTGCTCCGTACTGGCCTCGTCAGTCTTGGTTTCCGGAGCTTCTGGATCTGTCAGTGGTGGAGCCATTCCGGCTCACTTACCATCCGGATCTTATTCTACAGGGTTACCTGTGGAAAGAGGATGTTCATCAGCTAGCTTTGACGGCTTGAAAATTGAATCCTCAATATTGAAGAAGAACGGGTTCTCTTCTGGTGTGGTGGCTACTCTGCTCAGTGCCCGCAAACCTGTTTCTTCCAAGATCTACCATCGTGTCTGGTCGACCATTCTGTCTTAGTGTGCTGACAAGGACCTGTCTCAGAATTTTGATCTGCCTACAGTCCTGGCTTTTCTTCCAGGGCGTTGCTTATGCTCGTCATGCCTTTAAGATTCCTGCTTCTCAGTGGGATCTTAACTTGGTTTTGGACGTTCTTCAGCGCCCCCCCATTTGAGTCTTTGGCTACTTTTCCTCTACGCATTTTGACGTGGAAAATGGCCTTTCTCCTGACGATTGTGTCTGTCCGCCGTATTGCGGATTTACATGCTCTGTCCTTTAAACCACCCTATTTGGTGTTTCACAAGGACAAGGCGGTGCTTCACACTTCTCAGGAGTTTCTCCCGAAGGTGGTCTCTGAGTTCCACATCAATCAGGAGATTGTGGTGCACTCTTTCTGCCCGGACCCCACCTCTGACAAGGAGAGGGATCTCCACTTGTTAGACGTGGTGCGTTCTCTTAAGTTTTATGTACATTGCACTGAGTCTATCAGGAAATCAGACGCGCTGTTCGTCATTCCTGAGGGTCCTAGGGCAGGAACACCTGCATCCACGGTGACTATTGCTTCTTGGATCAAGTCCACTATTCATAAGGCTTATGAGCTGAGGAAGAAGTCTGCCCCCTTCAGGGTCACGGCTCATTCTGTATGGATCTATTGAGGCCTCTTGTGTTTACAAGATTCAGGCCTCTGCTGATCAGTTGTGCAAGGCGGCCACTTGGTCTTCTGTATACACCTTTTCAAACCACTACCATGTTGATGTGCTGGCATCGGCTAACGCCACCTGTGGGAGGAAAATCCTGGAGGCAGTCTTGCCTTTCTAGGATCTCCTTTGGTTCTTGTTGCTTCCTTCACTTTTGAGCCCTGTTGGCTCTAGTTCAGTGTGCTGTGTAACAGTTCCTGGGGTGTTGTTACCCCTGTTCAGTGTCCGTTGACACTTCATTGTTTTGTTGGGCTATCTCTGATCTGATGGTTCATATCTGCACTGGTGACTTTGGGGGCCTTGCACCTGGTCCTTGCCTTCCCGCCTCTGGGAAACTCAATGGTTGGACATCCCAAAGTTACCAGTAATCTGTATTGGACAACAGAGAAAAGAGTATTTTAGTCTTACCTATTAAATCCTTTTCTCTTAGTCCATACAGATTACTGGTCCTCCCACCCTGTCAAGGGACCATGCTTGGCTCTCCTGTGGCAGACTGTGGGGGTCCTTTGGGGTCATGCTCACAGGAGTCGTCTTTCCCTTCACTATCTAGTCAATAGTTAGTGTCTCAAATCTTTCTTGAGCTGTTTGGCCAACTGCAGCCAAGGAAGGGAAGGTAGGTTCCACTCCTTGCATACAATTCTAGAATTGTTCCTGCCTACTTAAAGGGGCAGATCGCCTACCTATGGTTACCAGTAACCTGTATGGACTAAGAGAAAAAGATTTAACAGGTAAGACTAAAATCCTCTTATTTCGGCTCTTCTGAAGAGCCTCCATCTGGTTCTGGGACCAGGATATCCTTCAACCGGCTTTAGAGGTCACGTCACAGAATGGGGAGGGAAGGGGGAACTTTATCTTTGCATATCTCCATAAAAGACTAATGTTTAGTTTATTATTTTAATAGCTTACAATATTAATTTTTATTCTAACTCGACTTTACTATCCCTTTAAAAGTGCACACACTTGTTTCAGGATAGAGCAGTGTTATAAATCTGTTTCCATGTGAAATTCTCTCAGGTGAAACGGTTACTGCATATGATTTATGTCTTTATAGCCATTATGGCCGGCTAAGAATTATGTACTAATATCATATTGTTTATATTTTGATAATGGCAGCTGCTATGAAAATCCATAATATTTTAAATGATCTTTATAAATTAATAGTACCAAATTTTTTATATTTTTGTTACATTTAACCCTTTCAGTGCCAGAGGGGTACGCAACACATTGCAAACCCCTCTGTCACCCGAAGGGGTAATAGAATATCCCACTCAAAGGGGTAATAGAATATCCTGGAATATCTAGTAGGAGTGGGCATGCTGGGAACTAATAGATCAACTGGGAAAATGGCAGCAGTCTTGGCTTGGTGCATTTCTATACCATTAAATCAACTTGTTTAAGTTGTTTTGTACTAGAATGTTGTAAATTGTACTGACACTCAATAGCTTTTAGCAAAGGGTTAATGCATACAGTAGCATGGCTATAGTTTTAGTACTCTGGCGTAGTGACCTCTACATTAACCTCTTGGCTGCTACAGACATTTTCAGTACAATGTATCTACTGAATCCAAATAGTTCTAAGTGGCCATTAAAAAGTAAATAACAAAGAGGAACTATTTCATGTTTCTTTTTGTCATGCCGTCAGATTCTGCCAGTTTTGTCAAAAATACGCAAGTATTCACAACACAACTTGTGTTCATCAATCAGATCATGTTTGTCCACATCTCGCCCATAGAAAGAGAACCCATGAGTGAATTCACTCGTTTTGAAGTAGGAAAACATCACAGAATTTCCAGCAACAAAAAGGGTCTTACTCGTTTCAGGAACTCGCAAAACCTGGATCTTGTGCGCCCCATTGGACTACTACAAATAAATGCAGTGAGGATTTAATTTGACCCATATTTCTTTTGGCGAGTTTCAGAGAAAGATTATACCCAGTCTCCATTATACTGCCATTGTATACCCTTTAATAATATTTTAACTATGATAAAGAACTTGTTTGAGTGTGCTTATTTAAATGTTATTTTATTTGCCATTTACATAACTGGGCCAAACAAACAGTACATTTGCCATTTGGAACTTGATACAAAATTCTAAGGAAAATATACTACATTTTTTACTGGTTGCTATACTGATCCTGGTTTAAAAATGTATATTGGTTGTTAGTGTGTACTTGCTTATCTATTGCTGCTTCTTAGAGAAGTAAAGCTCTTTTGAAGAATATGTGAATGGGGGGGGGGGATGCTCTTCTTTTTTTTTTTTTTTTTTTTTTTTTTTTCTGCTCGTGGTACCCCTAAAAGCAATCTGGAATTTTTGGGGATTCACTAGCATTGTCATGGGCATAATGAAGGGTACAGATACCTTAATATAGTTCTTCTTGCTGCTCTCTACCACAATAACCAAAATGTATAGTGCATAACTATTTCCATAAATATACATTGAAACTTGGCATCCTCATGTTCGTCAAAGTCAACCCTTGGTAAATGTCATGGCTCAGAGCATCCTGGTTGTGGACCAGTCCTTTAGAATATTTAGATCTTGTGATCTGCTTATCATGTCCTTTAACATGGCAGTATAAGAAAACGTTCATGAAAAAATTGTATAGTGCTTTCCTTGCTGGGTAAAACTAGGGCACGTTCACTCATGGAGCTGTCACCTTGTGTCAAACTGTAGTTCGGGCTGGAGAACAGACTGCACCGTTAATGTGCGTGTAGTTGGGAATGGGGGGTTATTTAAACTTTCACTTTTGAATGAAAGATTTCCCAGCAGTGCGATTACCCACATTTTACTAAGCAGGAAAAAAAAACAATTTGTTTGTTTTGGTTTTGTTTAAGGCTTACTATTTCTGTACAACTCGACTGAAATTACCTTATATAGGAAGCTGAAATCTCCATTTTAAACCCTTTGAGTACCAGAGGTATACACCAATGGCACTCAAAGGGTTAAATAACACTTTAAAAAAAATATCTCTTCATACGGACAATGATTTAGGAACTTTGGCACTTTATTATCAGTTCTAATTGTTATCAAAATTCCATGTGATCAATTGCTGTGCAAAAATGATAAAATGCACGCCTATATCCAGGTTCTCAAAATAAGATGCATTAGAAAATGGAGATACTGTGAATCCCATTTTGATTTTCATTAATTTTTACTTCTGACGATGGTCTGTACCAGTTAGTTCATTGGCTGCCAGAGATCCCAAATACATTGAGGCCTATGTTCTAAAAAGAATTGGAGCAATGTTTGAGAACCAATTGCATCATGGTGGACAAATATAAATTCCTAAATTCTTATTCATTTGAATGGAAACTGTAATCCTTTGGACGCCAGAGGTTCCTAAATCATTGAAAAGCAATGCAGCATATATCTCTGTAGCATTCAAAGGGTTAAAAATCTAGGTAAATCAGTTGTAATTTAGATTTATCATCAGTTTGGTTTGCCCAGAGTTGCTCCAGTTCTTGGTACATCAGCCTCATTGTCTTGCTGTGAAACTTATCAGATCTCTAGTATGCATAGGGGTTAAGTCGTGTCTCTACCGTTCATGTATAATCTTGTACTTGGTAAGGAATATAATGACTAGTGTTTTCTGACTGCATCAAATTTGACCCAAGACAAATTGCATTACACCACTGGATTCTAGAGAGGTTTGATAATGCATTTTGAAGCAGTGCACATTGAGATCTCTCTAGCACCAAGGGGCTCAAATTAATTCCTTCCTCTACTGCTTCCATGCTGGAGGACTTGAGGGTTGTGGGGTGTTTTTTGTTTTGTTTTGTTTTTTTCTTTTGTACCTTTTCACTTGGTAAGGAGTGGTACTATGTATCTCCCCTTTTTGAATCATGTAACATTGCGGGGTATTTCCAGATTCCCAATTATCATTTTTTGTGAACACATTTGAATTGTCATGTTGCCATTTAATTGACATGCTGAAAATTGAACAATAAATTAAATACAAAATAAGCTTATTGTCTTGTGGTTTTATCTACTTACATGCTAGTTCGGGGGTCTCCAACCTGTTATTTGATGGGAGCTACTTTTACTCGATGAAACGCGTACTGAGCTGCTCTAAAGCATATATATTGAAAGTATATGCATGTATAAATAATCTCCAAAGATGCTCCTACCTAATCTTTGGTCTGTCCCACATGTTCCAATCACAAAGTGCTGCACAGAAAACAAGTGACCTTCTTATCAGCTCAAGGTGAGAACTTCTGCTGCGTTTTAGCAGAGAAACTACAGAAGACAAAACCCTGTGGCTCCCAAGTAAGCCACAGATTTTTCTTAGTGCTTTAACACTTTCAACATATTAGTTTGCATGTTAACAGTACTAGAATGGCTTATTAAAACATTTAATTAATATAACAGAAAGCTGGCAACTATTGTTACATTGGGCGAGTGAATATGGAGTTACACTGTGGCTCTTACCCACTTTCATACAACATATTTCCCACAACACTTACTATATATGTCATCTTTGCAAATCATGCAGAATAATTTGTAAGCAGCTATTATGGCAGATGTGCAGAAAAACAATGAAAATGCTGTGAGGCACACTCTGCATTCCTGTCAGCTCCCTGACTGACCACTGCTGGATACCGCAGATAAAAGCTGTGGCAAGATTTGCTTCTGTCGATTGGGGAGCAGATTTCAAGCACTTGACCTGTCTCTGGCAGGCCAGATAACTTGACACCTGATTGGACTGGAGAGAGCTACTCACTGGTAACCGAAGAACTACCAGTAGCTCACAAGCTACTTGTTGGAGACCCCTGTGCTAGTTTGTGGCTGTATAGTGTTTACATCAGGTTATTGCATTGTCCTAGCATTTTGTAACGTGAGTTTTCAGAATTGGTTTGGACTGTGGGACTAGGTCACAGAAAGGTGATGAATCAGAAATGTAATATTTCTTTGTCTGATTTAAGGATTTACTTTCATTTTTGAAGAGTAAGGAAAGTATTTTTTTTCTTCCTCCCCCCCCCACCCCACCCATTTCTGTTTTTGTTTGGTTTTTTTTTTTGGTTTTTTTTTGTTTTTTTACTTTCATACTAGGGCCTCGGCCTTCATTGGGAGTTGGTTTTGGAGCACCATTCGGCTCAGCAATGAGCACAACCTTGCAACCAACTGTCTTGGGCTCTTCAAATCTTGGAGGTATGGTTCCTAATTTTTTTTTTTTTGTAGTGAAGGGGAGCTATTGAATTTCACAATTTCCAGAATAAAAATACACATGTACTTTATGCCTAAATATTTATTTTTTTTATTTATGTTACACCCTTGTGTCAGAGCTCTGTGGTAATAGTGGAGTTGACTTTTCCATATCTCTGAAGCTCTGCTTTCTGCTCCTTCCTAAAAAGTAGTCACAAGTGAAGGTACAATATCCTTACCATTATTGTTGCCTTCTTGGTGGGTGGCCCCCTCTGGGATAACGTCACACACTGCTATATAACTGAGTAACAACACAGAGGATAGAAGATACTTTACCATGTTTGGTGAAAGGCCAGGGCAGCTTGACCAAGCCTCACAGCATCCTCAGTACCTGGCTTTGCTCAATAGAGAAGTTCTTGGTGTTATGCGAGTGGTGAGAAAGGTGCAGGAAGGATTTTACGGGTTTGCCTTCTCCTCCAAATTCTTCCACTTTCCTTTGTATGCCCATTCTAACAGCCCCTGAGACAACCAAACACCAAAAAATATCCTCATTTAAAAACACACAATTGTTTGGTAGGCAGGTACATATAAATCTCACATGTGCTTATATATATATATATGTGTGTGTATATGTGTATGTGTGTGTATATGTGTATGTGTGTGTATATGTGTATGTGTGTGTATATGTGTATGTGTGTGTATATGTGTATGTGTGTGTATATGTATATATGTGTATATATGTGTATATATGTGTATATGTATATATATATATATATATATATATATGTATATATATGTATGTATATATAATTGCTTGATGGGGGAAGAGGAGCCTCCCTTTACTTTACAAATGTATGAAATCTCTTCAGAGACACCTTTACTAATGCCTTAAGTCTTTTGTGCCTTGACTCTACCACCTCAAAATCTAATCTGCAGTGAGCAGGATTTATTGGGGGGGGGGTGTATTTAAAGTGTTAAAATCTACTTTTTAAAGCGGAAGTTTTCTAAGGAATTGCTAGAAACATGTTCATAAAAGGCATGTTGTCACTGGTTGCCTTTTTGTAAATTGAAGCTTTGATTCGCAGTTTCCAGAACTTGGGGCTCACCAACAGATCACGTTTTCGCGATATCCCTGATAAAGCATCGGTGGACCAATTGTAGTGACAGAATCTCTGATTAACCATGTTTGATCAAGTGGGGATATCCTGAAAATCAGACTTGCTGGCATGTCGGCCTTTTAATAATATTGAGAAACACTAACCCTGAATAAAATCGCCTTTTAGGTTTAGATCTTTCTCGGGTAGACTTCTCTAAATTATGAACTTCTTCAGTATTAAATTTGTCTGCCTTTTAAAAGTAATGTATATGTACTTTTATGACTGCCATAATTGTATAATGCCCATCATAATTATTTTGCATTAACTATTTATTGAGCAGCCAAAGATGATAGATTTCCTCTTTTAACATAAATATTCTGATTAAAAGTCCATTACTTTGGCAACCCTGTTCAACTGCCATATTATATTCCAAATATTTTGGAAAGTGAAGCCTTGTTAGTAGTAAGGCAGCAACTACTTATTTGTCATACCTGCCTTATTATAAATGTGCTTTCCTGTGCATACTATGTGGAATACAGGAACTATGCAGTAAACTGAGGCAGAAACTCCCCTCCTGCACCACCTTACCCACCTGGACATTCTCTGTTTTAACAGTACACTCCACGAAGGAGGCAGCAAGGGCAAAACGCTTAGTTGGCCACCTTTTTATTTTCTGCTGTAGGATATGGGACTGAACAATCCCCCATTAGGTGGGCTCCTGTTACTTGCTTCCTTTGAAGGGGCTGACCAGTGCACATGCTTTCAGAACCTGAGGCTGTAGAGGATGATTTGTTTTGTCAGCCTGTTTCATCATAGTTTCTATGAAGCTTCCCTGTTCAAATAGCAGCCTGAAGACTGAAGAGCATTTTCTCCTTAAGTGCACAAGTTCTATGAGTGTGTCCCTATTTCTCTATCTGGAAGACACATTTCTGTTTGGTAGCCTGAACTGCACTCTGTTGATAGGTGTGCTTATGCAGCATATGTATAAAGGATTTAGCACTTCTATGATCTTTGCACTAGTGGGGTTTAACCCATGCACTGCCTGTGTCCATTCTTTGTGGGAATTTTTCCTTCATTTGGGAACAGTCTATTATTTGCAGTGGTGGCTGCATACTTTTTATTTACTTTATCAACTTTTTCTAACATCTATTGGTTTTATAAAACTTTAGGTCACAGTACCTTTAAGAACGTGCATGTGCAGCAGCCATATTGCTTGAAACATAGAATGCTATTTTGGGACTTATCTTGCCTATATGAGAGGCAGTAAGAGATGTGAAGGTGATTCTAACCTTAAATATTGGAGCCCCATGGGACCCCCTACCCATATTGAGAGGGTTGCTCTTTAGTGATAGGTGAAGAGCCACTGCACCATTTTTAAATCTGGGGCACTTCAGTTCCCGGAGATTTTTGGCAAAGGAAGAGATGGTCTGTGACTGACCCCCTTCCTTTTTGGATTCTACTTGTTTTGCAGAGACTGGTCTCTCCCTCCTGCTTGCCACGGTAACCCCTTAAAGTCATGTAAGTACTTTTCAAGGATTTGTAACTTTATTCTATTATTGTACTACCTTAACTATATACTTTACAGCAAGGCTTATAATTTTAAGTCCTTTGCTACTAGCCAGAACATACCCACCAGGGCTGAATTTCTACTCGCCAGGGCTAAATTTTCACTCTCCATTGGCTAGTGGCGAGTGGAAATTTTGAGCCCTGCTTTACAGTGCCTTTTGATTATTTCAGAACCTAAGGGAGAAAGCTGCAAGGCCAAATCTACTAAGGCTTCAGGTCTCCCTTTAACCCAGTGCTTTTCATGCTATCTTCCTAGGGAGATTTCTAATATTCTCCTACTCGACCTTCATGCTCTCAGCTGTTGAAAATCAACCTGCATGTGTTAAGGCCCTAATTTTTTTTTTTTTTTTTTTTTTTTTTTTTAACATCCAATGTGGAAAACAGAGCACTTCAAAAAAGGCAGGGCCACTGAGGTGGAGACTCCCCTCTTTCATCCAGCTTTAAACCCCACGCCTCTTCAGTTTCAGGCCTCTTTAAGAATGAGTGCCCGCTCAGCTGCCATCTTTGTTGTGTGCAGTTTTTGTCAGAGACTTATCTCTGCCCCTGATAGTCACCAGAGAGGACCTGAATCGAATTTGAGGAACATCACTTTCTAATGGTCCTCCTGGGAACCTTGTTAAGGTCACACACAATCGTTGCTCGATACAGCAGGAAAGCCACCGTTGGCTGTAGCATGTATATTGGGAAACTTCCCAGAATTCACCATTTCCCTGAGTATTTCTGGATTGACAGAGGTGATGCTTTGACTGTCCTCTTTCGCTCCTGTTGTACAGGCTATGCAAATCCTGGACTCTTTCTACCAGTTAACCCTTTATTCCCAGATAAGTACTTTTTGGGTGTTTGTAAGTACTTTATCCACTTGCAGTAGATCCCCCAATATCTTTGCTTTCTAAGAGCACAATCCTTACTCTGGCAGATGCTTTTGCTTTGTGACTCATCTTTGCTACTACTTCGGTCACTAGAGCTATGGGCATCTGTGGTGAACACCACTCAGATGTTATCCGTGGAGTTGTCCCCAAAGAGGGATTGCTGGTTACGTTTTCCAAAATTATAGAGGCCAATACATATTTTACAGAAGTGGCCTTTGACATAACACTGTGGCTTAATATCCGGTCGGCTGACCAATCTTACAAAAAAAAAAATTTGACCTCCCTTCCTTTTGCAGGGAAACTGCTTTTTGGAGCGGAGATAAACAAGGTCTACAGTAACACTGCTGGAGGCAAGAGAACCCTGTTACCTTGGATTCCTCCAAAGTGTGCCTTTTTTCCCCAAAAAGGATGTCGGTGGCTTCTGTTACCTCTGCTAGTTTGGTGAGCCCAGGTTCAACCATTTCAGGCCTGCCCACCCCAAATCTTGGCAGAACAAGAAGTCTGCTCAGAAGCCTAAGGCTGACAAGCCCAAATCCACATGAAACACAGGGTCCCTGCCAATACCTGTTTCTTGGGGCTTGTCTCCATTCTTTTCAAGATGTAAGGGAGACTTCAGTGACGAATCAGTGGGTTTGGCAGGTCATTTTGGAAATATACGCATGTAATGCAAATCCCTTTCTACTCTCCATTTCTTTCTGTCCAGAGTTCCTCGGGATCCATTTCAGGGTCATTTGTTATATATGGAGCATCCTCCCTGCTAGAAAAGCAGGTGGTGTTTCTGTTCCAAGCCTGGAACACTTCACAGGATTCTACTCCAGTCTTTTTGTAGTTCCCAAGACAGAGAGTGGCTGCCTCACCATTCTGAACTTTAAGTGCCTCAACCACTTTGTTCTAGCTTTGCTGTTCAAAACAGAGTCTCTGCACTCTGTCATTGCTGCTATGTGTCCATGGGAGTTCCTCGCCTCAATGTGCCTCCGAGACACTTGGCTTCACATTCTGATTCATCTGAGTCACCAGCGCTTCCTACTCTCTGCCTGTGTGGGCAGTCATTACCAGTTTACTGCCCTTCCCTTTGGTCTAGCTCCACTCCTAGGGATTATACTTGACTACCTTTTACTTAAGGCTCTTTCGGTAGCTCTGTGTTCACAGATTTGGAATGACACTGTTAGGTACTCTATTTCAAGAAGCCCTCTCTGGTACTTTCCCAAGTGTTTTCTTTTCTTTTTTTTTTTTTTTTTTTTTTTTATATATAAATAAATGGAGTTCAATACCCCTCCAAGGAGAATGGTGTTTCTGCCAGAGGACAAGATCCAGGTAAATGAAGCAATTTCCTGGGCATCAGCAGTGGTGTGGGAGTACATGAGTGCTAATCAGCCTGGTGTCTGTGTCAGAATGATCAGTTTCACATGAGAGTTTCAGTTGGACATCCTCAGGAGATGGTCAAGGCAGCAATCCCCTGTCTCATTCCATTCCCCTGAGAGGCCACCCATGCCTTGAACAAATCACTTCATTTTGTTCTTTCTCAGAGTGTGTTTGTCACATTCTTTTGTTTTCTTAGTCTTCCAAAGTGGAAGGGCATCCCAGGCATGGGCCCTTGCTTCCATGTGCCTTGAGGGAATCATCTGCACCCCACTGATGAGGTCCACATATACCGAAACGTACATCTGGGGTTGTGCTGTTTCTCTCGTGCAGAGAGGATTTGTCTGACATTTCGGAGCTGGATTGCCTGTGGCCGGAACCAGACTGATATGAATATGGAGATTTCCTCTCTGCAGTGGCACATGGGAGTGAAAAATGTGACTTGAGCAGCACCTGAGAGGCCACACATCCCTTGAGCAGATCACTTCATTTTGTTTTTTCTCAGTGTGAGTTTGTCACATTCTTTTGCTTTCTTAGTCTCTCAGCAAACAAAGGACTGTCTTTACTGGTGACCTCAATGGTCCTATCTAACATTGGTACATCCATTTGCCATTCTGAATGTGATCATAAATGCCAGCCTGATAGGCTGGGGGGAAGGGCGTGACCCTGGGGCTGCTGACAGCACAGGGTCTTTGGACCGTAGAGGAGAGTCACTTTCTAATTAATGTTGTGGAGATGCGGACGATTCGCCTAACACTTCAGCACTGGTCCCATGCTCTGACACGGACACTGGTGAGGGTCCAGTCAGACCATGCAACAATAGCTGCATGCATCAGTCGTCAAGGAGGGAACCGAAGCAAGTCCACTGGGGCAGAGGTTCTTCTGTGGGTCGAAACTCCCATTTCGGCCATCTCCACTGTTCATATTGGTCACAGACTGAGTTCTTATCGCCTGGAACTCGGGAATTCAGATTGTACTCAACCTGATTGTCCACTGTTGGGGATTACTCGGTGGATCACATGGCCTACTGCAAGAATTGAAAAGTTCCTCTCTTCTGTGTCAAGTCTGTTAACCTCTAGCGTTTGGGATGGATTCAGTGTCCATACAATGGAATTTTCGTGTGGCATATGTGTTAAATCCAATTTCCTGGATTCTCAAGGTGTGGAGAAAGGATAGAGCTCAAGTCACCTGATAATTCCATTCTGGTTTCATCAGGCTGATTCTCAGATCTTCTCAATCTGTCCATAGCAGAATCTTTGAGTTTTCCCCAGGGGACGGATCTTCTGAGCCAAGATCCGGATTGTCATCCCAGGTGGAGAGGTTGGCTTTGACAGCATGGCTTTCGATGCAAACATCCTGTCAAAGCGCTTTTCGGAAACTGTCATCTTACCAGGCGTCCAAGGCTTATCATTGGATTTGGACCTTATACCATAAGTGGTGTGCTAATTGTGATACTCCTCCATGGCTTTAGTGTTCCAGAGGTTCTGACATTTCTCCAAGATGGTGTCAACAAGGGTCTTAGCCTGAGTTCTATCAAAGTTCAGATCTCGGCTCTGTTCTTTTTCAGAAACAAATTGCCTTTCTGCCTGATTTCAAGAAATTAGTTCAGGGTGTGATACATGCTTACCCTGTCTTTAATGATCCCACTCTACTGTGAAGGAAGCCACCATTTGAATCTCTTGCAGATGCTTCTTAGACCTTTCTGAAGCTTAAGATGGCCTTGATTCTGGTCATTGTCTTCACCAAATAGTGGTGGAATGCAGGCTTTGTCTTGTAAACCCCTTTCCTAGTCTTTCTCCAGGAAAAGGAGGCCCTATGTACTCCCAGAGGTTTTTTGCCCAAGGTCATTTCAGAATTTCACATCAGCCAGGAGACTGATCTTCCTTTCTTCTGCCCTGATCCTTCTAGCAAGCAGGATCAGAAACTCCGTCTGCTGCACGTAGTACGCTGTCTTAAACGCGACTTTCGTTGCACACAGCCTTCAAATCCATTCCTCCACACCATTTCTTTCTGTTCAGAGTTCCTTAAGATTTTGTTTGGGGGTGCCTGTTCATAGATGTAGTAACCTCTTTATTAGAAAAGCAGGATTTGGTACCTATTCCAGCGCAAGAACACTTCACTGAACCCTTCCCAAATCTTTTGAGCGTTCCCAAAAAAGTAGTCTTTACTTAGTGCCTCAACCCAACTTTGTATTAGCTCCGCATTCCCAAATGGAGTGTAATTCCTTGCCTCTCTAGACCTCCAAGAAGCTTACCTGCATGTTTCAATTCATCCAGTTCATCATCTTTTTCTTTGTTTTGCTTTTCAAGGCAGTCACTTCCAGTTCACTGCTTTTCCTTTTTGTCTGGCATCTGCTCCAGGAATTGCCACCAAAGGTCATGATTGCATACCCTCCAGTAGAGAGTATTTCTTACAGAGGATAAGGTCCAATCTTTTCATTGCAGGTGTCTAGAGCAGTTTCCTGACCATCTACTATGGTGTGGAAATACATGAGTTTTAGGCCATCTAGTTTCAGGCTTATAAGATCTTTTCAGGAAATGGTCCAGACAACATTCTCACCTGTCTCATTTCTTATCCCGGTCTCCATGGATGAAGGAGGGCCTTTGCTGTGGTGGCTTTGGTGCTCCCATCTGAAACTGGGACATCCATTTGTCATCCCAAAGTTTTGGTGATCACTATGGATGCCAGCCAGAAGAGCTGAGGAGCTACCCTGGGTCCCTTGGCAGCCCAGGGTCTTTGGACCACAAAGTCTTCTGATCAGTGTCCTGGAGCTGCTGCGTTTCTCCTAGTAGTGCAACACTGGTCTCACTCTGTCCAGAGTGCCAGTGAAGATCCAGTCAGACAATGTGACATCTGTTGCCTACATCATCCTTCAAGGAGGAACCAGATGTATTTCAGATTGGACAAAGTTTTGGGAGATCTGCAGTGGGCTTAGAATCACGTTGGTTATCTCTGTGTTTCAGTTTCTAGGCTTCTAAAATGTGGTTGCTGACTTTGTAAATCACCAACATCTGAATGCCAGAAACTAGGAACTCAACCTGATTGTCCACTGCTGGGAATTACCATGAGTGGATCTCATGGCCTCTCACATGAACTGCAGAGTTCCTCAGTTCTATGCCAGGATGCGATGAATGAGATGTCCAAACCTTGGAATTTTCATCTGGCATATGTGTTTCATACAATGTGCCTGATTCCCAGGGTACTGAGAGGTCAAGACAGAGAGAGCTCATGATTCCTAAATCTTCTCAATCTATCCATTGTGGAACCTTTCAAACCCCCCCCCCCCCCCCGAGAACAGATCTTCTGACTCATTGTCCTGTGTGTGTCGCCCTCAGGTGGAGAGGGGTTGGTTTTGACAGACTGGCTTTTGAGGCCAACATCTTGAAGAGAGAGAGCTCCAAGTTAAAAACCAGGTTTCATCCAAGGCCAGTGATAGGGTTTGCCAAAAGTGATTTTTGCCCACAGCTGTTAAGTCTCCTGGTGGTTTTGGCTCCTTTTCAAGATAGTTTTCCCAAGGGTCTCAGCCTTGGCTCTATCAATGTCTAGATTTTGGTGCGGTCTGTCCTTTTCCAGTCATTCATTGCTTTTCTTTCAGATAAGAACTTTGTACAGGGATTAGCTCACATCTACCCTGTCTTTCGGGATCCCACTCCCCAGTGAATTTAATGGTAAGTACACTGAAATCCTGTTTTCTCGCCTTGTCAAGAAAACTGCCTTGCCACTGGAGTATGTCATGGCTCTTAAAGATTAGGTGGACAAAATTGAAGGTGAAACTTGCAGCTGCTGTTGCCAACTTACTCCTTACTTTTGCATGGGTGATAGGGCTATGGCTTTCTGGGGAGGGATCAGCTTTTGGATGCCATCCAAGAGGGCGTGCCTAAGGAGGAGCTGGTGCTTCTTATATCCATTTCTTGAAGCTGATGCTTACCTTACTGAAGTGTCCTTTGATGTTGCTAAACTTCCTGGAAATGCCTTTGCTTTTTCAGTAGCCGTCTGTTATACTCTGTGGCTTAAGATTTGGTTGTCTGATCAGTCTTCCAAGAGGTCATTGGTATATCTCCCCTTTTTAGGCAATCAGCTGTGGACTGGATCTGGAAAAGATCTTCTCAAGTTAATGCTAAATGCTCCCATGCAGGCTTGGTTATGCAAGAAACCTATGTAGAAGCCCAAAGCTGAGAAACCTACCTCTGCTTGACTCGAGGTGGTGGGGAGATATGGTTCACCTCTGTCTACAGAAGTTCATCTTTGTATCTTTTATGGTGCATGAGCCATATCCGTGGTGGAACAGTGGGTTTTGTGGGTAATTTCATAGACTTAAAGTCCCTTCCACTTTGTCATTTCTTTGTATCTATTTTTGGATGTGGTTTCTGGCATGTTAAATAAGCAGGTTATACCAGTTGCTTTATCGGGAAAGATTCACATGACCCTAGTATTTTCATTATATCCAGAAAAGACAGAGGATGCCATATTATGGTACAATCGTAATGTCTCAAGCACTTTGTGCTCACTCCATGTTTTAGGATGGAGTCATCTCACTCTGTCATTGCTGCCATGTGTTAAAGGGAATTTCTGTATTCCATAGACATAAAAGGACCCTTATCTGCACATTCCAATCAATGCAGATTATCAATATTTCCTGTTTGCATTCTAAGATCTTCTGTTTTATTTCACCGCTCTTCCCTTTGGGTTGGTGTCCGGTCTATGGGTGTTCACAAATGTTGTGTCAGCCTTGGTGGCTCATATACGCCCTCCAGGGATTTTTCACTCCTTATCTGGATGACCTTTTACTAAAGGCTCCTTCAGAGGAGAACTAATGCACTCAGATTCTGTCTTGTGTATCCATTCTGGAGCAAACACAGATGGGTTCTCAATCTCAAGAAATCTTCTCTGGTTCTGCCCCAGGTCCTTCACTTTCTTGGAATGAGATTCAGTACTCTTCAGGGGTAGGTTTTTCTACCAGATTAGATTTGGTTGTTACTGTAAAAAGAGGGAGAAACAATACGGGGTGCCCCTTGTGTGTATCAGTCTTCTAAAAGTAGAACCACCACCAGTCACCCTAAAGGTGTATACTCGCAAAAATAGTGAGTTGGAGAAGACTTGTCGAATCCAACCAAAGAACGCTCCTGGAGCTTTATACTGTCCCCAGATCCAGTATTCAAACAAACGATTCTAGGCTGTTCTCTCACAAACCACGCTCTCCCGACCAGGAGCGCCAAACAGTGTAATTCACACACAATAGTCAAAAAAGTAATAGTGTGGTATACTCACATTATTCAGTGGTCAGAAACTTGATACCAATATTTTATTAAAATTAATCTAAAACATTAAAATGTACTCTAGGGCTTAACGCTTACATGTTTCGCGGCTATAAACACACTGCTTTATCAAAGCTTACAAGCTGTAACACGCAACAAAAGAAAAGTTTCTTTTGTGTTATATTTATTTGGCTGCTGTATCTGAGCGGGGATGGGTTAAACTCTCCGTATGCCTGAAAGTCGGAACACTTGGAATCAAGCTTCTGACCACTGAATAATGTGAGTATACCACACTATTACTACTTTGATTATTGTGTGTGAATTACACTGTCGCTCCTTGTCTTTTGAAGATTCGGTTGTTGTCCCTTCAGGTGTATCAGGTGGTAGTGACAGTGTGTTAGTACATAAAGGTACTAGGCTACCTAGTATCTGCTCTGGAAGCAGTTCTGTTTGCTCGGTTTCATATGTGGGAGCTGAAGCTGTGACTGGTCCAGACAACAGTATCAGCTTTCCAGTTTTATGACTCTAACGGGACAATTACTGGCCTTTGTTGGTGGCTTCAGAGGTATGGCCACTTGTTATCCCAAACTGGGTCACAATCGCGACAGGCGCCAGCACCTCTGAGTTTTCAGACTGCTTGGTCTTCTATTACAGATCAGATTTTTAGCACTTTCAGGCCATTTCCAAAGACTCATTGTCTTACCACATGATATGCAAACCTTTGTCCAAAGGATGGCTCATGCCTACTCTATCTTTTGGCATCCCGTTCCTTCTTGGGATTTGAACCTGGTCCTGGGTGTGCTTCAGTGCTTGGGCTCTTGTCTTAGGGACTCCTGCATTTCTTGACACACACACAAATGCCTTTCTCTTGGCTATTGTATCGGTTTGGTTGGTGGCCTTCCTTTCTGGTCTTCCACCCAAATACGACTCCCATAGGACGAATGTTGTTTAAGTTCACTTCAACCAGGAAATTGTTCTTCCTTCTATCTGTTCAACTCCATCTAATAGACAGAAGCAGGTGCTAAATATCTTGATGTCAATAGGTGCTTCAATTACTGTGTTAATCAAACACAGCCTTTTCGGAAATGTTTTGCTTTTTGTTATCCATGAGGGCCCTTGTATGGTCCATGCTGCATCTAAGTTTACAGTGACGACTTGCCATAAGGATACTGTTCACCTGGTGTATGTCTTCAGGAAGAAGCCTGTGCTATTTCCAATCATGGAGCATTCCACCATGTCTGTGGGTTCTCTGGTTCAGAGAATTCTTTATCTTGTTCCACTTGTGTTTTTGTTTTCATCTTTTGCTATATGCTGAAACTGAGCATTTCCAGTCAGGGGTAAAGCGGTGTAGACTGAGAGTTTCTCCCTCAGAGACCTCTCTTGTTCAGTGCCCTGTCCTCCTAATGGAGGAGACTCCCCCCACATGGGCTAAGAGAATAGTATTAATTACACAAAAATCTCCTTTTAGTCCTCAAACTCCAAGTTGCATTTTTCTAATAAAAATGGTCCGGGCCCAATTAAGCATCTGTTGACCCATTGGTGTTTAATTTCTATATTCTCTCCTGAACTGAAATATGAATGTAATTGTGGAAGAATGTCTGAAAATATATTTTGTATGTCCTTACTTTATTTGATTTCAAAGTATGTTGTAAATAGAATTTATCCTTTGCTAAAATATTACTTTGTTTTTACTTCAAATTAGACCATTAAGTAGATCATATTGATAATGATATTGATATGCACTGGCTATTTTTCATTATGGAATTGAGAAATTTGAGTCCATATGTTTTAACTCTAAAGTGGCACTTTAAATCCTTAACGACTGGTGACTTGCCAGGACAGTCACGCCAGTATAGATGTTAAGGACGGGTGGCTGTCCTTGCATGACATGGATTCTGGGATTGTATCGCAGCTGCATGTCGCTCTACCATCCCAGAATGCATCTGTTAATGAAAAAAAAAAAGTGCAGTGGTCCTTTAGGGCCACTCATCCCTGCACAGAGAGATCCTTAAAGGGGAACGCTTGCCTCATATAAAGAAGTACTTGTTTCATTATTTGTTCCCAATACAGGTTGAATTTTTTTTTTAATTGCTAATTTTATGGAGAAATACGCCTCTAAAGTGTTGCCGGATTACATCCTCCATGTGACCTGGCACGCTCTCTTGCCAATGAGAGCGCGCACCAGGTCACATGGAGGGTTTCGGCTTCTGACAGGGACGAGGAAACGAGGCACAACAGGGAGAAGATTGACAGCCTATGGTACAGAGCTGTACCGCAACAAGTCCTGCAGTGATTTAATCCTGTAACAGCTTATTTCTACATTAAATTAGCGATTTCAAAAAAATAAAAAGATTAAACCTGTATCGGGGACAAATAATGAAATAAGTATTTCTTTGTAGGAAGTGAGAGTTCCCCCTTTAAAGGGGTTAAGAAGACTTGGCTTAAGCCTTTTCTTAACCCTGTGAGTGCCAGAAAGGTATCTGTCACATTGCATTCCAAAGCATTGGACACACCTCTGGCATTCAAAGGGTTGAAATAAAATGTTAAGTCCATGGCCAAAACAAACAAGTACATTGGATTTTGCAAAATACCTGGTCATTTGACAGTGACATAATGAATACATATATCCGTAGTTATTCTTGGGTCACAGAATTACAAAAAAAAAAAAAATGAGCAGAGGAAAAATGGGTTATCATGCATAATAATTTCCATAACTTAACAATGGAAATTCAACATCCTTATATAATAATTTGCTAGGATGTTTGTCAGCCATCATGCGCAGTAGAGACTGCCCGAACGCACAGAATGCTGGGAGTTCTGTGCTGGGAGCATTCTGTGCTTTCTGGCAGTCTCTACAGTGCATGACTGCATCGGTGGGACACAGAGCAGGACCAGCCTCTAACCCTTTGAGTGCCAGAGGGGTACTCAACGCATTGCATTACCCCTCTGGCACTCAGAGGGTTAACATCATCCAGACCTTGGCCCGTGTACACAGGCTTTTACACTAGTTTACATTATAAAGATGATACTGTAAGGTGCTTACTGTTGGCCCTAGCAATATCCTAACATACTCACCGTGCATGCTTCTCAGTCAGAATACACAGATAACCCACACAGTGCTGGACATATGAACAGGTTTATCTGAACATGCGCAGTGACAAAACAGGTGTAGTCTTTGGAAGTCTGGTTGTGACCAACTGCTCTAGATGCCAGTGATCGCCCCCGCAGACATCATTATAATCTGTTTGTTTATTGTCATTTCATCTAATACTACATGTTGGCTATGTATGTCATTTGTGTTGTCTTATAGAATAGGTTATGTTTTTTTAGCCAGTTAATAACCATTTTCCCTTCAGAGTTGTCGTGGTCTATTGTGAGTCGATGTTGTTTTTATCTGCTACTTGCGAGGTTTAGGCGCTTTTTTATTTATTTTTTTTTTTCCCCCCCATCTTCCACTTGCCATTTGTGGATATGAAGAATTGTGATGTCATATATAAACTTAAGAAATATTCCCTAAAATAGGAAGCCATGTTTGCAAATGTTTATTTTACCTACTTTTTTTTTACTTTTAGATAAGCTGAGCTTTACTGGGGAACAAAATGTAAACTGCATTTTTCTTTTACACTTTTCTGTCCCACTGTTTAGATGTAAACTGCATTTTGATTGAGGTAGAACTTAGCCCTTTGAGTGCCAGAGGGGTATGCAACACATTTCTTTGCAATACGTTGCGTAACCCTCTGGGTCTCAAAGGGTTAAAACAGTGGTGGGCCACAAAGGCTTCTCCTGCAACCCAAGTCTGTTATCTGGTACAGTAAGAAATTGAGATAAAGTCCCACAACTACATCACACACCCTATTTTGACCCTCCAATATAGCCTTTCCTTTTGCCTTCGCATATATAACCCTCACCACCATCCTTATAATGATATTGTTCCGCCTAAACCCCTTGGGTACTAGCGGATATCTACTGCATAAAATTGATCACTCAAAGACCGAAGCGATCTCTCTTAGACCTCAAAGCGGCGCGCCGGTAAACGTAACAGGTCACGTGTCCTGGCGTGTCGGCAAGGATCAAAGCTGTCCTTAAGGGAAGGTAACTTCCCTGGACTGCTGGTCCTTAAGGGGTTAAACAAGTATGTCCTTGACTCATTTTATCTACCTCAGAAGGGTGAAAGGCTGAGCTGACCTTGCCAGGACTAGAACCTGTGACCTTGAGGCTTGAACAGATTCTACAGCCGGTGCCTTAATCAACTGAGCCATCTCACAGATATTTTAGCTCCTCTTGAGAATTTAACTATAATGTGCGGCCCCAGGTGAATTTTAGGACCAAGTATGACCCTTGAGGTGAATCTGTTGCCTGTTAACTTAAAATGTCAATCTTGGTCTTATAATAATGGTCACTTTGGATTGCATTTCTCAAGCTGCAAACTGCTAAGTACACCAAAAAAATGTTTTTTTTTTGGTCCAAATGTAATAACTGAGCCTAAAAATCACAGAGAAAATAGGTAATAACACTGTATGTGTTTTAGTTATGCATTTGTTGCATTGTTCATTTATTTGTTCAAAGAAAAATGTGCATTGCTGCATTAAAAAAAATTGTCATGCACACGAATGAGCAAACTAATGGACACAGGAATTTTTTTTAAAGCAGCAATGCAAACAGATGTCTTGACACACTGATATTTATATTTTTATTTTAGAAGCAATACTAATTTTTTGGTTGAAAAATACTTTATTAAATGACATGCATTCATAATTGCTAATTATTTTACACTGTACCCCTCAATACTTAGTAACCCCCTGAGGACCAGAGGGCTGTTCAGTATATTGCTGCACAATACAATTTGCATTTCTGTGGCCCTCAAGGAGTTAAGGTGTGAGCACAAGGATCCCCTGGGAGCCTTTTTGGAGGCATACATACATGCATGATATGCGAGGGAGGTTTCAATGCTGAAAGTCCTGTTTTGCGTGACTTCAGGGTAAACTAACCAGGAAAATTCTGTTATTTGTAGGGGTTTTATGGTTTCTGTAAATGTCTGAAGTGAGTCAGATATTCTGCTTTCACCACTGCTTCATTTCAGTGCTATAGACTTGCAGGAAAGTATTGCGCAAAATCTAGATAGAGTAATAGTGAGAGGTGTGTATAATATTGCAAGGGGGTGGAGCTGGGGAAAAATACTCACATATATTCTGAAATGAATATTTAAAATGATTTTCTCCGTATGAATTAATTGTGAGTACCACTTCCCCATAACGTTTCTACAGCATAAGTCAGTTAGGCTGGTGCTCTTTCTTCCTTTGTCTGGCTTTTGTCATTGGCTGCAGTCCTTCATAGATTTGCATAGCAGCAGTGCCATCCCAGCATGTCAGGCCATGATCATGCTTACCCTAAAATATGCCAGTTGTAGCTGTAATATTATTTCAGTTAAGCATCTCCCATCATATATATATATATATATATATATATATATATATATATATATATATATATATATATATATATATAATCCTTTCCCATTAATGCTGTGATTATTAACACCTCAACGATCACACCATCCAGGGGTGGGTGGCTCAAGAGGACCACAGCAGTTTTGTTTTTTTTTTCAGCATAGCATTCTGGGATCAAAGAACGGAAATGTAACCGCTCTGCGATCCCAGAATTCCATAATGTGTCAGGACAGTCACCAGTACTTAATGCACAAACACAGAAGATGGTCATGGCAAGTCATCGGTCATTAAGGGGTTAATCTGGTTTTTGCCCCAGTGACCCCTCAGGTCTCCGTCAGGATGACAAT
This sequence comes from Rhinophrynus dorsalis, assembly GCA_037306005.1. Taxonomy (NCBI): domain Eukaryota; kingdom Metazoa; phylum Chordata; class Amphibia; order Anura; family Rhinophrynidae; genus Rhinophrynus; species Rhinophrynus dorsalis. Next base: position 541,847,145 of record CM074719.1, on the reverse strand, counting down.
AACAAGCATATTGTGCATTGCAATTTCTAGCTGTATAGATATGAAACTACCTTCCTATTTTGTCATATTCATAGGAAAAGGTGGCAAAGTGCCATGGCACCCTATTTGAGACCCACAATTTAAAGGAACACTAACACACAAAAATAAAACTGTATTATATAATTTCATATACAGCTGATACCTGTAAACTTTAATTAGTTAATTCTAGATCCCTTAAATGTAATCCTAAACTTGCATTTTAATGCATATGTATATTGTCCTGTACACACAAAATTTGGTTGTTTGTGTAGTGGCAGTGCTGTTAATTATTGAGATTACTACCCACGTCACCTAATCAGAGAGGCTGTTTACATTATCAATTAGAAGTTTTTTTTGTTTGTTTGTTTTTTGGTAAGATATCCTAGCAAGATACTGTAGGTATAGTAATGAGAGCCCTGGATAAAGCAAAATGGAGCCCCAATAGAGCACTAGATTTTAGGCTTCAGAAATCAGGTAGAAGGGGTAGCAGGAAATACAAGGTATTTAAAGGGATTGTATCATTTCACATAAAACAGCAGCTACAATTAAGCTTCATAGTATTTGGGTCATAGGGAGTGTTATATCAATACTGAGTAATTGAATGATTAAGTACCCCCTCCTGCCCTTTTTACCTAGCGTAAGCCACCTCCCCTCAGATGTAGAATCTGTTCCTGGGACCAGACAGATCACAGAAAGGGATAATTTTCTTACTGTGAGAACATTGAGAACACTACCCCACCTCGACATGTTTTTCCTTATGCTCACTTAAGATTGTCCCTCTCTGCGATCCATCCAGACAGTCTTGCTGCTCTGAGCTGAGCAGTGTTACATGAGTAAAAGGGGCGGGAGGGGGATACTTTATCATTCAATTACTCTTGAACTACAACTCAGACAGTATTGAAATAACACTCTCCACGGCCCAAATACTATGAAGGTTAATTGGAGCTGCTTTTATTGTGAAACATTACTATCCCTTTAAGTGTTTATAACCCCAAATCAGGTGTAGGTGCTAGTGTTCCTTTAATGAACAGAAGCAAAACAATGTCTTGGTCACCCTTCTTTTATTTTAAGGGTTAATGATTATAATGCATGCACTCTGTGTATGTTTTGTTTTCTAACACATATTATCTCAAGCCCAGTTGTTGAGTACATGTAAGTTCTAGTTCGTACTGACGACTTTATTGCAGCAACTTTGTCTTAATTTCACATAATAGATGTCATTGCTCTGTGGCAGTGGATCCCAACCCTATTCCCATGCGTGCCTTATAGGCCATGTCTTTCGAATTTCCAAGCTGGTGAGTTGATCAGAGGCCCAGACATTTAATTCACACAACCTGTGCACATGGAGGGAAATCCTAAAGACATGGCCTGTTAGGTATCCTTGGGAGTACAGGTTGCGAACTACTGCTGTATGGAGTAGTTCGCATGGCTAATTCTTCCAGCTACAGTTCTTTTCACTGCTGCAACATCTTGCAATGGAGTTGCTGCAACAAACATGGTAGAGCAAACTAGGCCTAACACTGCAGGTCTTTTGGCTTTTTCTGCCTGGGCACCGGCAAACTAATAAGAATTAAATGCCCCCTGTAACATACCTGTGTTCAGGCAGATAAATCCAATAAAGCTGTGGAATTTCAGCTGTTACTGTTTTTATTTATCTTTAGTGTGTGTTACTGTTCTTACATGTTGTCTTTTTGTTTTTTTCCCCCCTATCACTTTCCTACTAGGTTTTGGAAGTAGTTCTGCTTTTGGAGGCAGCACCACTGGCACCTCCTCATTTGGCTTTGGAACGGCAAATAAACCATCAGGGAGCCTAAGTGCAGGTTTGTATAGAAACTGGGCTGGGTCCACACTACTTACACTTTTACTGATTGCAGGTATTTCGTTACTGGCATTGGTTGTAGGTTGAGATGGTCTTTAAAAGGGAATTATTCCTATAGTAATAGCTTAAAGGGTTAGTAATGCTTAATATTGACTATATCTGTTTCTCTTTCGTTCAGTGTGGAACAGAACCATGGGTATAAAGTATTGTGTAGTGGGACATGGTACTTGCCTTAAAAGCCTCTCTGGCAGCAGAGACTCCCTCCCTGCGCCACACTACCCCCCACCACCACCACCAATCCAGCTCTGTTTTAAAAGTGACCTCAAAGGAGGTGCATCTGCCTTTTAGACTTTTTTTTTTTTTTTTCCCCTTGTACAATGTAATTCCCCCATGGAGTGGGGGGGTGCCATCTCTGGATTTCATTGTTTGTTTGAGCTAATGTATCAGTATTTTTGTTTACGTTTCTGCTTAGCCTGCCTGACAAGGACATGTGGTGTATGTATGTGTAAAAAAAAAAATAATTATATATATATAATATATAGTAGGACAAACGGCAGCACTTTCAAATAGGCAAAAAGGCCAAAAATCAGAGTGCAAAAAAAAACATTTAAGTCGACGTTTCAGTGGCAGTAGCCACCTTTTATCAAGAAAAGGGAAAAGGTGGCTGCTGCCACCGAAACATTGACTTAAATGTTTTTTGTAAACTGATTTTTGGCCTTTTTGCCTGTTTGAGAGTCTAGTGAGTGCTGCTGTTTGTCTTACTACATCACCTTCTTACTAGCACCCTGGCATTCATAGACTTAACGTGAGCACTTTCTGTATTCATGAGATATAGATAGATATATTATAAATTCATAATAGGGACATGCTCACAGGACCTGCACACTCTGAATGCTGGAACTCTTGTCCTCTGTCTTTAGGTGCTCTCGATCTCCAGTATTCAGTTCAGTTTGCACAAGTCTTGTGAGCATGTCCCTGTAAATTTGTGTAGCAACTACATTCACTCTGTGGTAAAATTGCTGTGTTTGCACTCTGCTTTGCCTTTCTGTCTATCCCTCTCCTCTCAGTGGGGTTTTTACAGTTGACTTAATTTTGCTTATTTGGGGTCAGTGATGCCTTTAAGAACAGACAAGTGTGGCAGCCATATTGGCAGTACAATTATAACTTCTGCTTCGCCAGGTGCTCTTTGGGCAAAATGAGGCTTATTCAGCCTTTTCTTATGACAGTTAAGGTATGCCCTTGTAGATCCCACCCCATCCCCGTGCTGCAGGGCAGTGATTGGATTCAATGACTAGAAAGCCACTGTTCCAGTTTAAAGGGGAAGTATCACCCCTATACAACTTTGGCTAAAAAGTTATTGTACGTAGCAACTAACTGGCATACTAATGTCATTTTATTTTTAAAAAATTGTTGTTTGGCCGAAATTAAAAGTTTAAAGCTAATCCTGTGCCTTCCTTCCGAATACAGCTCTGCAACGCAGTCTGTCACACTTCCTCTGCTCCCCTTCCACGTAGCGTCTGGACCCAGCCTCTTGTAAGCTGGAGTACTCTCATTGGCCAGATAGTTCCCCTTTAATTTTGGAGGAAAAACTGAACTACACTTCCCTTAAAGCATGGATTCACTGGCCTCAGGGATTAAAAAGGGGGTGGTTTTTATTGCACTAATTTCCTGCAGTGTGAGTCACATGAGTCTGCATTCTCCCTCCTGACATTCTGCTTTAACCCATTCAGGCAGATATGTTTATATTTCTGTCCTGTATTTCTTTGTGGGTCTCCTAGATATATTTGAGCACATATGAGAGATATGGACAACGCTTAGACCACCTGGGCATTGTGGGTTTCTCCAGCTACCCTTTGCTCCTCATCACACTGGTCTTCTAAGGGACTTTGATGCTTCATTTTTGGTCTGTGACCCCTACATGGCAGCTCCCATGCCCCTCTTCTGCTTCAGGAGCCTACATCAGTTGCAGCCCCTATTTATCCTATAAATAATATCCCTCCTCTGTTAACCCTTTGAGTTCCTTTGCTTTGTAATGCATTGGCGAGCCCTGTGGCACTCAAAGGGTTAAGCTGATCCTTGAGTTCTGGCACCTGGACCATCCCATTCCTCCCACCCTGGATTCTGGGGAATCCTAGGGATGAGGATTTTTGATTCCTCATTTACTTCTGACTCTGTCACCTGCTGAGGGTCTTAGAATTTGGGTCAAAGACTGCAGAGATCCTAAGGGTCTCTGACCACTGTTGTGCTTTTTTCCCAGATTCATTATAGAATGTTGGTAGAGGGATGCTGCGCTCCCCTCCTCTTCGGTCTTTGGATCAGCTGGTTCTGAAAGAAAGGAAATTATGATTACTTTTATTCCCAGTCTATTTTCTCTTATATAGCTTACTATTGAGTCCCTGTTGTAGCATGCTATCTCCCCCCAACAGTGGCTTCTCGCCCTTTCTGAGCTTACATATTTTCTGCTTGCATAAGCTATGGAACTTATGGATCAGGCAGATCGGTGCGAAACCTCTTTAGTCAAGGTCCCCTGTGTCTCCTAGACGTAAAGATGTTTGTTCTGATGGCTTGGCTCTGGTAGCCAACATCCTGAGGGAGAATGGTTTCCTTGATTCTGTCTTTGATTCTGTGCTGGCTCCCAGGCCGGTGTCCTCCAGTGCTTACTGTAGAATATGGTCCATGTTCTTCCAGTGCTGTGAAAACCAGGGGTCACACCTATGTTTTTTTTTCCCAGTGTTCTTAGCCTTTCTTCAGGATTGTCTTCAGCAAGAGCTTAGTTTTAGCTCTACTGAGGTCCAGATTTCTACTCTGTCAGTGTCTTTTCAGAGACCTATTGCCTTGTTACTTGATGTGCATACTTAGTGCAGGGGTGGCTCCGGTCTACCCAGGCTTTATGGATCCCATTCTTCCATTGCAGTGGACCTTGGTTTTGGGAGTATTTCTGAAGGCTTCTGTTTCAGCCTCTGTCTTTTCCTTTGGTCTTTGCCTCTTATGACAGGTTTCATTTTTACTTTTGTGTCTATTCGGCTTGTGGCTGAACTACATACTTTATCTTGTAAACCTCCTTTTCTGATCTTTCATTCTGATGTGTTTTTGTAGAGGTTTTTACCCTTAGGTTGTTCCTGAGCTTCTCATTATCCATGATTTTGTTCTTCCTTCTCCTTGTCCGGGTCTCTCTAAACGACAGGAACAGGAGCTTTATTGGATGATTGCAGTTAGGTTCTTGTGGCACTGCATTCCTCGCTCAAGGCCTTTCTGCAACCCCAGCTTGCTTCTGATAATTTCTGAGGGCATTTGTGTGGGCCTAATTGCAGTGGTTTCCCGTGACAAGGTGACCATTCAGTTTCCTGCAGACATAGGCCCGGTGATCTGTCCCCTTTAGGGTCACAGCTCCTTCCACTAGAGTAGTGGGTGATTCCTGGACCTACAAGAACCAGGCCGTTTAGAGAACACTTGTGCCTGGGGCGACATGTCCGTCCCATCACTTTTGTGGAACGGTACCATATCAACGTTCTGACTCAGGCTTCAACAAGTTTTCGATGGCAGGTCCTACAGGCTGTTGGTCCTGGGTGGGTATCCTTTTTTTCTTCTAGTAACTTATGTTCTTACCTGTAACTTGGTTTGGTGTGTAGGTGTCCACTGACACATGGTTTCATCTGTTCCAGTTCCTTTCTATTACAAGTGGTCTGAGTTTTGAAGTATTTCTCTCTTTCCCTCGCTGAGATCTTGCTGGATAGCTTTGGTATATCCTCATGGTTCTTGTACTCCACATTGGATGAAAGAGAAAAGGGTATTTTTTGTGTACTTATTGATAAATCCTTTTCTCTGAATCCATGTGGAACACATAACTTCCCACCAGGAGAAAAAAGTTTTTGCGTTCAATTCTCTGATATTGATGACCCCCTTTCCTGTTTTGAATATGTTTTTTTCTATCTTTGCTGTTCATTAAAACTGATATGGATTTGTGGGGTTAAAGTGCAGTACATAGGCAGTCTCTGCCTCTAGAGATCCTTTTATGGAAAATGCCCTTCCCTCCTACAGGAGGGATACTTTGCCCCCAAGTTTTTTGCGGAAAAAAAAAATCCTTTATTGTAAGGTTTTTACTGTGAACTAAAACAGGCTACTTCCACTGCTGAGATGTCTTAAGATTTTTCATGGGAGTGTGCAGCAGTATCTCTGTGCGAGTGTTGCTGCTGTTTACAGCATCCTATGGTCAGCTGACCAGAGCAATCTATGGACTGCTATAGCAACAGCATCTCCATAAAATGTAATGCCATAGAAATTCTGTACTCAGAATCTGCAAGTTTGAGCAGCAATATCTTTTGAATAAACCATCTCTGCAATGAGAGAACCTGTTTTTCTTGGCAGTATAAACCCTGCAACATTTTTCCATTTTAAATTAGTATACATTTAAGTTGTGTAATAGACTTACTTAAGGGTCCTTCATATAGTAGCAGCAGCTCCAAGCAAGGGTGTTAAAGTTCATTCACAAGGGTGAAAACAGGGCCGGGATGTAGCAACCACCACATGGATAATACTGTATGGGAAAGCCTGCTGCTCTGAAGCTGGGGCTGCATTGTGAGCCCTGATGGTTTAGCAGAGGAGCTGAGTGGGTGTCTGCAAAAAGACCTTCAGTTCTCCCTCACTGATCCTGTGATGGACTAAGAACTGTGAGACTTTACTTTTTGCAGGTCAGAATCACAAGGGGCTCAACTCCCTTAGACTTATGTCTGGTACTGAAAACCTGGTAGTCTTATTCTATCTGGAATGAATGTGCAATTCTTCAAAGGTTGGGCAAAGTGCAACACAAGGCTGCATTGATGACCAACTGTGTTGTGTCTTGTTTCAAGTTTGAAATGAGACTTGAGGGAATACATCATTTCAAGTGAAGTCTTTATCCCCTAGAGTTTATCCAAATCATCATAGATGACATATTTGTGATATTGCCTTCTTTTGTAGTGACCATTGAAGGAAATTAAGGTTAGGTGAAACGTTCTTGTCCCGAACTACAATAAATAATTACAGTGCTTGTTAGTGGGAGGTGTGACATACATTGGAAAACATTAAGGCTTTTTTTATGGCAAAACTCTTATATTTAAATAGCACACACAAAATGTATATATAATTATGAAAACTGTAATTTCTCTTTAGCATGTAGAAACTGTTTATTACCAGCTTTGGTGTTAAGGCCAAGATTAGCAGCTCAACACCTTAACGACCCTGTGAAGTGCCAGGACCATCACTGCTTTTTTTCCCTTAAGGACTGGTGACGGTCCTGGCACATCACGTACTTTTTACTTACATGGCTCCTGTGGGAGGTCACTTGCGCCAGTGTGCTGGAGTACATCAAAGCAGTCTTTAAGGGAAGGTAAATTTCCAGGACCACTAGTCCTTAAGGGGTTAATATTACTATAGTTTGCACTTATGTGCACACTGTCAGCTCAGTGATTGTAACTACAACATCAGAGTGGAACTGCCACCTGAACACATTCTCAAATCAGTGGGAACATCCTTCTCGGAAGGATTGCATTACTGCCAGTTGGGCAGATTATGTAAAAGAGCTAGTACTGGCTGCCAGTCTGTGGCAAAGTAGGAGGGAGAGCAGTGTGGAGTGTTATTATCTGGCTGACAGTGGTAGGAAGGGCAGTGGGGTATGCCAGATAGTACAATCAGATCTGCATAAACTGACGGCTAATTATCTCACTATTATTTAAAATAAAACAGGGAATATGCTCTTTTGAAAGCCTTTAGAGTCACCTATTTGTTACAAAATGACAGGTCCAACGTAAGTTGTTTTTAGTTTTATAATTTGTGTTGACAAAATTTATTAAACCGAAAGTACTGAAGCAATCAGGAGGAAATGGCTATTATATATTTTAACTCTTTGAGCGCAAGAGGGGTATGCAATGCATTGTTTTTGCAATGCTTTGTGTACCCCTCTGGCACTTAAAGGGCTAATCACTTGGTATAAAAGGACCTGTGTGCAACCCACATCATTTGTCCTATGAGCACCATTTGTGCAAGTTACTATTGATGTTAATGCCTTTGGTGTACTCCTTTTGCGTTTGGGTCGGTATTCATCTGCATTGTTTATTTTTAAATATGAGACTCCCCCCCCCCCCCCCCCCCCCATATGCAGTCAGTAGGGTTTTCCCATTTTTAACCTTTTGTGTGCCAGGAGGGTGTCTGTAACTTGACTTTGAGTTGAACATTCATCGTGCACTCAAAGGGTTAACGGAGTGGATGCAAAAGTAAACGTTATGGGCCTAATGCAGATGGGAAAAGAGCATGTTTGGATTATACCAACTGCGCCATAGAGCAAAAATAAAAAAATTCCCAAATTTCCATTGATTTATAAGGGGCTTATAATCCATTGAATCAAAGATAGGGCTCAGAAGCTTTGCACAGCAATGCCCTTGGATTTGTTTATGGAGGGTTAAAGGCTTAGTAATGTTTCACAATAAATGCAGCTCCAATTAATATTCATAGTATTTGGGCGATGGAGAGTGTTACTCAGTACTGTCAGAGTTGTAGTTCAAGAGTAATTGATAAAGTATCCCCCTCCCACCCCTTTTACTGATGTAACACTGCTGACCTCAGAGCAGCAAGACTGGATGGATAGAAGAGAGGGACAATCTTCAGTGAGCATAAGGAAAAACCTGTCAAAGGGGGCAGGGTTTTCCTTGTGCTCACAGGAAGTAGATTGTCCCTTGCTGCAAGCTGTCCAGTCAAGTGACCAGATTCCACATCTGAATGGAGATGACTTATATTAGGTAAAAGGGGCAGAAGTGGGATACTTTGTCATTCATTTACTCTTGAACTACAGCTCTGACATTATTGAAATAACACTCAACATGGCTCAAATAGTATGAAGGTTAATAAGAGCTGATTTTTTTTGTGCAACATTACTATCCCTTTAACTAGCCCCATGGAAATTTATATTCCCTCCTATGGTGCAGTTGGGTCTTCTCCATAATTGTTTATCTGCTTTCTGTATAAATTCCTAAATGTGTTTTTAAGAGCCTCACTAAAGTGGAGTTATTTAAATTGAAGCATTTTCTCACTAAATTAATGGTGTCAAATGTGTTTCATCCCCTAAAGGCTTTGGCACTTCATCTACATCTGGATTTAACTTCAGCAATCCTGGCATCAATGCATCTGCTGGCTTAACGTTTGGAGTATCCAACCCCTCGTCTACGGGTTTTGGGACTGGAGGACAGCTGCTCCAACTTAAGAAGCCGCCCGCTGGAAACAAAAGGGGGAAAAGATAGACTTTTTTTAGTGGAAAAACACCTAGTCATTACATATTAAAGATCTATTTTTCTAAATAGGTGCTGTAATTGTACCCTGAGAGATTTATACACTTTTGATATTTTTTTTTCCCCTGTCTCCTGGATGGTTGGGTTTTGTCATATAACAGCAAAACTTTTCACATCATTAGGCTGGGAACATATTGTACCCTTTTCTCCTTACCATAAGAACATTATTTTTGCAAGAATGTCACAGCTATACAAGTCCAAATTTATAGACTTTATTCTGTGGATAATTTAATGGGAAATGTTATCTATATTTTTATAATGAATGTCTCAACATTTAAAGTGAACTTGGCAATTTGAATTCAAGTTAACATGTTTAAAAAGATAAATTCAAAACTATATGCGTCATGTTAGCCGGAAGACGAGCAGATACAGTTTGGGAACAATTGATACTTTTATTTCTGAAGGACAGCTCTGAGTGCATCACAACACGCCTTTCAGGCTTTTAGTGCTGCACAAACATTAACCCTTTGAGTGCCAGTGTTTTCCAGCTCATCATTGCAATGGTTGAATAACTCTGGCACTCAAAAGGTTAATTAGCATATGGGTTTGCACTTAGACACTCGCTTGCCAAAATAAAGATGTCTCCTAAACCAGTGTTTCTCAACCACTGGTCAATGGACCTGTGCCGATCCCTAGAAATATTAAAGGGGATTTGTCACCTCCATAAAAGTTTGCCTTCTATGTAATCATCTTATAACATTAACATATAGTCTGTAAAAAATTTCTTTTAATGAAGGCTGTAGTGAGATTTACAGTTATAAAAGTGAGCCGGTGACGTAACTTCTGGACAAGCTGCGGCACAGCTCTGCCTGCAGCCTGTCAATCCTCGTCTGTTCCCCTCCCCCATGTAATGCCTTGTTCCAACCTCCTCCAGTGACGGAGGATTTCTCCATGTGAGCTGGAGCGGTCTCTCGCCAATGTGACTCACTTTTAAAACTGTAAATCTCACTATAGCCTTCATTACTTTAAAAAAAAAAAAAAAAAAAATTATAGAGTACATATTAACGTCATAAGAAGATTACATACAGGCAAACATGTATGGAATGTGACAGATCCCCTTTAATGCCAGTCCATGGGATGCTTTGTGACTCTGTGGTTCGATAGAAATAATTGACTTAGATATTAATACCGTCCTTAACAGTTTAAGAAGGCATCCAGCAGGTCTCTGTCTTGAAATGATCTGAGAAACACTATCCTAAACTATGTATTTGCTAATTTCTGGAGTAACAGAATACCTAGGGTTTTGATACATTATTCAGATGGACCTGTCACCTGAATACAGGTTAGCACAAGTTCACCCCATGAGGACCAGAGGCGTGAGCAACACATCACACAGCAATGCATTGCACACTCCTCCGATCCTCAAGGGCATAAGATTCAAAATTAGAGTAAGCGGAGAGGCAGTGTTTTCATTATAAATACAATGCAGTTTTGGGACCATGCCTCTGTACGTTTCCCGTGCTCAGTCTTAGGATATTGTTTATATTATTTAAGGGCCAGAGCGGTATGCAACGCATTGTGAAGTAATGTGTCACCTACCCCTCTGGTCCTTAAAGGGATAGTAACATTTAATCCTTTCAGCGCCAGCGGGGTCCTTGCAATGCGTTGCATACCCCTTGGGCACTGAAAGGGTTAACCCTTTGAGTGCCAGAGGGGTACGGAATGCATTGCAAAGCAATGCATTCCGTACCCCTCTGGCACTCAAAGGGTTAAAATGTAAAAAAATATATATATATTGTAGCTTTTATTACCCTAAGTAAAACAAAGGTATTCCCATTGCTGAAAGGTGTTTTATTCAAAAGTTATTGCAGCTCAGACTTGAATTTTTTAGATACAGTATCACAGTGGCCTTAAATTATACAGTGGCGCTGTTACTACACCATCCTATGGACAGCTCTGGTCAGTTGACCATAAACCTCCATAGGATGTGGTGTAGCAACAGCACCACTGTACAATGTAAGGCCATTGTCATACTGCATCTAAAAAAATTCACATTTGAGCTGTAATAACTTTTAAATAAAACCCCCCTCAGCAGTGGGAGTACCAGTATTTTACTCGGGGGGATAAACTTTTTTCCTCATATTAAGTATTACTATCCCTTTAAAGGGTTACTTTTTATAAACCTATTTCATAAGCCATAATGATGATAATTTCCTTGGCTTCTAGAAATCTCATTGTTTCCATAAGTAGAAGCTCTTCCTTGTTCTATACTTACTAGAGTTCAGAAAATGAGAATTCTGGGCCTAATTCAACAATCTGAAGATGTGCAATTTTAGAGCAAACCAACCCATCGGGGCTGGGAGGTGAACATATCCAAGGGACCTTTTAACCCCTTGAATGCTATAGAAGGCTCCAACACATTGCTTTGGAGATTTTGCTTGCATCCAATGAACCAAAAACACAATTTAAATCGGATCATTTGCAGAATTTTCATTTCAACCCTGTGGTGTAGTTGGTTTGTTCCAAAATTGCATCTATTTAGCTTAATGAGTAAACTGCTATGTTGTATGGTAGACACTGTATCTCCATTGACATCCTTACATTTGAGAACTTGCATCTAAGATATTACTCCTTTTGCAATTAAAAAACACCTTCAGAATTAGTTTTATGACAGCACAAGACACATTTTTTGAGAGGATCATTGCAGTGTTTTTGCGTGTGTAAAAGGTCCACTGAGGGCCCCTATAGGCAGCCATGCAGATAAGCCTTGTTGCTACTTTACCTGTCTGAGCACAGTAGAGTTGCAACGTGCTAAACCGTGGGGTGTTCATGTGAAGCAATAGTTTCCAGTGTCGGACACTATAGCCCAGCAGCTTACCTTTCAATGCTGGCTACATGGCCAGTGCACCATCACTGGCACACAAAGGGTTAATCATCTCTGCAAGATTCTACATTGCAACATAAAACTTTATCTGCATAGTAATGAGTAACTTCCCCTTCACCCCCTGCTGACAGCTTCAGACTGCTGCTAGTACAAAAGATTGATTGCATTTTTATTACCTGTTGTACATTAATCAATTATTTTTTATTAAAGAGGTTAGTGTAATTTTCCAAGTTGTGACTGCATGTGAATGCCTAAGTCAAATTGTGACTATGGTGTATATGAATGTGTATCAAATACTGTTTGTGAATATGAAGTAAACATATGTGTGTGACCATTCTGAAGTGTCTCTCCCCCCATACTAAACTAATGTGTAAACTGCACTAAGTGCTTTGTGCAGAAAACTAAATAGGTGTGATTCTTAGACATAGCTGCACCATAGAGTACATATACAAACAAATTCCCAATTGATGTAAATGGGTCTCAGCCCCTTGGATGTTGGGTCTCCAGTGCATTGCTGCACAGTTTTTGCACACCCCTTTAGCATTCAAGGAGTTACAATTTGTAAAATCAAAGAAACTATTTGGCCACAATGGTGCAATTGTTTTGTTCCAGAATTGCACCTCTTTGAGGTTGACGCACTAAGTCAAGGTGAGCAATTCTGGGAGTCATGTGAAGCAAAAGGAACATCTAAACATCCCCACAATGTCCACTGATTTAAATGGGCATTTTAATCTCTTGAATGTCAGAGAGACCTCAAACACAATGAAAAGCAATGTATTACAGACCTCTCTAACATTCAGTGGGTTAACCCTTAGACTGCTAGATGAGTACCTCTCTGGCACTCAAATGGTTAAATGCCCCATTTGAATCCGTGTGAATGTTTATTTGCTCCCTGTAGCAAGGTGGTTTGTGTGATAATTGTAGCACTTTTTTGGTACAGAGGCGATTGTAGCCTCCTGTATAAGGCCTTACGTGTAGATGACTTGTTCATGCCTTCATCTGTAGCGTCCTTGTCTCTTTAATGTATTTAAAAAAAGAAAAAGTACCAGTTTTCTTTCATGCTTAGAAGTAAATAGTTTTTGTGTGTACTACACTTATATATTCTGCTCTCACTGAAAATTGAAAAATAAAGAATAAAAACATATTTATTCCTGTATACCAGTATACACCGTTAGGTTACTTTTTCCAGCTATGTCTTTGAACCTGTATGTGGCATCCAGTGGGTGTATATCCAGTTTCATTAGGCTGTTTTAGAAGTCAGATTTTGTTTAGGAAGCTGGATACTAAAATAGACATTACTAATTCCAATGCTATTGTCTGTAACCTACGTTGATCCTCATTTAACCCATCCTGAGAGCTAGATGTGTCAATGCTGCACATTATTCTAGTTCAGATATTTAATCCTTTGAATGCCAGAGGGATATGCATCTCATGTTGTGCACTCATCAGACACGAAGAGGTTTACAAGATGATGCTTAAAAGCCAATATGTACACTAGTCATATTTCCTGTTGTTGCAACATTTACAACATAGTTCAAAATGAACTAAACTTTGTTCGCACCGTTTCCAAAATTACAGCACGATAAAGGCATAGATTACAATGCATGTGATTAATTTTATGCATGTGATTAATTTTATCACTGGGTTAATCTCACCAATTCCTATTGAAGTCTATGGGATAAAGATAAAGCCAATGATAGCTATAACATGCAGTGGAATCCAGGCCAGAATAAGTAACACAGTTGTCTCCCCTGCCCTAATAATGCAATTTTGTATGTTTTTTTTTTGGGGGGGGGGGCTGTAATTAACTTAATATGTTTATCCCTTTGCTTCAGATTATGGTCTGCATAACATTGCTGTTGATAATTTACTCAAACATTACACTTCAGTGATATTCTGTTTGATAAAACCAAGGATAATCAATAAATGTGTAATCTAGGCCAGTGTTGTAGGAAAGGAAAAAAAACAAATGTGGGGGTCATAGTAACAGTTTGGGTGCCAGGGTGGTGGAATTCTGGAGCAAACCAACTGTACCATTGGGGACAAATAAAATTCCTCATCAACAGCCCTTCATTTTTATGAATGATATTCTTTGATTTTTCATAGTCTGCAAAAGTATTTTAGATTTGTACAGTTTGTTTAATTTGTGGTTGAGAGGTGTACTTCAAGTTTAAACCACTGAGCACAAGAGAGATCCAGTGCATTGAAATGCATTGCATTGGATGCCTTCCTGGCACACAAAGGATTACGTTATTTCATACTGAGGAGTTCTAACATGCATTGCAAACCTTACTTTTGCTTGCACATCCCATTAATACCTGAAATAAGACTTGAATCCTTCACATGGAGATCACATCCCAGATTGGCTGTAAAAACTGAGAGGTGTATGGAGGGCAGTGGAAAATTACCAAGGGTATAGCCGACCCTAGTCATCAAGAGCTACAAACAGTGCATGTAACCAGAATATCCCTGGATGAGCATAGGTAGTTCAAATAAAGTGATGCAGCCATTAATCAGTCCACATGTTCATTAGCAAGGATAGCATAAAAATGCACTGTTGGTAGTTCCAGGGTTGACTACCCCTGTATTATACAGACTGTGTGAACAGTATGATGGCAAAGGAGGAAAAAAATGTTTATTTCAGTCCCCAGTGAAATAGACAGTGCTGTTTTGATTCTTCAGCTTTTCCTTGCCCTGAGGTGTTTTATCTTAATCATGTACGTATCTCTCTTTCTTACAGGAGCAGTATAAAGTACTCCTGCAGCTTGGAGACACTATATTCAAATATTATTACAGCTCAAACTTGATTTAACCTCAACGGCAATGTTTTAGTGTGGTCATCAGGTGTTTTGGTCCTTGTATTTACTATAAGACAAAAAGCTGTCATCTGTGACTCAATGCTCGCATAGATTGCATTATAAAGAAAATGGGCCTTGTGCACTCTAGTTGTCACTGTTGCTTGCTGTTTAATTAAAAAAAAAAAAAAAAAGCTGGAGCTTTTGAATGCAAAAAAAAAAAAAAAAACTTGCAGGAAAAGCCCTTTAATATGTGTGTTCGTTTACGAAAAAGTTACTGCTCCTTTATATGGGTACCAAACCTGCAAATCATGAAGATTTACTTGCTACAGTTGTAGAACTTAATTTTTTTTAACAGATGGTTGTCTCATTTATCACTTGTGAAATCTGTGGTGTAGGGAGCATCAGTTTTCTCTTTACAGCTACACTATATGCCATATGCACAAAATACCCCTTTACAGGCTATTATTTAACCCTTTGGGTGCTAGAGAGCTCTCTTGAGCAACCAAGGGGTTAAAGCTGTTTTGTTCTTGCTTTGTTATAGGACCTGGTAGGTGGGGTCTTGTAAAGAATGGGGATGTGGCCATGGGTAGAGCGAATGGTGCCTAGAATGCCTTGTCTAGGGAGCCTGGAGGCCCTGATTGTCACTCTGTACAGGCAAAATCATTAATTCTGGGAATAAAAGTGCATAATCAAAATTGGGTATTGGGCATGCTAAAAATAGCTGTACCTATTCAGTGGCTAGTGTAGGAGACTGACTATATGTATATTGCAGATTGTGCAGGACTGTATACACACTTTTAGGCCAATGAACTAAGAAGTTGAGCAATTCTGGAGCAAACCAACCACATTACTTCCAGCCTGTGCTCACCTGTAAAGGCTGGACACTATTTCACATTGATCTAAATAGGTCTTTTAACCCCTTAGTGACCGGCCGTGAGCGCACGCGGCCGGCACTTAACGACGGGGGGTTTTTTTTTTGCCATTAAAGTGAATGACTTCCGTGACTTACCAGGTACGTCCTTTGTCACTAAGTGACATTTTTTCGTGACGTACCTGGTAAGTCACTTGTCGGGAAGGGGTTAACCTCTTGAGTAATAGGTTTCTAACACATTGTGTTGATTTAAATGTTTTTTATTTTGCTCCATCTTCCCAATTTCCCTTTCTCACCAGTGTATAATAAACTTTTTCAGGGACACAGATTGCTCTGTCAGCACCCACAATTTAGCATGCGGGTGTGGCCAACACAACTGAGGCGTCCCTCGAAATACGGAGCTCTAGGCAGTTGGCCTACTCTTCCTATTGGGAAATCTGGGCAAGTTGACAATGTATTGCATTTGCTGTCAAAATCAGAAGTCTAATCACCAAGATTTTAAATGTGATGCGTAGAAATAAAATCTGTGGATAAGTTTGTCTTGTAGGCTAGGTACACATTATTTTTTTTTTTCTTTAAATACACTGCTTTGCAGAACCATTCAATCCAAAGTGTCAAACCATCATCCAGTCCCTGCATTCCCTTGGTGATGCCAGCATCCAGATGTTTTGACGGTGAAACGGATGGCTGTCCCACAGGGGTGTCAGCCAAATGTTACTGGCTGACACCCACATGACTGACCATTGAATGAATTACTGCAGAAAGTAAATTATCCATCCAGGCTTATGAATGATGCACTGTGGTTGAATGCATGCATAGTTGCATAGTAGTTTAGGTTGAAAAAAGACTTGCGTCCATCAAGTTTTACCCTTTTCCTATTCCTGTTTACCGTCGTTGATCCAAAAGAAGGCAAAAAAAAAAACCCTCAATAAAGCAATTTTAAATTCTGCTCTGATTGGGGGGAAAAATTCCTTCTTGAGTCCAAATGGAAATCAGATTTCTCATTGGAACAACAAGCACTAAATAAATAGCAATCCCAATACACACAAAGTGTGTATAATAAGTGTGTACAACTGATCTTCCTTTAAAAGCAAAGTTCACTAATTCTGGAGCAAGCCACCTACAAAACAGGGGACAAGTAAAAGCTCCATTTAAATTGTCGAGTGCTGAACACTTTAACTGCTGGAATGCATTGCAATGCATTCCAGACCCCTCTACCAGTTAAACTGTTAAAGGGATAGTAATACTTCATTTTATCTTTATTTTGTAGGCATTAAAAAAAAAAAAAATGAACGATATAAGTCTTATCTCTCAAACCTTTATGGTTTGAAAGATATTCACAAGCAAAGTTTCCCCTCCCGCCCCTTTTACCTAGTGTAAGCCATCTCTTCTCAGATGTGAATCTGGTTGTAAGACCAACAGATAACAGCAGGGGACAATCTTCTTCCTAGGAGAACAATGAAAGCCCTGCCCCCCTTGACAAGTTTTTCAGGTTTTGCCCTTATCTTAATTGAATATTGTCCCTCTCTGCAGTCTACCTGGACACCTTCCTTCTGCTCTGGCTGAAAAGTGTTATATCAGGAAAAGGGGTGGGAGGGGGACACTTTGTCATTGAATTACTCTTGAACTACAACTCTGACAGAATTGAAATAACACTCTCCAAAGTCCAAATACTATGATGATTAATTAGAGCTGCTTTTATTATGAAATATTACTATCCCTTTAAAAGCCTGTTGATTTAGGGAATTTTTAATTCGCCCCCTTTGGTGTACTTTGCTTTTATACACAAGGCCAATAACTGTTTTCCTGATATAATAAGAGCTTGTGCATAATCTGTGTCCGGTGACTTTCAGCAGTACGTTGTCGTAGTCCAGGACCCGTTGAATTCCAGTGGTGTGCGAAATGCATTGTTTTTGTTTTTTTTTGTTTTTTTGTTTTTTTTTTCTTCTTTTAAAACCACCACCACCTAATCATACTGCCACATACCTTAATTTGTACATAAAATACTAATAGCCATTATGAATCTGTTCTGTGTAGGTTAGTTCCCACAGTTGATAATATCATTTCCATGGAGGCAGATGTGATATATTTTTTTTTTTTCCTTTTAAAACCACTACCACCTAATCATACTGCCACATACCTTAATTTGTACATAAAATACTAATAGCCATTATGAATCTGTTCTGTGTAGGTTAGTTCCCACAGTGATTTTTTTTTTTTTTTTTTTTTTTTTTGTATGACCCAAAGTCCCCCAAACTCCTGTCACGGATGGCTTCCTAAGAAGTCTTGAATGGAATGAGTTTGGTGTCCTACATAAAGAATCTTGTCTTCCTCCATGGACGGGAAATCCTGTACTAATTACCCATTCGATTTGGGGAAACAATAGAAATGATACATAGTGGCCGCTGGGATTTTCTGTCAGTTTAAGGTAAATGGGTTTTTGTTATTAGTAAGTGTTCGTGTTAATTTAATATTTTGTCCTAACCAGAGTTAGGCGGTTTGCCTGTGTTACACCAAACCCAACGTATGTGTAAACTACCAACGTCCACCAACCATACGAGAGCCAGAGGGGTGTCCAACGCAGACACCCCTCTGGCTCTTAAAGAGTTAACCACATTTTGTCTTGACTTGTTAAAATACATATATATCTTTTTTGTTTTTCTAATTGTATTTTCTTTCAGCACTGCCTTTATGCATGCCGTTCTGTATTTTTTTGTCTTCGTTATGACTGTTTCGTACTTGAAATATGGCTGCAAAACTGTGCATTTAGTGTAATTTTTTTTAATTGCTATAGTTGGCAGGTTTCAGTTGTGCCATTTCCTTTATTTTAGTTGTATAGGAAATTTTGAGCCACTGGATTTGTTGTGTATTTGTGAAAATATATTTTTTAGAGAACTTCCTTTCTGTGTAAATCAATAAAAGCAACTGTGTTAATGTACATTGTTTAAGTAACATTGTTCTTTTTGAAGTCGGATGAAGTCTTCCTGATTACATGACACATTTTATATTGGGAACTGACAGAAGGCATTAAAGGATCGATGTCTGCAGAAAG
Source organism: Rhinophrynus dorsalis (assembly GCA_037306005.1). Classification (NCBI taxonomy): domain Eukaryota; kingdom Metazoa; phylum Chordata; class Amphibia; order Anura; family Rhinophrynidae; genus Rhinophrynus; species Rhinophrynus dorsalis. The sequence continues at coordinate 541,828,447 of CM074719.1, read as the reverse complement.
GGATATATTCGCTGTAACATTTTCGAGAGACTGCACAATACATTAACCTGTTGAATGCCAGAGGCATACGCAAAGCATTGCAGAGCTTTGGGGGGGGGGGGGTTGTTTGGTTTATTTGTTTTTACTCCCCCACTACTTAGATCTTAGTTTTTTAGACTTCCTTTGCTGTTCCCTGGGGGTGGGGGGTTGGGTCTTTTGCCATAATTGTATATTTATTTTAGTGCGGCGGCCCCTTTAAGAACAGAAGCCTGCCCATGGCTGTCTTTGCTCCATTGACGTCTATGGTGAAAATTTCACTGGAACATATCCCTGCAACCTTTCAAGCTACAACAGTAAGAAAGGGCTCTATCTTTTTCTCTCCTCATGCACTACTATCTGGTCCACTTTGAGGGTCTAGGAGGGCAGAGAAGATGGGGAACGGAGTTGTAGGCATTATATGGCAACAAGCAATTGAGAGGACTACAGTACCTCGAATGCCCATTTCCTGGGACTTCTTCTGATTGGCTGACCATTTTTCATGTGACCATCTTCTCTTGCTTATCCTGCTCAGAGGCTGAATCTCCTTCCTCCTCCTCCAGATTAACCCTTTGCACACCACTTAAGTTTCTTTTCTGGGTATTTAGGGGTATTGTCTTTATTCTGAGCACCTTTGTCTAATTTTGAATTATTTTGCTGGGCATTTTCTCAGATTCTAAGGGCCATGGAGGGGAGGAGGATAAAGATTCCGGGGCTTCCCTTTACCCCTTCACGAACTGTTCCTCATGACATACAGGTCTTCTAAGTAAATATTCAGAATCTCTTTGCCCCTCATGTGCTGTGGCCCCTCTAGCACTGAACAAGAGCCTGCATGGGTTAAGACACTACTCTCGTCTGTGGGACAGATTCCTTCCTCAGTCCAGGAGGTTCTGCATTCCTGGAAACCTATACCCACCTTTAACCCTTTGAGTGCCAGAGGGGTACACATTGCTTTGCAATGCGTTGCGTACCCCTCTGGCACGCAAAAGGTTAAGCGGGTTGAGCCTGTATTCAAGGAACAATCTCGGGTTATCTGAGGAAGATTTGCCCTTAGAGGGTTGAAGATAGGGATTCTTCCTATTCTTATGGAGATTCCTATGAGGCTGATCCACTCCCCTCAGCTGAGGGGCTTATCAGGGTGATACTGGAGACCCATCAGATCTCTGACACCACTGATGGATATTTTCCAGATGCGTAGAAAGACTTCACCTGTATTTCCACCCAATAATACTCTTGATCAAGTCCTTATGGATAGGTATGGGTGAAATTTTCGCCTCAAACTGAAATCGGAGAATAATGGCACTTCCCGGTTGGCGAATAATTTCCTGCGAAAAGTGCCATTTTTCTGCCTAGATCATTGCATTGAAATCAGTGGGAACATTGAATTTACACATAACAAATATTTTATTTCCCAAAGGCATAGTATAAAAGGGACATGAGGGTGCCTGTGATGGTGGGGTGTGGAGAAAGAATTAGTTGAACAGGGAATGTTTTTGGAGGGGTTTGTTTACTAGGATTGGGGGCAGTTAATAAAAAAAAAAAATTAAATCCTAAATAGAGTTTAAAAAAAAAAAAACCCATAAGATATGGTGTAAAAGAGGTTGAGGAGGATGCATACGTTGGTGCGTGGAGTATAAGGAATGAATCACTTGAACGGGGAATTTGTTTTGGGTGGTTTCTTTTGTATGTAAAGTGATAGACAGGAACCCCCTGACATCAGTTGCCACTGGGGTGGACTGATATTTGACTTGATAGAGTATTTTGTAGAGGATGATTTGTTGTTAGGGCTTGTGCCAAACAAGCTTAAGTTCTACCAATCAATGGGCCTCTAAGAAAACGTTGATTTGTAGGATTTAGGCTTGTTAGAATCAAACCCCCCCCACCCCCAAATTTTTTTTTTTTTTTTTTTTTAATCAATTTTTTTTTATATTCTAAAGCACAAGTCCTGGGGAAAAAAATGCCCTACTACTGGCCTAGTGCCAGCAGGTCATGTTGGCCAATGGCCACTGGCCATTGTCAAATGTCCTCCTGACTCCATAATTGCAGAATTTGCAACTGCCGTTCTTGCTGCTGAGCTGTTTAAGCAACAGGATGGTGTTAGGCAGCTGAAAGGGAATGGGATCAGCAATAGCAGTAACATGGGTGATGAATGATGAAGGTTCCACTTGCCAAGGCTAGCTAGAGTGATGAGCCTGAGGCAGTAGCAGCAAAATGCTAACAGTTTAATAGTAATGAGGAACCTTCCCTGACACCATTTTAGCATATTCTGTGGGATTGAATCTCCTCAGATGCCGCTTGATACCCTGCTTGCGATTCTCCTTCACCACACTGACGTGTGGTCAGTGTACCACACAGTGTGCAATGGGTGGACACAAACTGCCACATCCTACTATCAACACAGTGGCTATCAATTGGCGGGGGAGGTAACGGTGAACAAGGTGGATTGGTAGAAGATGCAGTTACCCTAGAGGAAGAAGGTGATTGTGAGCTAGTTGTTTCACTCGTCATGGAACTTCCAGTCTGTGGCAGGGTTTCTCTATTCTTCTTCCTCTTTGATCTCTGCCTCACCTCTTGTTGCCTTTCTGGAGAGTCAGGGGGTACAACAATAGCGGTCCTTGATTTCTGTGGTGAGTGTTTCGCTTTAACATGTTTGACATTAATGTCATGGTGTCTGTGTTTCTTGTGTGTTACCGGGGCGCTTGTGCCAAGGTATGTTCTCTCCTTTCCTCTTCTCACTGACTTGTCACAAATTGTGAACTGTGCCTGCACCAAGAGAAAAATAGGCCCACACCCATGACTTCAGGGCAGAGGGGAAAGGTGGAAAAGAATGGCCTCTTTCTTCTTGTCCTCCACATTCTCCCTCTCTGTCTGTGGCTGCTACTGCCTCAGATTCAGCACTGCAGCTTGGACCAGGAGTATTGCTGCCGCTGGCAAGTGGAACCTGTCCTAGTCCCGCATCACTTGTTGACCCCATCCCCACTGTGTCCATGATGGTCTGTGGCACACTAGCTTGCTCCTCAGCATCCTGCTGCTCTTGCATCTCAGCAGCAGTAGGAATTGGAGCAATTGCAAATTCCAAAAGCTCACTGCTGGTGGTGCTGATGCACATCCTCATGTTTGTCTTCATTGCTTCTCAATTTGGGCTAAAAAAAGCTATCGGTGTCTCTTCCACCCCAGCTTCTCCAGCATCATCATCACCACCACCATTACTAGTCCCTACATGCTGCAGCTGCTTTATTACAGACATCTCACTGCTGCTTGAAGGAGGTCACTAGCAGTGTGACAGAGGGTCCCCTAATGTCACACTTGCCATTTCTTGGTGATGTGAAGAAGGCAGACTGGCAGCAGGCAGAGGCAGCTGATCTGCGCTCCCGGTCGTGATGGTGGTGGTATTATTTCTGCACCTGCTATCCCCCAACAGTTCTGGCCTTTTCAGGATCATGTTCCCCTTGGACGCTGTAGAGAAGGAAATGGGACTCTCAGGGCCAGAGGAATAGTGTGGGCTTCCTTTACTGCTAGTCTGGACGCTTTCAAATAATTCCCCTGCCACTCCCCTAACACCAGTCCCACCGGCTGCTTCACAATTACTGCTGCTACTACTAACACCGACCACATCAAGGTCAGCTGCGCAGAGTCTTCTTCCTCACAGTCACTAGTAATATGAGGATATTGATTATCCCCCTCCTTCGCTCCTAACACTAAAAAGCTGTTTGACCTTAGTAGTACTAGCACTGGTGGTACTGCATGGGGATGTTAAGTGTGACTTGAGGTCCCCTGCTGTCACACTTGGTATCTTCTTCTTCTCCCCCCCCCCCCCCCCTTCCTGAGTCTTACAAGACGCACTAGCAGCAGGGGCAGCACTGGTTGCAGCAGGGGCACCATGTCTGACAGCAGTCACAGTATTGGTGGCAGCAGGGTCAGCATTTTGCAACAGGCACAGCACTAGTGGCAGCAGGTGCAGCACATCTGATAGCAGGCACAGCAATGGTAGTAGGAGGGGCAGCAGGTACAGTAATGGAGGCAGCAGGCACAGGCATCTGAGCTATCCTGTTCTCACTACTACCCTTTTCTTCCTCCCTTCCGATTAAATCCCCCAAGATCCCTAGGGGTCATTTAGAGGGACTGGACAGCATTGGTTCTGTAGTGCTCACTTCCTCCTCAGACTCAGTAGACACATAAGGGTCCTTACAATTCCTCCTTTTACTATTTTTAAACTTTCTCATAGTGATAGTCACTATGAGCCTCTCCTGCCTCAATTTTTCAAAAAGATCACCACAGAACAGCACAACAAATCTACCTCACTCTGTAGCTGCTTCTATTGTGTTTCACTTCCTGGAATACATCATGCTTTTATAGCGAAAAATGCGTAAATCAATGGTCAGCAACTTTCTAGCCACTGAAAAAAAGGCGAATTTTGGCCAATAGGTGAAAAATGCAAAGATTTTGATTCCTGGTTTAAAAGTGGACAACGTGGTTTTCACTGGATGTCTCACAGGAACATGGCGAGATCTTTCACCCACCCCTACTTATGGGTGAATAGAACACTCCTGACAAGAGAAATTTCCTCAACAATCTCTTTGCCATCTATACCCTTTTACTGCTTCTCCCCCTGCAGTTGATTCCCCTATCTCAAGCTTGGTGCAGAATACTGCCCCTCCCCTGGCAGATGCAAAGAGGCTCAAGGATCAGGAGAATAAGAAGCTTGATTCCCTACGTAAGGCTGTGCGCTGTACCTTGTGGCTTAAAATTTGGTCGGCTGACCAATCTTCTAAGAAGTCACTGGTCTGCTTGCCTTTTCAGAGTAAGGCTCTTTGAGCCTGAACTGAAGAAAACAATCAGTGATGCTACTGGTGGTAAGAGCACATTGTTACTTCATATGTCCACTAAACGTTTTTGGGAAGGAAGGTGCGCAATTCCACCTCAAAATGGGGGAGCAGAGGGTGCAAATCACTCAGTCCTCTCAAACGCGCCCCACCTCAAGGCCCAGACAGACCTTACAACCTAAGCAAACAGCTGCAAAGTCTGTCTGACAACTCTGCCTCAACCTCCTGGTACGTTGTTGCTGGTAGGGGTCAGTCTCTGCCTTTTTTGAGATGCCTGGGCATCCTCTGTCATGGACCAGTGGGTTTTGCAAAATCAGGTGCTGGTGTCAGTCCCAGAGCACTTTTCAGGTTTCTATTCCTACCTGTTTATGGGTCCCAAGAAGGACAGCAGCAGCCATCCAATTCTGGACCTCAAATGTCTCAACCAGTTTGTTGTCATCACAGTCATGTGCCCAGGGGAGCATCTGTCTGACCCCATATCTTTCTTATCAAGGCTCCCTCTGGGGAAGTCTTTGCCCAACATGTCCAGGAGTGCGCTTGCATTCTGCTCCGTCATTGCTGGATTCTCACCCTCAAGAAATCTACTGCAATTCCATCTCAGGTTATAGTATTCCTAGGCATGAGGTTTGACACCCTTCAAGGGGAGCCTTCCTTCTGGAGGAGGAGAACCAGGTTCTATTGCAGGATGTGTCTCAGGCTCTGGAGTGGTAGTCAGCCATGATCAAGGAGTACATGTGGGTGTTAGGCCTTCTGATATCTGCTCTCAAAGCAGCTACTTTCAGTTCCATATGAGGGATTTCCAAAGGGATATCTTCAGATCTTGGTCCAGGAATTCAGAGCATCATCTTCACCAGATAACTGTCACATGAGACCAGGAACGACCTGCAGTGGTGCCTTCATTGACTGACCTTGAAGCGAAATAGGCAATTTGTGATTACTGAATGGGCTCTGGTCATGGCAGGATGCCAGCCTGAGTGGCTGTGGAGCTGTTCTGGGTGCCCAGGGCAGGTGGACACAGGACAAGAGCCTGTTGTCCATCAATATTCTGGTGTTCAAGGTGATTTGTCTGGCGCTCCTTCATTGGTCCCTGGTGTTCACTGAAGTTCCTATGAGAGTGCAGCCGGATAATGCCACGTCTGTGGCGTACATCAATCCCCATCAAGGAACATGCAAAGTCGCTTGGAGGGAAGTGAAGGGTCTACTCAACTGGGCGGGAACGCATGTTACAGCCATCCCGGCAATTCACATTCCAGGTGTAGAAAACACCCAGGTAGACTTTCTAAGTTGCCAAGACGTAGATCCAGGAAACTGGGAACTCCACCTTAAGGTCTTCTACCAGATGTTACACCAGTAGGGGGAGGGGAGTCCCAGCAATAAATCTCATGGTGACAAGGGAGAACAGGAAGGTTCCAGTGTTCTGTTCCCTCACGGGGGAGCCTCTGGCCTTCACAACTGATGCGATGTCCATTCCATGCAGCTTTCATCTCTTGCATGTTTCCTCAGATTCCTCTGATCCCCAGGGTGATCCGGAATATCAGAGTGGACAGGGCAGTGGTCATTCTGATTGCCCCAAAAGGGCTTGGTTTGTGGAACTGGTCTGTCCATTCGGGCTCTGCTTCGTCTGCCTTCCAGACCGGATCTTCTTCTCCAGGGTCATGTATGTTTTGAGGATGTGGAGAGACTGGCTTTAACGACATGGCTTGTGAAGCTACTATCTACTGACGTCACTTTCACCATGATTCAGGCTCGGAAGCCAGTCTCTTCCATGGCATACCACAGGGTCTATTTTCTACCAGTGGTGTACAAAAAGAAATGTCACCAGAGGTTTTTGACCTTCCCTCTGTGTTGTCTTTCCTCCAGGATGCAGTCAACAAGCGGTCTCAGTTTGAGTTCCGTCAAGGTTTAGTTCTCTGCTCTTTTTCAGAGATGTATTGCTGTCATTCTATGTCTAAAGATTTTTCTCTAAGGGGTAGCTCACTCCTTTGCCTCTGATGATCCCACACCTCTGTGGGATCTCAACCTGGTCCTGAGTGTTCTGGTGAGGGCTCCTTTCAAGCCTCTAGCTTCCATCTCTTTACAGCACTGCTTTTCTATTGGCAATGGTCTATCAGGGGGGTCTTGCAAGCCTCCATTTCTGGTCCTTGAGTTCCACATCAATCAGGAGATTTTTGCCCTGATCCTGCCTCTGATAAGCAGAGAGATCTCCATCAAGTTGGATGTGGTGTACTGCCTTATGTTTTATGCTTTGCAAGTTTGACTGTCATCCCTGAGGGTCCCAGGGTGGGTCCTGGAAACACTTTAGGTCTCTCACTTCTATGACTCCTGTTCTTCTCCAGATATCTTTCAGAGACATGAAAAAGAGGCATCCATTTTTCCTTCCCATCACTCTTTGGACTGGGTTCACCTGGAAGAATGGAGGTTGTTTGGTAGAAGACTTTAACAGGCACAGCTATAATCTCTATCCATTTTCAGCTGAGGCTAGGATGCAGTGGATACTCAAATATCTTGCCTTGCCAAGAACACCACTGTTCCTTTGGCAGACACTGCAGCTCTTAAGAATTGGGTGAATAAACAATTGTATTCCTTATTAAAGTCACATTTTGTGGTCATTGGTGCCATTCTGAAACCCATCTTTCAATATATCATAGGTGAGTGCTAATAATGACAAGGTATTTATAAGTGAAATAATAATTGACAAAGTCAAAATCTGAAAAAGCTGTTTACAAGAGTAAAGGTGCAACAAAATGTATGGGTGAGTGCTAAATAAAACAATGTAAATTATCGATTTATAATAATGATACAAAAATCTGTGTACTCAACGTTTTCTAGAAGAAAAACGGTTGACCACCTTCTGTTACATAGTTGTGTGTGGCAGTATCTGGCACCTGAGGTTCATGGTGGTCTTTGGTTTTGAGACTGAAGCTGATTTTGTTGTTAGTAGCTTCTACCCTTACCTGTAATTATGTCTGGGACAGCTTTGGAATTCCCTCATGTTTCCTATTTTCCACAGTGGATGAAAGAGAAAAGGGTATTTTTTTGGTACTTGAGTCACTTCTGGAGAAAAACATGGGGTTTGCATTTCAGGAAGGGGTATCTTCTGCCACATTGACTGCCTTTTTCTGGGTGTTTTGGCTATATGTAAAACTAAGGCCACTTTGCAATGCGTTCAAGACCTCTGTAGCAGTCAAGGGATTCAAATCCCTATGTCAGTCATTGTGGATTTTTGCAGTTACTTTTCTCTCTCTGTGCAATTGATTTGTGCCAGATTTCTTCTACTTTTTAATATCCAACCCAAAGACAAACACCTGCAGGGTTACGCAGTATGGCGTCATAAGAGGAGAGGACTTCTCCAGTGTTATAAGCTCTCCAAGCCCTGTGTTATACTATGGACCCTATGCATGAAGATCCCTCAAACTGGAGAAATCTTAGTGCATTTGGTCCCTAGAATAACATAGGAACTGGGGAAGTAGTCTCCTCTTCATCACCTCTTTATCACTCCTTAGTGAATAACCCCTCTGGTGTTTGCTATTCATGTTATGACAGTGATTCCTGACACAGCTGATGTGATACAGCTTTCCAGATATACTATTAACCCGGTGGTTCTCAACCTTTTTTTTTGTCCATGGCAGCCCTAACACACAATGTTAATTTTTGGGGGGCACCCCTAACATTTTGTGTCATTTCATTGTCTAGGGTGTTATGAATGGTTCAAATAAATAAACTACAGTTCTTTTTAGGTTTCATAATTACAATAACAAACAAAAACAGTGTGAATTAAAATGATAAATGGCCGTAAATATACATTTAAAACTTAACATTCACATTTTTGCTAATGTCTTCATAGAAATGAATGGGCATGCCAAAGTGCTACGACACCCTGGTTGAGAACCACAGCATTAACTGTTTGAATGCCAGAGGGGTATGTGAAACATTACATAGCAGTGTATTGTGCCCTGCTCTGGCACTCAAAGGGGTTAATTTGTTTTCTCATCATGTGAAAACTTAAAACCCAAGGTATAAAAGTGGAGTAGTGTAATTCTAGAGCAAACCATTTGCACCATAGTTGACAAGTATAAATTCCCCATATTAACACTGTTTTACAATGAGCTTTTTAACACCTTGTATGCTATAGAGCAATCCATTGGAGACATCACTAGCATTCAAGGAGTTAAAGGCTCCATAGGTGGTGTCCCATACTGCAATCAGTACAAAAGAGCTTTTAGAATAGTCTATGTCTCCTGCACAAGTACAAAATGTACAGTCTGGTGACAGCGGGCATCTAGTATATAACCGTATGATGTGGAAAAAGCAATGTTCAGTACTGTGGACCTGTCAGATGTGCAGGGCTGGAAACCAGGATCAGCTATCAGGATGCCCACAGTAAGTAGCTCGCCACTTCTCAGCTTTGAAGCCAATGGAACACTGGGAGAAAGGTGGGGGGGGCACCAGTCACAACAAACTTTATGATTCAGTAGATCAATGTCACCCTCTATTTGGCGATCTTTAAAAGAGCAACATCAGAATATTGCTCTTTTTAATAGGACGATATTGTGATCTCGCCCTTTTTATCCATGTAATATTTTTAATGCACTGTTTTGCTGGTTGCCACTAGAGGGTGACATTTCTATAGTAAACCATTTATATCAATGAGGATTTTTATTTGTTCCCTATGTTGATGATGGTTTGTTCCAGGATTGTTTCCCTCCAAATGTATAAGTAAGCTCTAGGGATCTTATATATTAAAGTAGCAATTTTTGGGTAAACCAAATGCACATCACATTGATGTAAATGTAACTCTAAAACTCTTGCAGTGAGATGTCCAATACATTGCAGTCAAAAGGTTAAAATTCACATTTTGATCAATGGAAATTTATCTTTGTCTCCTATGGTTTGCCCTAGAATTGCTCCACTTTGCTTTTACACCTAAGACCGAAAGTCCTGGAAACCTGCATTGTTTATGGCAATGATTCTGAACAGGCAGATTGGGGTAATAAGGCTTGTATATGACACTTTCCTAAATACATTCTGTTGGTTTTAGTGTGCACCTCACATAGAAACTACATTTTCTGGCTACATGTGTGTCTCACATTATTTCCTAATGTGTTTTATTTATCGGATTACTGGACCTGGCAATAATCATTTATCACGGTGCCCGTGATTGGTGCTGTTCAGTGTCAGTCACTTGCTGAGTATCATGATTGGCTGTCTGTGATTAGCCCTCCTCACACAGCCTTTTTAAACCCAGGCTGAGCACTTCCAGGTTGCCCTTTTGTGGTGTTTCTGACTTCACTCTGCCTGACCAGCTTGTCAGGCTTCTGGGCCTGTTCCTGCTGTACTTGCTGATCCTGTGTTCCAGTGTTCCTGTATGCTAGTGTTCCTGTGTTCCAGAGTTCCTGTGTTGCAGCACCTCGCGGGTTAATCTTACTGAGTTCCAGTGTTCCTGTGTTCCAGCACCTCGCGGGTTAATCTTACTGAGTTCCTGAATCTCCTGCTCCAGCCATCGCTCTGGCGACATTCTTCTTCTCGCTGCTGATCATACTTTGTTGGTTCCTGGTGGCGATATACATTGTAGGTCCCAGTGTGCGGACGCTGGTTTGCTCCACTAAACCTGGTTGCGATATACGTTGTTGGTCCCAGCGTGTGGACGCTGGTTTGCTCCACTAAACCTGGTTGCGATATACATTGTTGGTCCCAGTGTGCGGACGCTGGTTTGCTCCACTAAACCTGGTTGCGATATACGTTGTTGGTCCCAGCGTGTGGACGCTGGTTTACTCCACTAAACCTGGTTGCTGTATACATTGTTGGTTCCAGCGTGCGGTCGCTGGTTTGCTCCATTAAACCTGGTGGCACTATTACCATTAGTCCCAACGTGCGGACGTTGGTTTGCTCCTGAACATCCAGTACTGTGGTCAGTCGCTGTCCACTTCCTTGCAATTGTCTGAGTATCCCTGGCAATAGACTCCTGCTGAGTAAGACCTCTATACTTATGCTCTATGCTGTCTTAGTCACCTGACAGCTGGTCTACTCGCTCAGGCTGCCCTGCCCGGTATTGGTGAGGCCGGTAGAACCTTGACAATACCATCCTGTAGGTTGCCTCACCCGGTATTGGCAGGGCCGGTAGAGCCTACTCCAGTACTCCTTTGGGCTGCCCTGCCCGGTATTGGTAAGGCCGGTAGAACCTTGTAATTCACCATCTTTAAGGTTGCCTTACCCGGTATTGGCAGGGCCGGTAGAGCCTATATTCAGCATTCCGTGGGGGCTGCCTTGCCCGGTATTGGTAAGGCCGGTAGAACCGGTATATGTCATCTCACGATTTGCCTTACCCGGAATAGGCTAGGCCGGTAGAACCTGTCATTAAAACTGTCACTTGGGTTGCCTTGCCCGGTATTTAGGCAAGGCCGGTAGAACCTATTATATGTTATATTACTGTTGTATTGTTATGTATGTTTACCCTACGGGGACTGCCTTTAACTTTTAATAAAGTTAAGTTATTTTACCAAGCCTTAAATCTGAGAGTCTTCAAAAACCGTGACATCATTCCACAATGATTATGTATAGACTGAGTGTTAGAGTAAGATGTAACGGACCCTAGGCCGTTACTTAGAGGCTGTTGGCAAGACTATGGCAGCCCCGCCACCTAAAGGGAATTGTAACGTGCAGTTAGGTTGGGTTGGGGTTACATGAAGAACAGCTCCTCCGAAAGACTGGATTCAAGTGGCCAGAGACTGCCGGCAGAACTATCGAGAAAGCCGCCATGGTTTTGAACGTCAGCCGGCTTCTGATTGGCCAGTCTGAATTAAAGGGCCTTCATTGACTTTGCATGGGAAAAGTAGGTGCCTCTCGGATTGGCCACAGGTTTCAAGTGACTGAACTGTATTCCAGCTGGATTGTCGATGAACTGTAATACATCCGACAACCAGCAGGTGCCTCTGTCTTGTTTCAGTAAAGACTCAACATCACGTCGAGCATTGTGTTGCTTGGGAAGTAGGCAGCTTCCTGATTGGCCAAAGCCCTGGGTGACAAGTTTAAAGGTCCCCCATAGAGTTAACATGGGGGAAAGTAGGTGGCCCAGGGATTGGTCAGTTAGCTGCCCACCCAACAATTCTGATAAGCCAAGACTGTTATGACACTCTTGACCAGGATTGGTCAGCAGATTCTAGGCTCAGGAGTGGCCAGGGGTTGAAGCGGAATATTCAAAGATGCTTCAACCCTCTGGCCATTGTTTGAAATGTGTATTCGAGTCCCTCAGCCCATTGTCCTAATGTTTGCCCCTCATCAGCCCCTTTATCTAAATAATGTACTCATGTCTGGCCCTTTGTATTATGTTTACACCATATGTCACTGTCCTTTGTCCGGTATTATATCCTGATGTGGTTCACTGTGTATGAAAGAGCTGACGTTTGTCAAATAAAGTGTGTTAGTTTGGAATTTCATCTGTGCCCTGTCTCTTTGTCGCTGGGTGGTATCAAGGTTCTCCTTTTGACACCCATCCTAGGAAGCGGCTCTGGGAGAATGACCGGTGAGGCTACCTGCTTGTAGCCCACCTCAGGAGAGAGAAACCCGTCACGATGGCCTGAGTCCATCCACTGACTTGGGCACCAGTTACATAAGAAGTCCAGCTACAATTGTGAATGGAAAAAATGGCTCAGTTTGGATAAGCCTTATTAACCTTTTGAATGCCAGATAACTATCTGGTATCATTTTAAAAGGTAGCACACACTTTTGCATGACAGTGCAAGATTCCCAGGTCGAGCTATGCAATGTAGTCTCTGTCAGTCTTCTAACCTGTTTCCCAAAAACCTTTGTACAGCTCTCCCTCTGTCTCATTCTGACTCACAACCCAGCTTTGTACCCGCAGATGTCTTCCTTGCTGTAAGAGGTCCCTATGGAAAGAACCAAAAGATTCCTGGACTGCCACATCCTCCTCATCCTTGCCACAATCTTTCTGCAGGAGCCCGGAAGTCACACCAAGGCTTGAATATATAAGGCAGTGTTGATTAGCACTGCTCCAGTCTCTCTCTCTGTGTGCAAGGAGCAGTAAGTGCGACCCATTTAGGGCAACACGAAACGCATGTCATGCTTGTTTTTGTTTAAAATTTTCTATTAAAAAAGAACTCTAATGGAATCTGATTAGGATAAATTCTTCGCTTTGAGATATATTAACCTAAGGATCTTGTTGAGATACTCTGTGGCAAGCCAGATTGTGCCCCTGCATCCTACTCCTTAGGACTTGATATTAGCACTAGCGAGCTGATTTATTTTCTGGTGTGAAAAGAGTTCATGAAAGACTAATGTATACCACTGGTAAATGTTTAGTGGCAAACCGGAGTGTATTCTACTATTAAGGATTAGATAATATACTACTACTAGTGAGCTAAATTTTGCTTAGGTGTTAAAGGGGTTAATAATAGACATCATACCAACCTTAGTATTTTGCCGAAACACTCTGTGGTGAGCTGGATTGTGCCCCGGGACATTTTTTGTGATTGAATACTTTACCAGTGAGCTGAATTCCGGCCCGGTGTAAAAAGAGTTAACTAAAGATTAGGGTATACTACTGATAAATTGGTCTACTACAAGATCGTCTCTTATGACAAGCCAGATTATGCCTCGGCATTATATTATCAAGGGAGAGAATTATATCCACTGCTGTTATATTGGTGTTGCTTCCGGGCTCCTGCAGAAAGAATGTGGCTTGGAGGAGGATGTGCTGGTCCGGGAATCATTGGTTTCTCTCCGTAAGGACCTCCTACAGCAAGATGGACATCTGTGGGCACAAAGCCGGGTTGTGAGTCAGGATGAGGGAGAGCTGTGCAAAGGTTTTTGGGAAACGGGTTAGAAGACTGACAGAGAGACTACATTGCAATGTTTCATAGCACGACCTGAGAATCTCATGCTGTCATGCAGTGCGAGATTCTCAAGTCGCCATTTTTATCATGGCGATATGGTTAATGCGAGATGGGGATGCACGTTTTTTTGCGTGTAACCTTTTAAAAGTGAACTGAAGTATCCAACGTATTTAAAAACAATGCATTGTATAATTCTCTGACACTCAGTGTTTAATGTCTTGAGATTTTAAAAGAGCAGTAAACTCGTTCTCATATGTCCAATAGGGAACACAGGTATCATGGGGACATGATATATCTTAAAAGACAGTGTTTGGGGTGGAGACTTCCTCCTCCAGCTCAACACACCCCCACCCCTCACTAACTTCCAGAATTCATATATCCTGCTGGAAGCTGGATGGGCAAGACACAGTCTCTTAATTTTTCTATTTTTTTTTTCTTTTCTTTTAGATATGGGGCTGTATAATCCCACATTTGGTGGGTTACAATCACTGGGCTTCCCTGGAGTGGACTGACCAGATCACAGGTGATTTGTGGCCCTTTCAACCCCGTGGAAGTAATCTTGCTTCCAAGTTTTCCCTCATGACGAGGTCTCTTGGAACTCTGCCTTCTCTCTAAGATGGTTACCAGACTGGAGAGTAACCCTTTGAGTCCCCAACGGGCACTTTTTGTGTGATGGTCCCTTTAAGAACAGGAGCCTGCCTTCTGCCATCTTTTGCTCCATCAATACTTCTATGGGACATATCTCTGCAACCGTTTAAGATACAATGGTCAGTGTGGGCTCTATCTTCTCGTCTCCTTGTGCCCTATCATGAAAGACATTGTTTCCCAGAATTCCCATTTTGTGGGTTTTCTTCTAATTGACTGACAGATTTGCAGTGGCCATTTTACTTCTCTCTTGCTTATCCTACACAGAGGTAGGCTCTCCTGTGGATGAAACCTTGGCTTTCCAGATAAGTGTATTTCTGGGTTATTGAGAGTGCAAGTGTTATTCTGGGGACATTTTCTAGTGTTTTACTAGATTTGGGATACTTTTTAGTGGAAAGTATTTCAGACTCTAAGGGGCATGGGGGTAAATCCAGGGTAAAGGACTAAGGGATTACCCTTAACCCCTCACACACACTGTTCCTCTAGTGATGCCATGTTACCTAGAGAATATTCAGGGTCTCTATGCCCCTCTTTCACTGTGGACCCTACTACTCCACCATGGTCTTCCAGCACCAATCAAGAGCCAGCATGGGTCAAGACTTTAGTGTCATCAGTAGCCCAAATCCCCTCATCACTGCAAGGGGTGCTCCATTCAAGAAAGCTTATTCCTAACTTTAAACACATTGCTCACATTTCCAAGGGTTATTCACTGGTTATTGGAGTTTCTTCTGAGGAAGACTTGACTCAGATGAGGATATTGAATATGAAGATATGGATTCTTCCTACTCCTATTGAGACTTGTATGAGTCTGAATCACTCCCCTCTCCAGAGGGGCTCATCAGGGGTGTCTTGGAAATCCTTCAGGTCTCTAACACACCTGATGAGGGGGCTCCCTGTTCAGTTATTTTCCAGAAGATAAGAAGGCTGAAATTTTTTCAAAAGTGCTTCTCTAAGGTATATCCTTTTTGGCTGAGGCTTTGGCACAGTGGGCTTCTCCCCCCCACAGTGGGCCCCCATATTTCATGGCTGGCAAAGACCACTGCCCTTCCACTTCCAGATGCAGCAGGGGTCAAGGAGCCAGTGGATAAGAGGCTGAATTATATTCTCAAGGCCTCCTTCACTGCCACTGGGGAAGCACTAAGACCCTTTCTTTCTCTGCCTGGGTTAACAGGGCAGTTGCCATTTGGGGTGAGCCACTTTCTGATGCTGTCCATGCTAATGTGGCCAAAGAAGGTTTATCGGTTCTCATGGCCAACATCAGGTAGGCCTTGTGTTTCGGAGGCTCTCATTGACGCTGTCAGATTCTCTGCCAAGGTCTCAGCTCTTTCTGTTGCTATACGCCGCACCCTGTGGTTCAAGATTTGGTCTGCGGAACAATTTTCTAAAAAAGTCACTGGTTTCCTTGCCATTTCAGGGAAAATCCCTTTTTGGACCTGAACTGAAGCAGATTATCAGTGATGCTACTCGTGGTTAAGAGTACCTTGTTACCTCGGATTTCCACAAAGTGTTCATTTCGGGTGAGGAAGGCATGTTTTGTTCATCCCCCTACCAATCTGGGGAGCAGAGGCCACAAAGCTTGCAAGACTCTCAAGCTCATCCTGCTGTGAAACCCAGACAAGCCTGACAGCCCAAGAGGTCAGCTGCAAAGGCTAAATCTGACAAGCAATCATTATTATTATTATTATCCACCTCCACGGAAGCCTGGTCTGTTATTGCCTGTAGGGGGTTGTGTCTGCCTTTTGAAATGCTTGGGCTTCCTCGGAAATGGACCAGTGGGTTTTGCAGGTAATCTCAGAAGGGTACATAGATTTCACGTCCCTTCCTCCATATTAATTCTTCAAGGGTTACCAAGGAGCCAGACAAGGCAAGGCTGTTCCAGGAGGCAATAGACACACTGCTGGAAAAATAGGTTCTGGTGCCTGTACCAAACCATGAGTGCTCTTCAGGTTTCTATTCCAACCTGTTTGTGGTTCCAAAGAAAGATGTATGTTGTCCAATTCTGTACCTTAAATGCTTCAACAAGTATGTGGTCACTACACATTTCAAGATGGAATCTTTTCATTCTGTCATTGCCACAATGTGACCAGGGGAGTATCTGGCCTCTCTGGACCTTCAGGATGCATATTTACACATCCCGATTCACCTGAACAGTCAATGCTACCTCAGCTTTGCTTTCAGCTCCTCTCTTTACCAGTTCATGGTGCTGCTGTTTGGCGTGGCTTCTGCACCACATTCTTCACTAGTATCATGGTGACCCTGGCCGCCTTCATCCATGCTCAATGCATCTCTCTGATGACTTTCTTATCAAGGCCACAGAGGTCACATCTACCATGATACAGACCAGGAAGTTGGTCTCTTCCAAGGCATATTCCATTAGGTATGGTCAATCTTTCATAAGTGGTATGTAGTCAAGAATGAGTTTCTGCAGGATCTTGACCTTCCCTTGGTGTTGTCTTTAATCCAAGAGGATGTGAACAAAGGAACTACTTAAGGTTCAGATCTCAACACTCTCCATGCTTTTTCAGGGACTAATTGCCATCATTCCAGTTGTCAAGGTTTTCCTCCAAGGGGTGGCTCGTGCCTTCCCTTCCTTCAAGGATCCTACTCCCCTATGGGATCTCAACCTTGTTGCCCGTGCATCCTACTAAGCCTTTTCATAAGGCTGAGTCTGTCCTCCCCACGGGTCTCAGAGCTGATCAGGCTGCTTCCAAGGTCACCATTGCATCTTGGATCAAGTCTACCATACACCAGGTGTATGACATCTGGAAGAAACATGGTCCCTTTAAGTTCACAGCGCACTCCACCAGTTCTTTGGGTGCTTGTTGGCCTCAGTTGAGGCCAGCTTGGCCGGAAGGTCCCACAGGTGGTTCTGCTTGTCTAGGGGCCTGCACACTTTTTCTGCCAGTTGTTGTTCAGTAGTTTCTGAGCCCTGTTTGCTCTTGTTTTAGTGTTCTGTGTAAGTTCAGTGTCCGTTGACACTTGTTGTTTGGGTTTTTCCGATACTACGTAGTCCTGGGGAACTCCAGTATCATGGGGACATGCATGAGGTCCTTTCTCCTTTCTCACCTCTGGGAGCTTAGCGTTTATATATCCCCATGGTAACTGTGTTCCATATGGGACATAAGAGAAAACTGGATTTTAGTGTTCTGACCTGTTTGTGGTTAACCCTTTGAGTGACAGGTATCCAACGCATTGCATGACAATGAGTTGGCTACCTCTCTGGTAATTAAAAGGTTAAAGGAATTGTTAAAGTGGATCTGGCACCAAAAAATAATTTGGCTATTTTTAAAGACTAATAAAAACTGCCTTTTTAGTGAATTAGACATTTGCTTCAAAAATAGTTTGAGAAATTAACCTTTGTGGTGTTAGCACAGTGTGGCACTCTACCACACACACTGCTATGAATGAATCTAGGCAGAGCCCACAGAAACTGGTGGCATTTCTAATAGTACAGTGAACGATTAGATATGTTTTGGCCTCAAACATCCCTCCATAGCATTAAGTGTAGGAAATTAGGATTGAGTACCTTACTCTTCCACAAACGCAATAAAGGTTATTGTAATGAAAAATGACTAGTACAAAATATAGGTAGAGTGTAATTCAATGTAAAACAAACTGAGCATGACATAAGGTGGCAGATCCATTTTATCCTTGGATAAACAATTAGAGTTATAAATACAAATCATCCTATAAAGACTTAAGGTTCGATCCAAATGTTGGCGTCGGCAGAAAAAACTGGCGACAGTGGTGATGTGATGCAAATGTTCCCCCAAGTAAGAAATAACAGCAGTTTTGAAAACACTACGCTCGTCGCCAAAAGATCACAATATCGCTCATTGAGGACAATGTAAAATCTAACCCCAGAGCCATTCAAATGTTGGAGTTAGGGATAATGTATGTTAAATTGCAACATTTTCCTGACTGAAATCTAACACCTACTTTTTTAGGTGAACATCACACAACTCAGAGTAGAAAACCACCGTAGAGGAAAACAAAACAGAGAGTTAGGGATAAAACATGAGTTAAATTGCAACATTTACCTCCAGAAATCTGACTGAACTTGATACTTTGGGGTGCTGTGATTGGCTGTGGTGCTAGGTAACATTTTTATCGTGTGTTTTTAGGTAAGATTTATTATGCAACGCAGGTTTAAGGTGAACGTGTATTTTGTTGGTCGTCGCTCGTTAGCCTTTCTGGGTAAGGAAGATTTGAATCTCACGTTATCCGGTCTTGGTTAACTCGTGAAGGCAGTTTTTTACTTCATGTTGGTTTTAAGTCCAACATTTGGATCGAGCCCTTAGTTCCCACACCTGTCCTCAATCCTCCCCAACAGTGCCTGTTTTCAGAATCTTCTCTGCTTTTCACAGGTGAATCAGTCAGTGTTCTACTCATTCCAATAGATACATCTGTGCTCAGTTGATCATATCCTGGTAACCTGTACTGTTTGGGGGGTAGGATTAAGGATAGGTCTAGGAACCACTGATATAACATGACAAATCTCATGCTAAATAACTTTCTGGAAAAAAATTATGATAAACCAGAGGGGCACATATACTACATTGTGACATATATGTGTTTGTAGCCATTACTTGATTTGAGTAGTATGTATTAGTTTAATTGTCTACTATATACTTTTAACACTTTATACAGTTTTTACCCCTCTTCTTCAAGTCCCCAACAGTGCCCATCTTCAGGATCTCCTCTATTAAACATAACTGCACCTAGTTAAGGCAGGCAGATCCTTCTGAATGATTGCTCCCCTGTTGGATTCACTTGTTTGTGTGAGGAGATCCTGAAAATCGGCACTGTTGGGGTTGTGAGGACAAATGTGATCAAATATACTAACAAACAGCACCTGCAGTCACCCTTAATTGGGAAACAATTGATCATCTCTCACCCTACCACCTATCAACATTCCAACATGTCCATGTAGACCAGGGTTCTCATCCAGCATGCTATGGTATATATTGTGAGCTGAGGCAGATTTGTTGGAGAGCTGAATAAAAACTGCCCCTCGTTGCTCTCTCATTGATTCTGTGACACACACAGATTTGAACTCATGCAGATGAGTCATGTGGGGCAATATCTAGTATCTAGACTGCTAGAGATGGGTTTAAACTTCAGTACATTACATCATTTCAGGACAGGCTTTGGGTCGTGCTACCTCGCAGCCTGTCATTCATCGTCTGCTCCCCTCCCCATGTAATGCCTTGTTACAACGTCCCCTGATGATGGGGGATTTCTCCATGTAAGCTGGAGCGCTCTTTTGCCAATGAGAGAGCTCCAGCTTACATGGAGAAATCCCCCATCACTGGAGGAGGTTGGAATGAGGCACTACGTGGGGAGGGGAGCAGATGAAGATTGACTGGCTGTGGTACAGAGCTGTTACCTGCAGCCTGTCCTGAAGTGATGTAATGGCCTGAAGTTTAAAAACGAGTATCTCGGTGAATACCAAATTATATTAAAAAAAAATAATAATAATTAAAAAAAAAACCAAGGATTACAGATGCATTGCAAATGATCATTCAGATAAAGCCAACTTTAATTCACATGATAGTTCTTCTTTAAGTCTTGTCTAAATTGATGACAATATTTTGGTTCCCTATGGAACAGCTGATTTAATCCAGAATTGCACCACTTTTTGTTAGTACATGAGTCTCTGTATGAGTTACCAGTAATGGCTGTGCTTCTGGGCCCCATATTTCCTGGTTGTGTTCACACCCCCCCCCCCCCCCCCCCGAAAGTCATTGGAGTCTTCTTTCTGACTTTCCCACAGGGGTGATGGGAGCATTTTGGGGCTGCTGTTTTTTTTAAAGAAGTCTCATCCTGCTCTTTAACCCTTTGAGTGACAGAGAGTGCGCGATGCATTGTTCACCCCTCTAGCACTCAGAGAGTTAATGAGAATCAGTTGTGCTGTATGAGAACTGTTAATCTACATGAGCATTACAAGCAGGACATTTGTCATTGAATTTTCCAGCTAAAGACTGCATTTTACTTATACCCTGGTGTTCGGCACTGTGGTGACATTCCCCCAGGATCATAATGTGTATCCCAGTTCCCAACTTCAACTCTGGCAGGCTTGTTTGTAATACACAGCAGTGTAATGTAAGTGTATGTACAGTGCTGGAAGCAGGGAACCCAGAGTACCCAGTAATTAAAGGTTAAGTCCAGCACTCTGCTCCCTGCTGCCATGTCCATCTTGCAATGTACCCTGTGTTACAATCGGATGTATTTTTCCTGTGTATATAATATACTCCATCAGGTGCTGAAACAACAAAGGAATAGTAGGATTGTTGATGACTCCTGCTGCGAGGACAATTCCTTTTCAAAGACACTTGCCTAGCTAGTATCATCAGCATTACTTGAAAAGTAGAAATCTCAGTGGATACTAAGTAAGTCCCTGAGTGGGCCCCCAGGGCTTCACCTGTTTCGTCAATTGTGACAACACTGGCCCAAACCCTAATTTTGATTCTTATATTGATAAGCATGTTTGGAAGTATATAAAAGAAGTGTTTTTCATCAATAAAAGTTGTTCTGATGTACCCTCCTTATTACAAGTCTTGATTGGAGGTGACTTGGCTAGGCATTCCAACCTCAGCCACGGCAAGTGCAAAATGACTTGCCTTGCTTATCTACTGGTATGTAGTTCCATGGAACCTACCCTGGGTTCTCTGCAGCTAATTCATTAGCTCTGCTGACAAGCAGCCACTAATTGTTCCTGCTGCTTCTGATGCACCTTCATTCCTGGTAAAGAACCTACAGAGAAGTGCCCCTAGTCTGGTGCAGGGATCCCTTCACCACACCTGTTTTGAAAAGTTAAACCAGCTTAAAGTGGATCTGTCACCTTTAAATTAGTTTATTTAAAGAAAATTAAAATCTGTATATATGTTGTACTCAGTGGCGTAACAAAAGGGGTCGACCTGCGACCGGGCCCGTCACTCCAGGGGCCCGGCCACTGCCTGCGACCCCCTCGCCCGCAGCAGTCACTTACCTGATCTCCCACTTGGCACGCCGCTGTAGTAATACAGAGCGCTGGGAGATTACATCATCTCCCAGCCTCTGCATTACTACAGCGGCGCGCGGGAGCTCCGGTTGCAGAGATCTGTGCCGAAGGAGGCACAGATCTGTAAAGACACTCCGCTAGACCACCAGGGACTGGAGGTAGGGGAAATGTGAAGATGGGGGCATTGTGGAAGGGGGTATTGTGGAGATGGAAGGGGGCACTGTGGAGATGAGATTAAGGGGGCACTGTGGAGATGAGATTAAGGGGGCATTGTGGAGATGAGATGAAGGGGACATTGTGGAAGGGGGCATTGTGGAAGGGGGCATTGTGGAGATGAAGGGGGCATTGTGGAGATGGAAGGGGCATTGTGGAGATGAGATGAAGGGGGCATTGTGGAGATGAAGGGGGCATTGTGGAAGGGGCATTGTGGAGATGAAGGGGGCATTGTGGAAGGGGCAATGTGGATGAGGGGGGCCAATGTGGGCGGGGCCATGGCAATTCTTGCACCAGGGCCCGGTGGCTTCTAGTTACGCCTCTGGTTGTACTACCCATTTGTAATTTTAATATTTTTGAGAAATTAGCTTTGTTTGTTGTTGGCACAGTGTGGAACTTTATGCTGATTAGCTTATTTGCTGGTCCAATATTCTCACATACTGTACTATGATTGAATCTAGGTAGATCTGACTCGTGGGGGTCAGTTCTAATAGGACAGTGAGCTATAAGTATACTTGGGAACTTCATCCTCTTGAGCCCGCAAAGAGGGCTCTTGCTGCGAGCAGGGTTATGTAAATGACGCAATTTGTGTCATAAAGGGAGGTGTGGCTTTGTCATTGTACTGGGAAGTGGGTGGAACAGGGTGGGATGGAGGAAAAGTGGGCAAAGTTTCACAGGAAACCATATTTTTATGAAAATGACTAGTACAACACAGAGCAGTTTTAATGCACTGCAAAACAAACAGCCTTGGTCCTTGGGGTGACCAGTCCAATTTGCAGTGTTATTTTCATGACTTCTTAAGTAATCAAATACTATTATCCTCATTAAATTAAACAGTTGTATGTATTTTTTTTTTATATTAACCGTTACTATCTGTATATATTTGGATTTATTCTGCAGAGTAAAGCAAGGGTATTTTAACCCTATGAGTGCCAGAGGGGTACGCAACTCATTGCAAAGCAATGCGTTGCGTACCCCTCTGGCACTCAAAGGGTTAAATGCTTGAAGATGTTTTATTCAAAAGTTATTGCAGCTCAAACTTGCATTTTTGTGAGCAGGAGTTTTATGGTGGCGCTTTTGCTACAGAAGTCTTTACACTGCTAGGGTTAGTTCACCATAACACTTTACATCATGTTGTACCAACAGCGCCACTAAAACATTTTAGGTCATGTAGGTACTGCATTCAGAAAATGTATGTTTGAGTTGTAGTACACCCTAGAGAGGTCTACAGATCTCTCCAGCATCCAAGGGGTTAAACAATGTGACTGCTTTATCCAAGCCTTTGCTTTGGTGCAGTCGTCTTAGGCCTCTGCTTTTATGCAATGATTTGTACATTGAAACTGTTGTATTTGTAAAATGTTTGGCAGTTGTTTATCAAGATCAAGAAGTAACAGTGAAGTTTTCCAGTGATGTGAAGGCCGGAGCCAACATTTCTACAAGTGCAAGAGTTAATGTGGCCTTGCTGGGAGCCAAATGTACTACGTATGTCATCCACCAAATTACTGTGCCTGAATTCTTTTGTCACTTGCCAAGAAGAATAGAGTGCTGCAAGCACACAAAAAAAACCAGCTATTTATGAGGTGATGCTAAGGCAAAATCAAACGAATGAATTACCTATACCCTTAAGCTATACAAAAATCTCCAGAGTTTCCAAACCAGCCAAGTTGAGAGAGCGAGTAAGAAATGATAGGTCTTTCTTCCTGAGATATTAGGATGTATACAGAAAGAGGCTTATAACAATTATTGAACTTTGTGGAGTGGTAGTGTGTGTGTGCTAGACAGAAAGTTGGATGGAATCAATGATGGATACTTCCATATGGAGTCATTTATTTCTCTTTTAGGTTATAAGATGGTCAGGACTAGATTTACATCTTCAGCACTCCTAGACTAGGGATGGCCAACCTCAGGTCTGCAAGCTGTTGAGGGCTACACCTCTCATCAGCTGCTGGGTAATTGTAGTCATAAACAGCCTGAGAGCCTCAGGTTGCCTATCCCTTCTCTAGACCTACCATTATCAGATCTGAAGTCTACATGACTACCCCTCCATATTCATCCCTTATACTATAGCATGAAAACATTAAAACTCTTTAAGGGAGCAGTAGGTGTCTACTGCAGAGTTAAGCTTGTGCATTATTCCAATTCCAAAGTAATTAGATTTCAGTTTTTTTTTTAATATGTTCTCAACAGTGCCACCTGGTGTCCAGACAATTATTCTATAAACTCTGTAGGAGAGGAGCCACTGTCTTCAGTTATCCATAGAAAATAATAATAAAAACCCACAGCTTTGCAACAGCTCAAGTTGTTTTTATTAACCCTTTTGAGTGCCAGAGGGGTACGCTGTGTTGCGTACCCCTCTGGCACTCAAAGGGTTAAATAATTTCCCAGCAGTGGAGAAAAAGCATTACAATATATAGCTTTTAATTTTTAATCTTTATTGCTCTTATTTAGTCTTTAGATGTTAGAGAAGTCTCCATTTTGTTGCTTCATAATGCATTGGAGATATTGCTGGCATACAAATGGTTAAACAATCTGGCCAGTAAGGGGTATTTAAAATGGTAAATATATCTCAGTAGTCTATGGATAGTACAGCAATGAATAAAACTGGTAAGAAATGTAAATAATTGGCTTAAGTCAGTAGCAAATGTCTGTTGCAGGTCTATCAGGATTATGCACGCTCACAATTTAGCATAGTGAATGTGGCCAGAAAGGTTGTAGTGCCCCCTCACAATTAAAGGGGCACTAAAACCCATAAACAAAGGTGTTCCTATTACCTGTATTCAAGAAAAGAATAGTCATGCAGTCTCATAAAGTTTTCTGGAGGGATTCATCTGGTACACAAAGCCCAAGGCAGAAGTAATTTCTCCTGTTTGACAGTCTCTCTGGTTCCTCATCCTCATGATGACACGTGGAAGGCTTCTTGCAAAACATTTACTTCTCTATGGCCCTGCTCCTAAAAGTAGCGGCAAGTCTGGGAGCCTGTTACTTTTCCTTTTCCCCACCGAAAGAAAACTGGAAGTCATTCAAATGGCGGCTTTGTCTCTCTGGGAAGCAGGGGCTGTGGGTTCCAGTAGGGGTTTCTCTATCAGTCACACGAAGACCCCCCCCCCCCATAAAACACTAGAGGGTTGCATAATAATGCTTTTCTGGTATAAAGGTAAGAGGAGACATCCTGATCTATTGGTGTTAGTGTCCCTTTAAAGTAGAACTATCATTTTCTTAACAAATGGGTGATCATGAAAGAGATTTAAAAATCACCCATATTTATTAGCAATTTTGTTTTTCAAACATTAAGATATTTAGCAGATGAGCTACTTCTGACAGGGAATGACTGTTGGGATGGAGAGCAGTGTAGAATGTTAGTATTTAGCTGCCATGCCAGCCAGTACAGTCTAAAATATTTAGCTTTTTCAGCTTATGCAAATTTAACTGTTGATTTAAATAAAACATGACCAACTAATCTAGGTGATTTTAAAAGGTATTTCAATGTCACAAATTTGATACAAAGTGATAGCTCCACTTTAAGCACCCTTGCTTAACACCTCTGGTATTTGGGAACTCCAGCCCTGCATATTGTTGTGTACTGACAAATTATTCAGGCTACTCTATATCTTCAAGAAAGGACACTGACAGAGAAAAATACTGCAGTGGCAAATGTATTTCTTTCTCCAGTTATCTCTTACACTGCAGTCACATATCCCTGCTTGAACAGAATATTTGTAAAAGTGAGGATCTTTTTATAATTTCTAATAATTGCTATGAAAGATAGCATTATCTTGCCTTAATCCCTAGGGCAGTGTTTCACAAACCTGTCTTCAATGACCCCTAACAGGCCAGGTATAAGGATTCCCCCGCTTGTGCACAGTGGTGCTAATTAATCTGAGCACCTGTACTCAAACAGGAAATCCTAAAGACATGACCTGCTTCCTTTGAGGAGAGTTTACTACATTTATAGATAATGAGGATTGCTGCAGTGCTAGAAACCAATCAACCTTTATCCAAGTCCAGACAGGTACTTTTGCCTTTATTCAACTTGATGTTTCCTGGACTCTAGAATGGAATTTTGATTCCTAGCCCAGGGTTAGGTAACTTTTGGCTCTCCGGCTGACGGGGACTACAATTCACATAATATGTAACTAGTTGATGACTGATTGGGGGTGATGGGAATGCTCTACAGAAACAGTTGAAGCTATAGAAATAAAGGATAATAATAATGGTCTCCAACAAGTGGAAGTACAGTTACCCTGGCATAGCCTTTGAGAGAGTTAAATGGGTAGGGATTCTAGCTCAGAGCAAACCAGTACTACCTTCAGATTCCCATGTTTGACTTTCTGCCTGTGATCCCAAGTACATTCAGCCGGCATTGACCCATTTCCACATGACCCTGTGTACATATTTCACAGCCAGTGATGACAGTATGCCTGAAACTGTGGCCTCAGCTACATTTCTCACTGCTTACCCTAGGCTGGGTTCACACTGGTGCTTAATTTAGTACCTGCTATTTTGAATTGCTTTTCATGCATGAAAAGTATATGTGATAACTTGATTACATACATTTATACAGCAAAAAAAAAAAAAAAAAAAAATATATATATATATATATATATATATATATATAAATAAAAAAAAAATATATATATATATATATATATATCTATATATATATATCTATATCACACTTTCACAGAGATTTAAATCCCAGTGTGCATTTCAAAGTGTGAAGTAATTGTTTTTCCCATCATACCCACATGCTTCCTGTGACTCATGGAAGTGACATCACATGACTGCTACTATTTAT
This sequence comes from Rhinophrynus dorsalis, assembly GCA_037306005.1. NCBI lineage: Eukaryota > Metazoa > Chordata > Amphibia > Anura > Rhinophrynidae > Rhinophrynus > Rhinophrynus dorsalis. Next base: position 541,802,104 of record CM074719.1, on the reverse strand, counting down.
CATGTGCAAAAGTGGATACATATGATATCCACTTAATGCGATATTTTCAATAAGATTTTGACTCTTCTTTTGCCTGTCCCCTGCTTACGAATGAACCCATTCTCTACACCTACAGTTCTTCACTTAGAATCCTGGTTCAGATTGGTTTGCAAAACCCTACCTCAGACCAGCAAGTTCACACCCTGCGGGATATTAACAACATCATATTAATGCATTGATTAACCTACTAGTACTCATATGATCACAGTGGAACTGTGACTTTGTCTGCCATTTTGAAAGCACTTGTTAGACTTTATTTGATAGACTTTTTTATTTCAAATAATAGAAAACCTGAAGAACTGGAGCATTTCAAACAGTTCATTTATATAGAAGTGTGTCCTACCCACTGCTTCACGGAGCGTGTATAATACACCTTTCCAAAGTGCGCTGAGTTTTTCATTTAATCAGATGACTTGGAATGATTACAGGCAAACACAAGCTAGGAAAGCTTGTACAATGTCTTTAAAAACCTTTCTTGCAATAATAAAATAAAATGGGTACCTTGGTGAGGTAAGTGAGCTTAAACATATTTTGGCCAATCTATGCAACAATCAAGTTAAATAATACATTGGTTTAATATATGCTCTATACAGGGTTCACATTGATTTCATTTGTATGACGTAGAGCGGGATTGTCTTCTATTTGAGGACAATGTGGCATTTATGTATAGCTAGTTTTATGTGGGTGCCAAGGGTGTAGTGCACCTGGCCCAGTTATGTAAATACTGCTGGCAGACATTGTGCTATCAGAAATGGCCCCAGTGTGTGGGCTCTGCCAAGATTCATTCCTAGCACAGTACATACCTCCCAACATTTCAAATTGCCAAAGAGGGACACTTGTGTTTTAGGGGTTGTTGTTGAGGGTGTGGCTGGTGGGCAGGGTATTACCGATAATTTTTAGGCTATTTCATGACCTATTGACACCTCCTTGTGTAACCTAATAAATGAATTACAACAAGACCAAAGTGTTTTATTTACACAAATTAATTTATAAACACCTATACTGACATTTAAACAAACATTAATGTGAGTTTTATTGCTGTAGAGCAATGTGATACAGTTATATACACACCATACTGTCTGATCTTCTAAAAAGCGGGACATCAGGGTGGGAAAGAGGGACAGAGGGATTTGAGTCTAAAAGAGGGACTGTCCCTCCTAAAGAGGGACACTTGGGAGGTATGACAGTAGATGGTAATATTAGCCCAGCACAAAAACTTATTAGCATACAGAGCAAGACTGTGCCACAAACAAGGTTAATGTCTCAGAAATGATTTACATTGCAAACAAATGGCGAACACATCATAGACACAGTTTTAATTCTCCTTAAAGTTATCCAAATTTATGGAGAAAGGTCCAGTTTAAGAGGGAGGCCTGGTTACACTAGGAGAGGTCAGTGCTGGTTGTGTAGGTTTATATTTATTGTTAGAGGTAGTTTGATGTACAATGCAATGTATTGGAGTCCTCTCCAGCATTTGTGGTGTTAAAAGCTCTATTGAAATCAAAAGGAGATTTGGAAATGTGTGTTTCCTATGGTGAAGTTGTTCCAGAATTGCTCCAAACTGAGCCTAGACAGCTAATAAAGTCCTGGATTAACCTCCAACCTGAGGAGTAACTAGTCATTGGAGGAGCCTGGTGCAATCGTTCTTTTGGGCTCCCTATCATAACAATGCTTTCACATAACAGGCATAACTACAACATATTGGACCCTAGGACAGATGGGGCCTCTTTGGATGCTGGGCCCTGGTGCAACTGCATCCTCTGCTCCCACCGTAGTTACACCCCCGATACCAGCCGTAAAGGACAGTCGAGGTATGAATTGCAAGGCAAGTGTCTCCGAATGAGAGAAGTAATTAATCTCAGGCTTACTTTTCAGCCTTCTTGGGGCTCATCACTGAGAAGCAGCTGTTGTGTCTAGGTGTACTCATGGGGTTAAATCTCTCTGTTTGTTCTATACCCATATTGTGCTATGTGATCATGGATCATTGGCAAACTCCAATCATTTACGTCATAACGCTAAGTGGTACTTTATATTTTGCCATTTTCTATAATTAAATTGTGTTTTCTTTCCTGTTCTGTTTTTATGTTGCTGCTGGCTGATTTTGTCCCCTTTTTATTTGTATTTCAGGAAGCATTTAGAATTGGCTCTTCAGTTAGCCATATGTTTTAAGTGTTTTTCTGAATACATCAAGCAATTCTTTTAGCATAACCTTGCTGATGATTAGTACAATAAAATAGGTCTAAAAGGGGATACTGGATTACCATATACTTGAAGCAGATCTGTCACCTACCACTTTAAGGTCTCATTAGGCCAAAAAAGAAACCAAAAAGCATTTTTTTTTCAAGCATGGTAAGCAATTCAGTTACCTGTGCTATGGAGAAGTGCCAGCAGAAAAAAAAAAAAAAAAGCATATCTGGCGCTAAAGTTAGTGCCCATTTGTCCCCATAGACATATACTCCAAACATTGGACTATACAATTCAATTGACTGTGTTAGTAGTAAGATGCGCTAAGGGACCCACTTTAACATGGGAAAATCTGCACCCAGTTTTTGGGGGAGCAGAGTCCCTTAGCGCATCTTTAAACCTGCTGATGCATCAATTGAATGTTTAAAATGCAAAGTCCCCAGCGGATGTATTGATATTAGAATTACCCTTATGAGTGCCAGTGGGGTATAATTACCCCACTGACACTCATAGGGTTAACCCAACTAAGGTACAAAGCCACATCCCCTGCAAAGAAACACTTAGCAGTAATCCTGATGTCTGGCAGGGTCTGCAGCATACTGGTCATCTACTGCCATCCTCTTCTTCTATCTTCTTTCTTCCTCTGGTCTGTCTTTTTTCTTCCATCTTCTTGTCATTTATTTATCTAGAAAATGTTTTACCAGGAAGAATACATTGAGATTTCTCTAGTTTTCAAGTATGTGCCTGTTAAAAAATAAAGCAATATTAATAAATATTCCATACACATGATCTGTACATCTATGCATAGTTTTACCCTTTGAGTGCCAGAGGGGTACGCAACGCATGGCAGAGCAATGCATTGTGTACCTCTCTGGGACTCAAAGGGTTAAACTATGCTTAGATATACAGGTCAATAGATTAAAACATTCTGAAAGTCGATAAAAAACTGTCCCTGTGATTTATAAGAGGCCAAAATATGTTGAATAAATAAATCATTCCCTTTTTCCTTTTCTCCACCGCTCTGTGCATCCAAAGTGGCTGCGAAGAAAGCAACTAGCAACACCCTCCCCCCTTTGTACCTTACAGGCAGATACCTGTTCCATTATATATGGGCAGTGTCCATTCAAAAAGACTCACAGCCGCTGGCTGGGATGTGTGCTTACGCTCCTCTCAGCTAATCAACTTCAAGCACCTACACTTGAAGTGCATAAGGTGCATAAGCACACACCCCAGCCAATGGCTGCAAGTCCTTTTGAACAGAGGCTGCCCACATATAAAGGCAGTCATTGTTCAAATTCCCTCACCATGGAAAGAGCATCGACCCATAAGGTACAAATGGGTGGGTTATGCTGCTAGTTATTTTCTCCGCTGCTAACCGTGGACGCACAGAGTGGCGGAGAAGAGGAAAAGTGGAATGATATATTTATTAAACATATTTTGGCATCTTATAAATCATGGGGACACGGGCATGTTTTAAACTATTGACCTGGACATATAAGCATAGTTTAAACCTTGGAGTCCCAGAAAGGTACGCAATGCAATGCTCTGCAATGTGTTGCGTACCCCTCTGGCACTGAAGGGGTAAAATTATGCATAGATGTGCAGGTTACTTGTATGGAATATTTATTTACATCTCTTTTTGTTATTACAGGTATAGTAAGAGAAGATGAAAGACAGAAGCAGGGCCAAAGGAAGAAAGAAGAGTGAAGAAGGAAGATAGAAGAAGAGGGACAGTGGATGACAGGTAAGTGGAACACAGATGAACTAACGATCGGTGCTTGACAGAATTCCAGGCACCGATTGTTAGCTTTTTTCCTTGGGGACTTAATGCACAAAACAGATGTTTGGCCAGGAGTCATTTTCTGTGTCCCAATGTCTGTTGTGCTTTCAGCTGGTAGGGCAGCTGAATAGCTCGTTAGCACTTTTTGGTAATGGGCCGTTATCCAGTTTTGCCCTACCGGCTGTTTTACTGGGCTCAATTTAATCGAGCCCTTGGTGTCATTAAGGTTCTCTATGTAAACAGCCATACCTTGTGCTTTTTGTTATTGAGTAGATGGTGTTAGAGGTTTTTGGTTTTGTAGGCAGGGACTCTTCAACATCAGCAGTTATCTGAAATGTGTGGCACAATAATCAAAGTCTCACTTATGTGGAAGTTGCCTTACTCCTTCTCGCTTCTCCTGCTGAGGCCAGCTGAATAATCATACAAGAGGGAGGCTCCCACTGAGGTGAGAACTCGAACAGGTGATATTTCCCCTCTAATGGAGGATATAAATGTATTTAACCAGCATGAAATAAAAACATACATGCAAAACATGTAACTTTATAAACATAAGAAACAAAAAGGCATGCTATGCAGGGGGTGTTGCTAGACTACCGTAGATACTGAATGAAGGATCTGAAGTCCTGGGTTTCTTATTTAAAGTCCCGAATCGTATTGCCAGCCTCAGGTATGTAATGCTCGGATGTCCTTCATAAGAGAACAGGTGAAAATGAGCAGCACAGAGGATTAATATTGTATTAGATGGGAATCATCCTCTGGCCTTCCATGAACCCAGCAATTCCCCCTGGTGTTATGTGATCTCATCTTCCACAACGTGGTGTAAGATTGCAGTAGACCTCTTCCAGCAGCATTGTGTGTAAAACCACCAGAAATCTATACATTGACAGAAAATAGACTTTCATCCAGAACACTGAATTTTTCCATTAATACATTCCTTAGCTGTATGTATTAATAATGGATGTGAGCTGTTTTGGTTTGTCTTAAAGAAGACCAATTTGTATTTTTTGGCTGTTGGTTCTTGCATGTTATTAGAAGTGGATTTTATGCATTATGTTGTAGCTGTCAGTACTGATGAAGAACAATTTTCTGAGGCTGTCAAAGCTTATTCACATTAATATAGGTGCTCTTTCAGAATCAACTATTTATTACAAAATGACAGGTCCACTTTAACCCTTTGAGTGCCAGAGGAGTACGCAACGCTTTGCGTATCCCTCTGGCACTCAAATCGTTAACAATAGTGACCATTAGTAAAATGTGAGACACATAAAGTTTATAACATAGTATGTACAGAAAAGCAAACACACAGTGGTATTTACATTTTGCTCCAATTTAGCAACTAATGTCGCTTTCCTATGTAGTTGTAAGTTCACAGCAAGGAACAGAGGGACCTCATCTTGTTTCTGCTGCAGAGTAGATTCTAAACCTTAAAAGCAATTATCATATTTTATTACAGTCGTAATAAAAGGCCTGGGAAGGCACTGTTTAGCGCCAAAACAGCTCCTATTAGCAGTGTGGGTGTCAGAAAACTAACCCTTGGTTGTAATGAAACCTACAAGTATATGACTTTGAGCCACAAACAACCTGGGTTGCATGCAAAGCCTCCATAGACCCTCTGTCTTTCAAGCCAGATACAGAAAATCTATGGGGGGCAACTTCATGCAGGAAAGCAGACTGTACTGTAAAGAGGTCAGTTTTGCACTTCAGTATATTTCCACTGAAGCAACAAGGCGCACTGGGGGTCTTTCTTCAGATTCTTGTCACCCTCTCCTATTGTTCTGCCGGTGCTCACAGTGCAGTTCTGGCTTCACAGTCTGCAGATCTGCTGATAGGGCACTATAGTAAATCAAAGTACAAGAAAAATAAAATGCAGTATTTGGAATCCTGGCATTCATGATCTCAGTCCAGCAAGATACTACCCCCCACCACACACACTAATACTTGTAGTAGACCTGGTTGTTTAATCTTGCAATTTCTGCCCTTATTTTCTCTGTGCCCAGTTTTTGTATCGCCTGTGCCTGGAGCCAGAGGAACATCATGCACAAAAACAATAGCTCCAACTGCTTATTCATTTGTACACATGGTAAATAGCAGACAGTCTGTCATGCAAAAAGCTTTGTATATAGAGCAGGTGTGAAGCAGGTGCAGGGCCATTATTTTCACAAGCAAGCCATTTTATGCATTCCACTCAATGTGAACCTTTTTACCCCTGATTGCATTTATTTATCTCATGGGCCTTTTGTATCCCTCTACTACAGACACTGTCTATTCCCACTGGGATTAATAAAGTGCCCTGCCTGTAGTTTAAGTTCTCCTCTTTGTGCTGCTATACCTTTATAGGCTGGAGACACTACGGCAGCACCGAGCAGAGAGCTTAAAACACAAGAAGGAGCTTTACTAATGGAGAACAAATACTTACTATTAATACATCACCTTACCTTACTAGAATGGAACATTTTAATGTCTCCTCTGAATTTTGGCCTTGTGTCTTTGCTCAATAGGCAACTTCTTTAATCCCTTAATGACCGTTGACGTGTCAGGATCATCACCATTTTTCTTCCTGAAGGACCGGTGGTGGTCCTGGCACGTCACATATTTTGTGCTTACAGTGCTTCTGTGGGAGAACTGTAAGCACTAGCGGAGTCTGAAATTGATCACTCCAAGACCAGAGCGGTCTCTTTCAAACCCCCGTTTGGAGCGCTGGTATAAATCATCAGGCACGTGACAAAGATCAAAACGGTACTTCAGGGAAGTTCACATCCCAGGCCCACTCATTGTTACGGGGTTAATTAGTCCTGGATTTCATGGACATGGATGCAGACGTGAGAGTTGCTAGCAGGACCACAATACCTCAGACTCTGCTTATTGCACATGGTAATCCAAACCCTTTAACCCCTTAAAGACCAGAGGGGTGGCAAAGCATGCTTTATTATACACTGTACATTCCTCTGTTCCTTAACCCCTTAAGGACCCATGACGGTCCTGCTCCGTCATGGGTTGTTATACTCTTAACGACCCATGACGGTCCAGGACCGTCATGGCTTCAATGATAGCAGCGTGCCTCCGTGCACACTGCTATCATTAAATCCAGGCTGAGACTGAGCGCTCCGAGACCGGGGCATTCAGTCTCAGCCCTTCTTCCTTCCTCCGGTTCATGCGGTCGCCGTATCAGCGATCACATGTACCGGCATAGTGACAGACAGAGGCAGCATGCAAAGCATGCTGTCTGTGCCTGTCTCGTCTGCCTCTGTCTCCCTTGCTCTCAAAGTAAGGGAGACAGAAGTAGATGGGAGACACCTAGTGGTTAAAAAAATACAGCAGTTGGGGGTATTAACCCCTTCACTGCTGGTGCAGGAGGCTGGCTAAATGCAGGTCAATTTTTGACCTGCAATTTTACACTTTTTTTTTTTTTTTTTTTTTTTTTTACAAAAACATTTGCATTTAAAAAAAATATATATATATAATTAAACAATATTACAAGTGTGATTGTTGTGGAGCCATGTAACACACTTATATAGACCACCAAATGCCAGGGACAAAAAAGTGTCAAAATAGGGTGGGAAAAAGGGACATGGGGATTTTCATCCAGGGGGGACAGTGGCCACTTTAAACTGCGCATTTTGTAGGTATGACTGACCGGTCATACCTTTCATGCAGTCTCCATAAAAATGTAACCCTTTGTGGCCAATTGATCCTAAGAGAAAAATCAAAAATGGTGTTTTTTTTACCTTTTTTTTTAATTTTAATAAAGTGAATGGTGGGTTATCCATATAAATAGGGTATCAAATGAAAGCCCTATTTATGCTTAAAAAAAACAGTATATTATTTATGGGGGTGGAATAAAAGCCCAAGAGGGAAAACACTGTTGAACAAAGACATAGTCAAAAAGGTCAGAATTGCTCCGGTCCTTAAGGGAAAACGACCTCAGATTTTCCCGGTCCTTAAGGGGTTAAAGGGATAGTAATGTATCAAAATAAAAGCAGCTCCAATTAATCATCACAGTATTTGGGCCATGGAGAGTGTTATTTCAATGCTGCCCCTTTTACTGATGTAACACTGCTCAGCTCAGAACAGAAACATGGTGTCCAGATGTCTTGCAGAGAGTGACAATCTTCAATTAGCATAAGGGAAAAACCTGTCAAGGGGGACAGGGTTTTCATTGATCTCACAGTAAAACGATTGTCCCTTGCTGCGAGCTGTCTGGTCTTAAGACGAGATTCCAAATCTGAGGGGAGGTATCTTACGCTAGGCAAAAGGACCGGGAGGTGGATACTTAATCATTAAATTACTCTTGAACTACAAAGAACACTCTCTATGGCCCAAATACTGTGAAGATTAATTGGAGCTGTTTTTATTTTGAAACATTACTATCCCTTTAAACTGTTAAGCAGGCACATTAATTCTTCCTGCTTCTGTAGGAATGAACTACCAGTAACGGTCATATTCAGAAACTTGGTGTATATTTATGTATTCAGTAATTCTGCAGATTTTTTGGTCTCAAAAGTTAATTCTTAACACATCGACTATAAGGATTATTTTATGGGAAATCAAAGTCTGGAGAACAATGAGGATCATTTAAGGACTGGGAGGGCAGTGGCTGTTTCAAGACATTGCATTGAAATCTAATAATTTAGAAAAGCAAAATGCACAGATCACACATTTTTGCACAATTCAGTAACTGGCTTTCATTATCTCACCACCAGCATCGGTGGATTGCTTCCAAACCTCGAGAGTGTCTGTGATGGGATGGTTACCAAATCATTCTCAACTCATAAAAAAACCCAAAAAGCTATTAACCTTTCGGCTGCAAGTAGAATCTTGGTTGCTTTAAAGGAGAACTAACACAACCTATCAATGAAGTCACCACCTAACTTTTTATGGCCAGTAAATCCTAATCGCCCCAGTGCATTTTACTGTTGTGCATTGGTTTAAGAGATAACATATTTAACATATTTAATCTGTCTTACATGTAATGTCCATGGAGGCAGACATAATAGTTACACAAATACTCTGTGAAGGCGCAAAAGACACGGAAGCTGTCTCACACTATTTCCCAATCTCAATGGATCAGTTTATTCTTCGTATTATACGGAACACCCACTGGAGACGAGATCTTGTGACTTTAAACCAATAAGGATACAACCCCTCCTTGGCAAAAAGCAGATATACAATACACAAGGTTTCAGTGCTGATCTCTTGCTCCAAGCCGGGATACCTTAAATATAAAGAGATCTGGGCAGTATCTTACATGTAATACATCTACACACCCAAAAGTATAAAATACCTTATGTTTATTAAAATCAAAGTTTTAAAATAATACAAAAAAGAAAAATCTGTATATGTAAACTTCATACACAAGAAAAATACATATGTCTATATGCAATAGCACCAAACAGAAGATTGCTCCAAGGTAATGAACTAGCTTTCAAGCGAGTCACCTCGGATAACCTCTGATCAAAGTCCATACACGTTAATCTCTTAAAGGGAAATATTTAAGCACCTCCTAAAAGGGTAACAATACAGACTTATACAGAGACCAAAACTGCTATCAAAACAAGCTCTACTACAGCCTCATATATACTGTCTCCACACGATACAGACTGTATAAATTCAGGATCTTATTCTTAAAGGGATAGTAATGTTTCAAAGTGAAAGGAGCTGCAATTAATCTTCATAGTATTTTAGCCATAGAGAGTGTTATTTCAATACTGTCACAGTTGTAGTTCCAGAGTAATTGAATGATAAAGTATCCCCCTACCACCCCTTTACTGATGTAACACTGCTCACCTCAGAGCAGAAAATCTGTGTCCAGATGGCTTGCAGAGAGGCACACTCTTCAAATAAGATAAGGTAAAAACCTGAAAAACCTGTCAATGGGGGCAGGGTTTTCATTGTTCTCACAGTAAGATGATTGTCCCTTGCTGTGAACTGTCTGGTCTACGGGCCAGATTCCACATCTGAGGGGAGGTGGCTTACACTAGGTAAAATGGGCAGGAGGGGGAAACTTTTTCATTCAATTACTCTTGAACTACAACTGTGACAGTACTGAAATAACACTCCCCATGGCCCAAATACTATGAAGATTATTTTTTATTTTGAAACATTACTATCCTTTTAATACTGTAGTGAGGGGTAATGCTGTGACTAACAGAGACAGATTTGTTCAATTTGCTTCATTTGTATTATTAATTAATTAATACAATTAATTAATTAATACAATCTGTTTCATGTGGAGACGGTATATATGAGTCTGTAGTTCTCCCTCAACAGGAAAGAGACACTATAAAGTGATACAGGCTATCTCTTCTTACTTTAAAAGTAGGAGGGGACACGTGATGAGAAGGCGACTTGTAGCATTTTGTTGATAGGGGATCATCTAATAGACTCTCAATGCTATAGGTTGTGTCTGCGTATATATACATTATATTACTATAGGTAGGTGTGGATATTATGTCTCCTGCCAGCATATTTTAATTTCAGAGAAGGACGTTGACAAATAACATTCCAGTGTGACTTAAGTCTTAATAGCACAAACTCAGCAGGATGCTTGGCTGTCAGAACACTGTTGTTTCTGAGAACAATAATGTCTCTCTCAATCTATTTCTCACTATGCAAAACATTTAGTTATTTAAAACGTTTTTTTTTTCCAAACAATACTTAGAATACCCTGAACAAACAGGATCATTAGACTCTATGGATCAGCTATGTATGTTAATAATGCACCATAGTCCCTATTTTTGCACCATATTGGATCACTAGACTCTAGTGATTAGATATGTATAATAATAAAAATGTACCATAGTCCCTATTTTTGCACCATATTGCATCACTAGACTCCTGGGATTGGGTATGTATGATAATAATGCACCTTAGTCCCTATATTTGCATCATATTGGATCAATATACGCTAGTGATTAGATATGCATGATAATAATGCACCATAGTCCCTATTTTCACACAATAAAAAAATATTGCATTGGGGCATATTGGCTGAACAATTTACACACTCATGTGCCGTGAACTGTCAAAATGCTGATAGGCATTGTGGTGTCATCATTAGTAAATCCTATTTGTGGAGAAGTTGCATGTGTTGCTATAGTGAAGCAGTGAAAGGGTTAACATAATTCGGCATATTTTTATTTTTTTTTTATACTACCAAGTTGTGATCACTTTTATTATCAACTAGTTTTAAAGCTCGTGTATAGGGGCCAACACTGGCGGCGCTGCAGTCATGCGCAGTGCAGACTGGCCGCTCCGTTGCTGATACGGAGCGGGGAGCTCCGAATTCAGACCGCAGTCCACTCTGCAGACCTTGCAGCGCCTGCAGACGTCTCTACTGCGCATGACGGCTTCTGACAAACATCCTTAGCGAATTATAATCTAGGATAGGGGTGGATTCAATTGGCTGTGCCTGACTATGACATGGTTATGGTCTGGAAGAATGACAGAACAGAGGAGCATAATTTTTATCTCTGACTCAACATTTTACCTCATATAACATATTTTATTTACATAGCTGATTCCTTGACTTTGACACAGCACTACTGGCAGGGACGTGCACAGACATTTTGGGGGCCAGGGGCTCAAATGAAGAAAAGGGCACTTCTCATAATTATTTGTTCAAAATATATATTTAAAAAAAGAAAAGAATTTACATCTCAGGAGCCTGTAGGCACAGAAATCTGAAACACCTCCCCCCCTATTGGCCATATCTACTGGACACCTCCACAATGCTCCTAATCTCCACATTGGCCCCCATCATCTCCATATTGCCCTTACATTGTCCCCTGTCAGCTGCACATTGCCCCCATCATCTTCATATTGCCCCCATCAGCTCTAACTTACCCTCACATTGCCCCCATCAGCTCCAACTTCCCCTCACATTGCCCCCTTCATTTCCATATTGCCCCCCATCAGCTCCATATTGCCATCAGCTCCAACTTACCCTCACATACATTGCCCCATCATCTCTACATTGCCATCATCTCCATCTTGCCCCCCATCAGCTCCATATTGCCATTAGCTCCAACTTACCCTCACATACATTGCCCCATCATCTCTACATTGCCATCATCTCCATCTTGCACCCCATCAGATCCATATTGCCCCATCATTTCCACGTTGCCCCCAGTGTCCATTTCCTACCTCTTCGCTGGTGGTCCAGCGGCAGGAAAGGTCTGTATGTGCCTCCTTTGGCACAGACCTGTAGCTTCTGGCGCTCTGTGCCTGAAGGAGGCACAGACCTGACTGGGTGTTGGGGGGGTTAGTGCAGGCGGTGAGGCAACTTTTTTTTTTGTTAAAAGTGCACGAAGGCACTTTGGACAAAAAGGGCAGGGGCTCAAGCCCCCCTTGGTGTCTATGTGTGCATGTGCCTGACTACTGGAGTTATTCTGGAGCAAACAACTGCCCCATAGGAGACAAATAAAAATTCCTAAATTACAATTCCCTTGACTAGAGCTTTTTAACCCCTTGAATGCTAGAGATGTCTGCAATTACTCCAAAATAACTCCAGTTTGCTTTTATAAATATATGCCTATATCTTTTCACAGAAGACATTTTTATATTACAGACACTATTATTATAGTGTTCACATGGATAGCAATAAGAGATTTTAGTATTTTTACCCATTAAATCCTTTTCTCTTTAGTCCATATGGAACACAGGTATCACTGGGTTGAGTCCCTCCTCTGGGAGGCCAGGGCACATCACAAAAGACAGAGTTTTTTGGGGTGGAGACAAACCTGGTTTAGTGCACTGTGCTCTTAAAGGGAACAGGTTTCTTCCAGATTTCATATGCCTGGCATTTGGTAGCCTTGATCCAAGATGCAATGGTGACCTTGGAAGCAGCCTGACCAGCTCTGGCACCCTCTGGGATGACAAACCGAGCATTAATCTTGTGAAAAGTCTTCGTATGATGCACATAAAACTTGAGACCATGTCCGAAAGATGGCGATTGCTCTCTCTGACTGATATGAAACTCTGAGACTACCTTGGGAAGAAACTCCTGAGAGATACGACATTACCTCCTTATCCTGACGGAATACCTGGAAGGGATACACAAAAGAAAAGTACCCACACACTCTAACAAAAATAACCCCAGACCGAATGCAAAAAACCACTCAGAGTCTACAAGGTGCCAAAGGAAAAATAAGAGGCACAGAAATGAATGAATAGAGAAGAAAGGAAACTGTGCAGTTGTAGCACACTATACAAGTTTAGCCTGTATTGTATGCTAGAACTTCAGGGTTCTCTTTCTTCTCTCTTCATTCATCTTAATACCAGGAAGGGGAACTTACTAGACAGAGCTTGTAACTCAGCAACTCGCTGCACTGAGACTACTGCTAAGAGGAAAACCATCTTGAGCATCAATTGAGACAAGAGGCTCGAAAGAAGGCCTCTGCAAAACCCCTAGAACCAGGTTAAGGTCCCAAGGGTGAGTGGGATCCTTGAAGGAAGAGAAGGAATGCGCCACACCTGAAGAAAAACCTTGACATCTGGGATGACAGCAACGCGTCTCTGAAAAAGCACAGAAAGTGACCTTAAGGTCACTTTTGACAAAAAGACAAAACCAAAGGTTGGTCAAAGACCTGGGTTGACAAGTTCCTGTCTGTGCACAACTTATGAAAAATAGATCACACCCTATGCTATTATCACGGTCCCCGTGATTGTGCTGTCAATCTTTGCTGTATACCTATGCATTGGAGGAAGCTGATTGGCCCGCCCAGGATGTTCCTTTATATGCTGGAGGTTGGGCACTTGTCAGTTGCCCTTTCGTGGTGTTCCTGTTCCTACGCTTTGTTGCTAGTTCCAGTATCTCCTGTGTACCGACCCGTCTTGCCTGACTACTCTGCGGATCCTGCTCTGTGACCTGACCCGGTTCTGGCTGACGACCCTGCTCAGTGATCTGACTCGATTCTGGCTGACGACCCTGCTCCGTGATCTGACTCGTTTCTGGCTGACGACCCTGCTCCATGATCTGACTCGATTCTGGCTGACGACCCTGTTCCGTGATCTGACCCGATTCTGGATGAAGACCCTGCTCCGTGATCTGACTCGTTTCTGGCTGACGACCCTGTTCCGTGATCTGACTCGATTCTGGCTGACGACCCTGTTCCATGATCTGACCTGATTCTGGATGAAGACCCTGCTCCGTGATCTGACTCGATTCTGGCTGAGGACCCGACTTTGTGATCTGACTCGTTGCTGGCTGCTGAATCTGCTCCGTGATTGACCTGCTTCTCGTTGGTGAAGTCTGCTGCTGTCCGGTTCCTGTTCCGGTGTTCCAGTACTCTGCAGTCGCTCCAGCGACATTCTGAACTGTATAGAGACTCACTGTTTCTCTCTCTCGGCAGTAAGCTGTGACCAAGGGTACTCTGCCTTATGCTGGTTGTTGTCACTCCTTCTCATACCGAACCACTTAACCCGTGCGGTGCCATTGGTCTCCGTGGTGTGCCTTCCGTAATTTCCAGTATATGGTTAACTGCTGAGCCACTTTTGGTGTTCCTCTCTATATCTTACGAGCTCCCTCTGTGCACCGACGGCTGGTGCTCGGTGTCTGTTAGTCCGCTCGCTACTGTGTAGCTGCACCGGAGGGGTGCTCTGGCTCTGGCCTATTCACGAGAGAGGGTACGCTTTCAAGCCGCACTTCAAGTGCGCTGGCTCCATACAGCTTGTGCAGTAACCTTCACTGTGGCATCCAAGGGGTGTCCAGGCCCCATCTGTTTGGCACTCGCAGGGTTATTACGTAAACTAGTAAGGGTGTTTATGGTTCTGGTTTCCAGCACTGGCAGTAGTATTCCCAGACAGCCCACGGAGGTGGTATTGGTTCAGCTTTAGTCATAAGGGCGCAGTCCTATGCCTACTTGAGAGTGTATTCAGTCAGACACCATTTCTATTATTACTTGCTAGAGACTGTTCGATATATCCTGGGGGTTATTCTCCATTATATCATTGTGTGCATTCACTTGTCAGTTTTACCATTACTGTTATTCTTGTACTGGCCCTTAGGGGCACTATTTTACTATCCAGTTCAATAAAACTGTGTTCTTACTTCATATCCTGGTCTGTGTGTCAGTAAACCGTAACAGTACGAAAGGGCCATGACCTCAGACGGGAAAAGTGACAGTAATACACAGAACCTCCAATGGAGGATGGACGTTCACGAGCAACGCCTAGACCAATTGGCATTGGCCATGCAAACTTTGCTTGAACGTACGGTACACCTTGATAAACCAAATCCGGTGGTCACCCCAGTTATGACACCGGATAATCCTACTGGGCAATTACTGGCTCCCCCCAGAAGTTTTACGGCGGCGGCGCCGTTACCTCTAAGATTTGATGGCGAACCCACACTGTGTAGAGGTTTCCTTAATCAACTTGAGATATTCCTAGAACTCACGCCCCATGCTTTTCCAAATGACCGTAGCAATGTGGGGTTCATGATATCTCTGTTAACGGGCAAAGCCTTGGCATGGGCTAATCCTTTATGGGAACAGGCTAAACCCTGTACGTTGAGCTTTAACGAATTTGTTAAACAGTTTCGCAGAGTATTTGAGATACCAGGGCGAGCCAGCTCTGCGACAAAAAAATTGATGGTATTACAGATGGGCGATCGTACTGTGGCGGAGTACGCTATAGAATGTCGGATTCTAGCAGCTGAGGTGGCCTGGAATAATGAGGCATTACTGGCAGCCTTCGCTCAAGGCTTATCCGACTCCATTAAGGATGAAGTCGCTGCCAGGGAGGTACCTACTGATCTAGATGAGTACATAGAATATACGATACTCATTGACACTCGCATACGCGAGAGACGCCTGGCTAAAAGGGCTAGTTCCAAAATCCATGGGCACGACAGGCGTGTTGACCCACCCTCTCCTCCCATTCCTCCTGGTCAGGCACTCGAAACAGGGGAGCCTATGCAGATTGGCTTCACTAGGTTATCTAAAGAGGAGAGGGCCTATCGCAAAAGACAAGGGCTCTGCTTGTACTGTGGGCAAAAGGGGCACTTACTACGCACTTGCCCGGTACGTCCGGGAAACGCACGCACCTAGGGTACCTTGGGGGACAGGCCCTAGGTGGTGTACAACCGTCCCCAGATCCTAGTTCCAAAAAACCCACCATACCGGTGAGTTTTCTCCTTGATGACCAAGCTGTGGAGGTATATGCTCTGGTAGATTCTGGCGCAGCAGGCTATTTCATGGATCGGGCGTTTGCTGAAAGATACAATATTCCTCTGTCTAAAAGGGATATTCCGCTGGCCATTGAGGCTATTGATGGCAGACCCCTTGAACCAGCCCTTATCACCATGGAGACTATTCTCATCACTATGTCTGTTGGGGTCCTCCACAAGGAGGAGGTGCGCTTCCAGATTATTCATTCACCTCATCATGCAGTCATTCTGGGGTTCCCTTGGTTAATGATGCACAATCCCCAGTTTGACTGGCAAACGTGTGAAATTAGGTCATGGTCTGACTACTGCTCTGGTCACTGTTTATCTCGCCCAGTTAAGATTATGTGTACCTCTCCTTCTGTGCCAGCTGAATACTGCAAATTCAGTGACGTATTCAGTAAAGGTGAGGCTGGTGCATTGCCGCAGCATCGGCCTTATGATTGCGCTATTGATTTGCCCCCGGGAGTGGTGCCACCGAGGGGTAGGACATACCCATTGTCCTGTGAAGAGAATAGGGCCATGGAGGAATACATTGAGGATGCCCTTAGACGAGGGATTATTCGTAAATCATCCTCTCCGGCAGGTGCAGTCTTCTTTTTCGTGAAAAAGAAAAGTGGCGAGTTACGACCATGTATTGACTACCATGGACTTAATAAGCTAATGTCCAAAAACGCCTACCCCATTCCACTCATCACCGAGTTATTTGACAGGTTGAAAGGGTCATCTATCTTCACGAAACTCGATTTACGTGCTGCTTACAATCTTATAAGGATCAGAGCCGGTGATGAGTGGAAGATGGCATTCAATACTAGGTCAGGCCACTATGAATATCTGGTTATGCCATTTGGGTTATGCAATGCACCTGCCGTATTTCAGGAATTCATTAATGACATCCTCCGTGACATGTTACAGTCCTGTGTGGTTGTGTACCTGGACGATATATTGATCTATTCCGCTAATTTAACCCAGCACATCCAGGATGTTTCTGAAGTACTGCTTCGATTACGCAAGAACAAATTGTTCTGCAAACTAGAGAAATGTGAATTTCATCGTTCCCAAGTATCCTTCTTGGGCTTTGTTATATCTACTGATGGCTTAGCTATGGACCAAGAGAATTTGAATGCTGTCTTACAATGGCCACGACCCAAGGGGTTAAAAGCCATCCAAAGGTTTCTAGGCTTTGCTAACTATTACAGAAAATGTATTCAATACTTCTCTACCATTACGAAACCTCTTTCTGACCTGACGCATAAGGGCGCTGATCCCTCTCAATGGTCTGAGGCAACTGAGATGGCCTTTGAAACCCTTAAAAAGGCATTTGCTTCTGCTCCTTTACTTTCCCACCCTAATCCCACCCTGCCTTTCACGCTAGAGGTTGATGCCTCCGAGGCTGGGGTAGGGGCAGTTCTATCCCAACGCCCCAAGGAAGGGGGTAACCTGAGGCCGTGTGGATTCTTTTCCAAAAAACTGTCCAGTGCCCAGAGCCATTACGAAATTGGTGATAGGGAGTTGTTGGCTATCATCTTGGCATTAAAAGAATGGCGACATCTCTTGGAGGGCACAAGAACCCCAGTGTTGATCCTCACGGACCACAAGAACTTGATTTACCTATCCGAGGCTAAAAGGTTGTCATCTCGCCAGGCTCGATGGGCCCTATTTCTGTCCAGATTCAATTTCATAGTCTCATACTTGCCTGGTTCTAAGAATATTAAGGCAGACGCTCTGTCTAGACAATTCTGCACAGACATTG
Organism: Rhinophrynus dorsalis; assembly: GCA_037306005.1. Classification (NCBI taxonomy): domain Eukaryota; kingdom Metazoa; phylum Chordata; class Amphibia; order Anura; family Rhinophrynidae; genus Rhinophrynus; species Rhinophrynus dorsalis. The sequence continues at coordinate 541,784,185 of CM074719.1, read as the reverse complement.
AGAGAGATGAGGCCCCGGTCCCCATAATTCAGCCAGACAAGATCTTGGCTACTATTCGTACCAGCATCACTTCGCCACTGGGAGAGCAAATCTTGGCATCACAAACTCGGGCACCTCCTGAAACCCCAGTCGGCAAGTGTTTTGTGGACGAGCTGTTCCGTACCCAGTTGCTTGAGACCTACCACTCATCTAAGGCGGCTGGGCACATTGGCAGAGATCATTAGGCATGGTCATTGTCTCGAACATTCTGGTGGCCTTCCCTGAAGGCTGACTGTGCCGCATTTACTGCTGCTTGCGCCACCTGTGCCCGGGCCAAGACTCCCAGACATCTTCCGGTGGGACTGCTCCAACCAGTGCCTAATGGTGATCGTCCCTGGTCCCATATTTCTATAGATTTTTTGGGAGAGCTGCCGAGTTCCAAGGGCTATATGTTTATCCTCATGGTGGTGGATAGGTTCTCTAAAATGGCTCATTTCGTGCCCCTCTCTGGCCTCCCTTCGGCCCAGGAATTGGCATTAATTTTTGCCAGAGAAGTATTCCGCTTGCACGGGGTTCCCAGAGTGATAGTGTCTGACCAGGGGAGTCAATTCGTGTCGAGATTCTGGAGGGCATTCTGTGACCAGATGGGCATTCAATTGTCCTTTTCCTCAGCCTACCATCCCCAGACCAACGGAGCCGCTGAGCGTGCCAATCAGGGACTGGAACAGTTCCTACGCTGTTTTGTGACTGATCATCATGATAACTGGGCCGACCTGTTGCCATGGGCGGAGTTCGCCAGGAACTGTGCGGTTAATTCATCGTCTGGGAACTCTCCGTTCCTTGTCAATTATGGGTTCCAACCCTGTCTACTCCCAGACTCATTTCAGGCGCAACAGATTCCGGCTCTGGATGAGCACATGGAGCAGCTCCACTTCACTTGGGCACAGGTGCAGAGGTCCCTCAGTCAGTCCTTCCTCAGACATCAGAGGCATGCCAATCGCAGACGGCGGCCAGCGGTTTCCTTCCAGGTTGGGGATAGGGTATGGCTCTCCTCCAGAAATCTCAACCTGCAAGTGACCTCGAACAAACTGGCTCCCCGGTTCATTGGGCCACTTAAGATCATTCGCAAGATCAATCCTGTGGCATACGCATTGGATCTACCTACTAATATGCGTATTCACAACGTGTTCCATGTATCTTTACTGAAGCCCTTGGTTTGCAACCGCTATACTACCACTCCGGTGGTTCCTGGGCCGGTTGATGTGCAGGGCCAAGAGGAATACGAAGTCCAGAGCATTATTGACTCCAGGAGATTTAGAGGCAAGTTGCAATATTTGGTCCACTGGAAAGGGTATGGGCCAGAGGAGCACTCTTGGGTTGACCACAGGGACCTCCATGCTCCACGCTTGTTGCGCAACTTTCACTCTAAATATCCTCAGAAACCAAGACCCTCCAGCAGGGGAGGGTGTCTTTGAGAGGGGGGTACTATCACGGTCCCCGTGATTGTGCTGTCAATCTTTGCTGTATACCTATGCATTGGAGGAAGCTGATTGGCCCGCCCAGGATGTTCCTTTATATGCTGGAGGTTGGGCACTTGTCAGTTGCCCTTTCGTGGTGTTCCTGTTCCTACGCTTTGTTGCTAGTTCCAGTATCTCCTGTGTACCGACCCGGCTTGCCTGACTACTCTGCGGTTCCTGCTCTGTGACCTGACCCGGTTCTGGCTGACGACCCTGCTCCGTGATCTGACTCGATTCTGGCTGACGACCCTGCTCCGTGATCTGACTCGTTTCTGGCTGACGACCCTGCTCCATGATCTGACTCGATTCTGGCTGACGACCCTGTTCCGTGATCTGACCCGATTCTGGATGAAGACCCTGCTCCGTGATCTGACTCGTTTCTGGCTGACGACCCTGCTCCGTGATCTGACTCAATTCTGGCTGACGACCCTGTTCCGTGATCTGACCCGATTCTGGATGAAGACCCTGCTCCGTGATCTGACTCGATTCTGGCTGAGGACCCGACTTCGTGATCTGACTCGTTGCTGGCTGCTGAATCTGCTCCGTGATTGACCTGCTTCTCGTTGGTGAAGTCTGCTGCTGTCCGGTTCCTGTTCCGGTGTTCCAGTACTCTGCAGTCGCTCCGGCGACATTCTGAACTGTATAGAGACTCACTGTTTCTCTCTCTCGGCAGTAAGCTGTGACCAAGGGTCCTCTGCCTTATTCTGGTTGTTGTCACTCCTTCTCATACCGAACCACTTAACCCGTGCGGTGCCATTGGTCTCCGTGGTGTGCCTTCCGTAATTTCCAGTATATGGTTAACTGCTGAGCCACTTTTGGTGTTCCTCTCTATATCTTACGAGCTCCCTCTGTGCACCGACGGCCGGTGCTCGGTGTCTGTTAGTCCGCTCGCTACTGTGTAGCTGCACCGGAGGGGTGCTCTGGCTCCGGCCTATTCACGAGAGAGGGTACGCTTTCAAGCCGCACTTCAAGTGCGCTGGCTCCATACAGCTTGTGCAGTAACCTTCACTGTGGCATTCAAGGGGTGTCCAGGCCCCATCTGTTTGGCACTCGCAGGGTTATTACGTAAACTAGTAAGGGCGTTTATGGTTCTGGTTTCCAGCACTGGCAGTAGTATTCCCAGACAGCCCACGGAGGTGGTATTGGTTCAGCTTTAGTCATAAGGGAGCAGTCCTATGCCTACTTGAGAGTGTATTCAGTCAGACACCATTTCTATTATTACTTGCTAGAGACTTTTCGATATATCCTGGGCGTTGGCCTATCCTGATCCTATTCTGCTGTTGTGCACCTATTAACCCTTAGGGGTTATTCTCCATTATATCATTGTGTGCATTCACTTGTCAGTTTTACCATTACTGTTATTCTTGTACTGGCCCTTAGGGGCACTATTTTACTATCCAGTTCAATAAAACTGTGTTCTTACTTCATATCCTGGTCTGTGTGTCAGTAAACCGTAACAGTTATGGCTTGGAAGAGATGGGTTTTCGGGCCTGAATCATGGTGCATATGACCTCCGTGGGAAAACACTTCCATTTTAGGATGTTTGCTTCAAAAGCCATGCTGTCAAAGCTAGTTTATATCATCCTTGTGCTATAGGTGACCCTGGAACAACAGGTCGGGTCTGGGAGGGAGATGGATTGGATCCTGCACAGAGAGACTGACAAGATCCATAAAACATGCCCTCTTGGGCCAGTAAAGAGCAATCAGAATGACTAATGTCCCATCCATTCTAATCTTCCAGATAACCCTGGGGATGAGAGGAATCGGAAGAAACACACAGGAAAGGTGAAAGCTCCACGGAATAGACATTGCATCTGTTGCAAAGGCCAGAGGATTCCCTGTCTGTCAGCAGAATATCAGAACCTTCCTGGTCTCCCTGGTTGTCAAGAGATCTATTGCTGGCATACCTCACTGTTGGACAATCAGATAAAACACTTCCGGATTGAGTCCCAGTTTAGAAAGTCTGCCAGGATGTTTTCTACTCCTGGAATATGAAAGGCTGAGATGGCCGGGACATAGACCTCTGACCCTTCACTTCCTTCCAAGCTGCCTCTCTGAAAGTTCCTCCCTGATGATTGATATACACCACGATTGTGTCATTGTCTGACTGCACCCGCACCGGCACACTAGAAGGAACTGGGGTCCAGTGAAGGAGGGCTAGTAGAATCACACTGGTTTACAGGATGTTTATGAGCAGCAGACTGTTGTCCCAGCTCCACCTTCCCTGGACATCGTGGTGACCCAGAGCAGCTCCCTAGCCCCTTAGGCTGGCATCCATGGTGACCAGAGTGCACTCCAGGATCACAAAAGGCCTCCCCTGCTCCAGGTTCGGCCAGTGCAACCACCACCGGAGATCCCGTCTGGCTTCCAGAGAGAGAGAGACATTTTATGAAGAAGATGCTCTGGATTCCTCAACCAGTTCCTGAGAACGTCCCTCTGCAGTTCCCTCATATGGACCTGAGAGTATGGGACTGCATATAGAGTCAATACCAACTGACCCAATACCCTCACGAAATCCTTGATCATGGCTGAGGACCACTCCAGTGCCCGCGACACGTCCTGAGACATAAGAAGAATCTTCTACTCTGGGAGGAAAACCTTTCCCTGATGGGTGTTGAACCTCATACCCAGTAATACCAGAGCCTGGGAAGGAATTGTGGAGGACTTATGCAAATTCAGAATCCACCCGTGGTGGACTACAATACAGGAGCAGTCCTGAACATGATGAGTCAATATTTCCTCTGAAGGGGTCTTGATGAAGAAGTCATCCAGATATGGCATCAAGGAGATGCCCCAAGCATGGATGAAGGCTGCCAGGGCCTCCATGATCTTTGTGAAAATATATGTTGCCAAAGCAGGCAAAGGCAGCACAGTGAATTGGTAGTGACTGGAAGTGAAAGCAAAGTATAGGTAGCTTTGGCTGTCCAGGTGAATTGGGACGTGTAAGTATACGTCCTGAAAATCTAGAGAGGCCAAACGTTATGCAGAGCCAATAGTTTGGTTTTAAATATTTATTTATTCTGTGTATTATTTTGATGCTCTTCTAGAGCAATTTTTATATGTGAAATAATTCCTTTTGTATTACAGCACAGTGCTTTGGACTCCTTCCACTAACGAGGACACCTGAGCAGAGACAGGCATATATCTCTGCAAGCCTTCTTGGTTATTTGTAGGTATAAGCTCTCAAATAACAACTTATCTTGTGAGTATAATCTTTTGTTTTTCTATACATTGGTAATGTCTGGATAACAGGCACTATTGGCCACCCTCTTGTTTTGTTTCCCTTCTATGTTTCGACTTCCTTCTGGTTGTGGTGAGGAGCAGTCTATAGCCTGACAGAGAATACCCTCCACAAGTAAACACTGCATTGGGGACAGTGTTTAAAAGAATATCCCCTGTGCGCAGAAGTCAGTGGGCATGTACGTGCCGCACTGACCACTTATCTTGTGAGTATATTTCCAAGAGTGGTGAAGGTTTTGTGATTTCACCTTTCTACAAACAATATTAGACTAGAAGAACCTTCTTTTTTGTGTTTGTTTTTATACAAAAAAACATATCAAAATTAAGTGTGAATGGACACAAACACACCCAACTAAGTAACAGCTAAAGAAGTTACTAGAAGGAAAGGAATAAAGGCTTCTACACAGGCTCTATGGCCTGCAGGACCTTCCCTCTAAACCTTGCTTCATCCTAAGCCAGTACATTGACAATATAGTGCTTAGCAAACGTATGAAGCAAAAACCACTTCACTACCTTGCACGACTTCTCCTCAGGAGCCTGGTTCTTGTAGTCCCAGGAAACACCCACCACTGTGGTGGAATAAGCAGTGACCTAAACGAGTATAGGCTTTTTTCCTAATGACATAGACCTTGTGAATTGTTGCCTTGATCCAAGAAGACACTGTCCCCTTAAATGCCATTTGGCCGTTGGCCTGCACATGGGCCTTCAGGGATAATGAAAAGTGAATCTGATTTGTGGAAAGGTTCTGTGCAATGAACATAGTGTTTCAGACAGTGAAACCTCCTGCTCCTATTTGTTAGACATAGCAAGAAAAGGAAAAGGAAGAACAATTTCCTGATTACTATGAAAGTCAGAAACCACTTTTGGTAGAAACCCAAAAGGAGTCCACAGGACCATCCTATCTGCATGAAAAACCAGAATGAGTAGTCTACAAGATAAAGCCTGTAGTTCAGCCATATGCCGACAGATACAATCACAAGAAAGAAAGCTGTCTTGAGAGTCAAATAATGAAGAGACACAGACGCCAAGGGCTCAAACTGACTCTTTTAAAACACTCACAGTAGTAGGTATAAGTCCCATGGAAGAGTGGGCTCTTAAAAGACAAGATGCCTTGCACAAAGGTCTGCACATCTGGCAATTTAACGGGCCCACAGCATTTACAAACTGAACTATGGATACCAACTCTGTAAAGACTGATTCACGTGTGAACCACCAGGCTGCCCTACACCCTGGCAGTTTGGAATTTGGATTTCCCTCCCACGTTTTTGAAAGGTAGGCGGCTTTCTAATTGACTGCCTGTCCCATGGTAAATGTGTATGAAATGTGTATTCAACAGGTAGGCAGCTCTCTCATTGGTTGCCGCTTGTCGAACAATGCCATCTTATCACTGGTTGGTGAACTGGTGCGACAAGATTGAATTTGTCTGCCGGGCCCAGTAATTGAATCAAATGTGTATACAACGGCAGCCGGGGCCCAGATTGATCTCCACCTTGTTGTCGCTTGTCACTCCAATTCTCATTGGTTGGAGATCGGAGAGGCAAGTTTGAATTATGTTCCTTTTGTTCCTGTATGTTTTTTCTATAAAATGTCCCCATGTTCCCAAATAAAGTGTGTTCATTTTGGAACTGAAAGTACATAGTGTCCTTTACTACAGGAATGGCTTAAAGGGTCTCCTTTGTCCCCCATTCCCAGGAACTCTGCTTTACAGGACCAGCACAGGTAAGGACTTTCCGGTGTCTTTATCTTCTGTACAGGCAATAAGGCAATGAGTCTTAGAAAAAGAACAAATACATCTAAAATCTGGACCTTGATAGAACTAAGACTAAGGCCTCCAATACAATTCCCCCCATCGCCAAAAAAAAACCTCAGCTGACATTTTTTCAAGCACAGTAAGCAATACAATTACTAGTGCTCTGAAGAAATTCAGCTAAAAAAACATACGTCGGGCGCTAAAGTTAGAGTCCATTTCAACCCATTAAAACACATTTTAATGTCATCCATTTTCCCATTCAGTTCCATCCGTTAGGCCATAACATGCATTAAAGGACCCACTCCTGCACCCAGTTTTTCTAGGCTCAGAGTTCCCTAACGCATGTTAATCCTGCAGACTCAGGAATTGAAAGGGAAAAAAGGCCCCAGTGGATGTACTGCTGTGGGGCCCTAAGCCCCATAACAATACATCCAAAGTATGAAAAAATGTACAAAATGAAAATGTTAGTAGAATTAATTCTATGAGTGCAGTCGGGTATGCATACCCCACTGGCAGTCACAGGGTTAATACGACTAAGTTAAAAAAAAACACCTGTAATCCTGATGTCCAGCAGAATCTTCAGCACCCTGGTCAGCTGCTCTCAGTCGTCTTCAATCTTCATTCATCCTCTTCTGTCATCTGATCTTCATCTGTTGCAAATATGTATTACAGTATTATATGTGTTAACCCCTTGAGTGCCGAAGGGGTACGCAACAATGCGTTGCGTTCCTCTCTGGCACTCAAAGGGTTACAATGTGCCAGCATTACAATTCCACTAAATAATAAGAGGCTCAATGCAGAAGAAGAGGTAGCAAATCCATGTGTATTAATAATAAATCACCACCAATGAATATTGCAAGGATTCGTCCAAATATTAACTATGATTACCAAATATTAAATGTTAAAGATGCTGCCTCCAGCCCTGCTGTCACCCATGGAGGCTGCAGGATTGCATGGCAAAAATCCTCCCCCTTGGTACCTGTTGGGCCAGTGTGTTGGAAATTTGAACAGAGACTGGCTTTTATATGGGCAGTCCCTGTTCAAAATGGATTACAGCCTGCCACTGGCTGAGATGTATGCTTATGCACCTCCCAGCTAATCAGCTGCTAGTGGATTTTGTCATAATCCCCCCCCCCCCCCCAGCAGCTGATTCGGTGGTGCGTAAGCACACATCCCAGCCAGTGGTAGGCTGGAATTCATTTGGAACAGAGACTGACCATATAAAAAACAGTCTCTTTTCAAATTTCCCACACACTAGCTCAAGCACTGGCCTGACAGGTACCAAAGGGGGTATTTTTGCCATGCAATCCTGCCGTCAGCGACAGCAGCACTGGCAGCATCTTTAACATTTAATATTTGGTAATCATATTTAACACTTGGACGGATCCCTGCAATATTCATTGGGGGTTGATTTATTATTAATACACAAGGATTTGCCACCTCTTCTTCGATATGGGCCCTATTATTATGTTTTGGAATTGTAATGACAGCACATTGTAACCCTTTGAGTGCAGTAGAGGTATGCAATGCATGCAATGCACTCAAAGTGTTAACACTATAAAACATATTTTTAATGTAGACTTTACAGGTACTTAATTTACAACAGATGAAGACAGAATAGCAGAAGACAGAGCATGAAGAGAAAGAAGAAGACGGACAGTGGATGACAGGTAAGTGTTACAGTTGTGGGTGTTAGGCTAGTGTTAGTGGTAGTATTGTTGCACTCCTCTGTTAGGGGTAGTGTAGGGTTAGTGTTTGGGAGTGATACTGTGTGTTGAGCTCACACTCGGTTCTTGACATGCATCGTGTCAGGCACCGGTGGATAGACTGAGTAGATCAGAGAACCACCCTCCTCAAGGTCAGTAAGGAGCAATCAGGATAAAATGTACCAGCTCCATCCTGACCTCGCGGAGGGTGGTTCTCTGATCTACTCAATCTATCCATTGCCTAGCCATTTTTGGAATGCCCAATGCATCTCCTGAAAGAGTGAAAGGTCCTGGAACAAAACAGAGGTGCAATCAGATCCACAACTGTAAGACCCCATACCTGAACACCATATGGTTGAGGTTTCCAATTCATGGGATACAGATGATAATGGCTGAGAGTCTGCCACCACATTTTTCACTTTCAGAATTTGAATAGCCAAGAGAGCTAGACAATGAGCTTCCACCCTAGAAAGAATCAGATGAATTTCTGATCACACAGCTGCACTTCTGACTCCTCTTTGTTGGTTGTAATTAACAACTGGCATTGCATTGTGAGATTAAATCCACACAGGTAGACCCTAGGACCAAAGAGACAGGTGAATCACTCAAAGTTCCAATTTATAGACAAATAATAGACTTGCTGTAAGACCAAAGCCCCTGGGTTTTCTGAAATCTGAATGAGTCCTCCCAACCCTTCAGACTAGCATCTGTTGCCACTAAGCCAGTATGACTATCTGTCAACACTGTGTCAATTTAGGGTCCAGAAACCACCAGAGAAGATCTACCCTTCTCTGGCTTGAGAGAGACATCATGTGGGAGAGGTCACACTGCTATCTGGACCAATTCCTGAGAATATCCAGCTGCATTTCCCAAATGTTAATTTGGGCAAATGGAACTGCCTCCAGGGCAGTGACAAGATACACCAACTCCCTTGTGTATTAACGCACTGTTGCCAACAGCCAAGCTAAGGCTTAGATAGCTGCAGAAAGATCTGTCCCTGAAGTGTGTCAAATCTCATGATGAAAAAGACTAATATTGGGAGAGAACCAGAGATGATTTCTTGAAATTGATCACCCAGGTGTCTCCTACTGAAACTGACCCTACTAGGCTGGGGTAAAGTGGAGCTGGGATGGAATCTCTACCTCCAAAGAACTCTGTATGCAAGTATCCTGCCACCTAGAAGAAGATACTTTAAACCATTCTTCCTGTGTTCCCCAATGGACGGAGGAAAAGGGGAAATTATACCCTCAATTTCTGAATGATTTATTTTAAAGCCTGTGTAGCTTCTGAAAACTACTTTTTTCCACCAGGCCTGACCTCCTTTTGTTCATTATGGAAATTTGAGGGTGCAGCCATTTTGTTTTCTTGCCAATAAGGCAGTTTTGTGTGTGGTATCTAAAACAAGTAACAATGGGCAGTGACATAATTTCCAGCCTCTAAAATGAAGAATAGACATGAAACCTGCTCTGGCCATAATAAACAAAACTTACGACTAACTCACCTGAAGTAGCTGAATGGGCAAAATGGACAAACCCAACAGGGGTGTATCCATACCTCCCAAGTGTCCCTCTTTAGGAGGGACAGTCCCTCTTTTAGACCCAAATCCCTCTGTCCCTCTTTTCCACCCTGATGTCCCTCTTTTTAGGAGATCAGACTGTGTGGTGTGTATATAGATGTATCACATTGCTCTATATCAATAAGACTCACAATTATGTTTGTTTAAACGTCAGTATGTGTACTTATAAATTGGTCTGTGTAAATAAAATAATTTGGTCTTGTTAGAAGTCATTTATTAGGTTACACAAGACGGTGTCAGTGGGTCATGAAATAGCCTAAACATTCTCAGTAATGCCCTGCCCACCAGCCATGCCCCCAGCAACACCCCCTAAAACACAAGTGTCCCTCTTTGGCAATTTGAAATGCTGGGAGGTATGGTGTATCTAGAAACCTACTGGGCCCTGTAACCCTCAACACACAAGAATCTCAGAAGGTTTTTGCATGAGAGAGAGAGCTATTCATTTGCAGCACCAGGGAACTGCTGTATCATAATTCATGATCCACATGCTGACAGTTGATGCTTTTAGTGCCAGCGGAGCCAGGAAGGATTTTTTTTACCCACTTGGGGCTTAATTGGAAACGGCTTCAACGTTTTGGTTTTTTTGCATTCCTCTGGATTAACAGGGGTGATTTGGCATGGGCTGGACTTGACAGGTGAGTGCCTTTTTTTAGCTTCATCAACTATGTTACTATGGTGTGTCCAACAAATTGATTTTTGTTAAATGTTTTCACTGACTGAAAAAGTCTAAAACAGTAACTCCTTTGAATATGTCCTTGATATAAAACAATATGAAATATGAGCTAATATAACCCTTTGTGTGCCAGAGAGGTACGCAACGCATTGCGGAGCAATTCATTGCATACCCCTCTGGCACTCAAAGGGTTAATATGCAGTGCTATTATTATCTCAGGGACAAACTGACATCATCAAATGCTAAAATCTACAACTGAGCTGTCAGTCATAAGCTTGGGTTATAAAGCAGTGGTTCTCAGTCTGTTCTGCATGGAACCCCGGGGTTCGCTGAAGTAGTTCGAGAGGTTCCACAGAACAAAGACCCATATTTATAAAAGCAAAATGGAGTAATTCTGGAGCAAACCAAATGCACCATAGGGGACAAATAAAAATGCCTAAATCCCCCCCACTTGAATCGAAGTTTTATAACACATTGGAGACCTTTCTAGTATTCATGGGGTTAAAATCCCAACTTAATTTAACAGGAATGTTTATTTGTCCCCGTAGTGCAGTTGGTTTGCTCCAAAATAACTACAGTTTTTTTTTATAAATATGGACCCTTGTTCTGTGGAACCTCTTTAACTACTTCAATGGGTTTTGTGTATAAATGCAAATGTACAATTGTGGAGTAAACCAACTGAACTACAGAGGCCAAGTAAAAACTCCCATTGGTTTAAATTCAGCTCTGCACGCCTCACATTCTAGAGGGGACTCCAAGCATTGATTTGCAATGAGTTAGATACACCTCTAGCAGTTAAAAGGTTAAAAACACAGTTTAAAGTCAAAGGTATTTTGAGAAAGTTTGTCTGTCCTCCTATGGTACAGTTGGTTTGCCACAGAATTGCTCCAGTTTGCCTTTATACATACATCAAGAATTTCAGTAATGGCGGCCAGGAGAACAGTGGTTACACTTCTCTAATACATTTTAGCCAAATAATTGACCCTTAAGTTATCAACTAGTGTTCACAAACATTTGATATTAAAGCGGAACTTTCACATCTTAAAGATTTTTAGCCATCCTAGTATTAGGACTCGTGTGTGCTGTTTATCTTACCCACTTTCTAAGATATCCACACTTCATTATTGGCACTTCTGTGGCACACTGAATCTTCGCACAGCTCTGTAGGACTTCCCAGTGCTGTCATTCTCCTCAAGTCTCCCTCCCAGCTGTCCCGGGGAGCGCGTTCACACTTCCCTTCGTAGTGGTGTGCATCACGTCTATCTTTACAGATATTTATGGTCAAAATAAGAGAGAAAAATACAAAGGTGCCTCCTTGTGTAGTATGTTTGGTTAACACCAACCTCCACCAAAACACCCAGTGAATGGGTACTCCTAAATGTAGATGCTGTGATTCTTCTTATGTATTACACAGCTCAGCGAGAATTTTTTGGGTATCAAACGGTCCCAAACACAGCTGTCCGTGAGACTCTCTGGAAATGGGCTGCTCCTGTGACATACACTCTCTCCAAACAGCACAAAATCTCAGATCATAGAAAATAGAAGAATACAGGGCATAGTGTAAAATCATTTATAAATCAAATAGAAGAAATATTTAGTGATTGTACTCACAAGTGTGGTGGTCAGAAGCAAATCTGACAGAATTCGCAGATGGAGAAATTCCTGTCTCCACTCGGGTACATCCAGAAATCCACCAAGCTCTGAAGACATCCTCCCGATAAGGATTGAATATTCTCCAATATAGCTCTATTTAGTAGACTCATTGAAATCTGATAACTTTAAGTGGAACTGTCAACCTGTCCATAATCTCACCTCTGAGAGACCACCACACTTGTGAGTACAATCACTAAATATTTATTCAATTTGATTTATAAACAATTTTACACAATGGGGCACCCTGTATTCTTTTTCTATGATCTTTACATCGAGTTCCATTTATCATTATACTGATCTTGCAGCCTCAGTATAATGGTAAACGGAGCTTGCTGTAATGATAGACGAGTCTCACGCCAATACGAAGGGAGGCATGAACGCGCTCTCTGGAACAGCTGGGAGGGAGGTTGGAGGAGAAGTACAGCACTGGGAAGTCCTGCAGAGCTGTGCCGAAGATTCAGTGTGCCGCAGAATGTGGAAGTACCAATAATGAAGTGTGGATATCTTAGGAAGTAGGTAGGTAAAATAAAAAGCACACACCAATCCTAATACTCTTTTAATAACTGAAGCACATGGCTAAAAGTCTTTAAGATGTGAAAGTTCCCCTTTAACACTAGATTAAACGCTTGAAACCTAGAGTGATGTTCAAAGCTTTGAGAAGAAATGCTTTCGGAAGACATCTCTAACAGTTTATGGGGGTTATGTACTAAGGTGTGATAAAGCAGAAATGACTTCTCCAGTGATATCACTTCTCCAGTTCCTATGCTATTTTATGGAGCATATGCACTAAGACTATGACAAATTTGGAGACATCTTATTGCATTGGCTCCACAGAATAACACAGGACTTGGAGAAGTGATATCACTGGAGAAGTCATCTCCACTTTATCACCTCTTTATCACACCTTATTGCATCTCCCCCATGGGCTTAAAGAGCTTCTTTATCATAGTTGCACAGAAATGTAGCATGAAACCAGAGGGTTCTGCCACAGCAAAATGAGAGTACTACAATTATAGAAGGTAAATTAGTTCAATGTTCGTTTACACCAATTTCTAACACTAGAGGGCGCCACAGTCATATGTTTCAAATTCACACTCCTTGGTTGTGTAGCATATTTCAGAACTAAATGTAGTTAAATAAATGAAATATACTTGTATTTTTATTTCTGTTTATGTTCCTCTTTGGGAAGAATTTTTCATGGATTTTTGTCTTTCCTCAATTCTCTTCTCCGTGAAATTAATTGTGTATTTCTATTGTAGACTAGATGCAAGTCTGGGATTTACCCATCACATTTGGTTCAGTTGATTTGCTCCAGAGTTGCTCATCTGGCCCTTAATCTTCATACTGCAGTTAAATCCAGGTTTAGTTGGCCATCTCCGAGAAAGAAAAACAGAATGGAGGCTGTTGGTTATTTAATCATCTACCTCTTTTTTAAAGCACATGCAATGCTGATATTTGAGACACACTTTGGCAGTTAATGTGTTTAGTTTGTTCGTTAATGTCCACATAAATGGAAGTGGTTACCTAGTGAGCTTTTTCCCATACTTACTGCCAAAGGTGAAGTAATTGGATAATTGTGAATAGGCAAGAACCCATTCTATTTCCAGGAAGTCGATTTCTCAATTAGAACACGTAGTCCATTTTTCATTGTTTTTTGAGGTTCTTTTTAGAATCAAGATGTAATATTACTACGTTCTCCTCTGTTCTCTACTCGATAATCCAAAAAAATAACAATTAAGTAAAGGTGTGTGGTGTTTCACCCAAGCTGCTGAAATATGTGAAGCCAAAGACAACACACATATAAGTTCTGTTTAAATAGAACAGAGCTGCATGAGGATCCCTTATTAATGAAGCTTAACACTTTTAAGGAGTATTCAATGAAATGCAGAAGTGGAACTGAAGGGGTAAAGGATAAAGGATATTAATGTTTTATTATAAAGAATTTACATATCAGTCCACATGAAATAGACTGATCCAAGACAAGTCTGTCACAGATTATTAAATCCCAAAAATGTGTTACTTAGCAGTCATTACTGGCTGCAGAAATCCAATTCTGAAGCCTAGAAATGCGTGGAGAAAATTAACCCATTCTGTTCACTAGCACTATTAGCAATTCAAGTGACAGCAGCAGTTTAACCCGTTGAGTGGCAGAGCGGTATGCAACTCATTGCAGAGCAATGCGTTGCCTACCCCTCTGGAAGTTAAAGGGTTAACTGGTACAGCTCTTTCAGGTAGATGACACTCAAAATAAAAGGCACTCAAAGTGTCCATCATCAGTAAAATAAGAATAGTGTGAATTGTAAAATTCCTACACACATTTTAATACGTCTCCCTTCAAAGATGACAAATTCACATTGTACCTAACAATGTACGGATCTGTGTTATACTGGCCTCTTCCTCTGTCTCCATCTGATGCTTTCCAACAGGTAAGGGTTCAAATATACACAGCAAGTTCACACTGAGCTGCAATCTAGGTTTTCTCTGAGCATGTGTAGATCCATATATTCTCCTGCATGGAGATGGGCCTGAATACTCTGTCCTGTGAAGAGCAACATCAAAAATGTGAGTACAAATTCTACTGTTTACACTATACTTATTTTAACTGATAATGGGCACTTGCAGAGCCTACTCTACTGTTTTGAGTGTTATATATTTTAGAGATTCCCCTGCACCTTCCCATTTCATTATATCTCTCCCCTGTCCCTCTCACATTCCCCATTCCATTACGTCTCTCCCCCTGTCCCATTCCCCGTTCAATTATGTCTCTCCCCCTATCCCTCCCACCTTCCCTGTTCTGTTAAGTCTCTCTCCTTGTCCCTCCCACCTTCCCTGTTCTGTTAAGTCTCTCTCCTTGTCCCTCCCACATTCCCTGTTCCATTATGTCTCCCTCTGTCACGGAATCAAGAACGAGAATTGGACCAATACTTAAAAGGTAACACAATCTTTATTAAGGAGTAAAGACAGGACAATGTAAACAGCACAATACAGGCAAGGAGAGGACTTCAGGAAGGACTACAGACGGGTTCCAGCGAGCAAACAGAGGAAATCAACTCAGGTCTGCACCTGAGGACACTACAGGTCTGCACCTGTACAGACAATGTACCAAAAAAAGACCAACTGCTCTACAGGAGGATACTACAGGTTCGCACCTGTACTGACAACGTACCAAAGAGACCTACTGCACCACAGGTCCGCACCTGGAAGCCGCAGAGGTACCGAGATGAAAGGAAGTCCGCCAAGCCACCAAGGGCAACCCCTAGGTTATCCACTGGAGTGTTGGTATGCTGTGTGCGCAGTGAACAATCCCGGGCCACGACAAGGTGATGGTCAGACAAGTTGGAGATAAAACATAATGGTTAGTCAGCCAGAGCCACAAGTTTGCACCAGATTGGATGTCAGACAGGCCAAGGGTCATACACGGAGCAGGTAGTCAGACAGAGCCACAGGACAACACCAGAACGGATAGTCAGACAAGCCAAAGGTCATACACAGAATGATTAGTCAGCCAGAGCCGCAGGTTTGCACCAGATTGGATGTCAGACAGGCCAAGGGTCATACATGGAGCGGGTAGTCAGACAAAGCCACAGGTCAACACAAGAATGGATAGTCAGACAAGCCAAAGGTCATACACAGAATGGTTAGTCAGCCAGAGCCGCAGGTTTGCACCAGATTGGATGTCAGACAGGCCAAGGGTCATACACGGAGCGGGTAGTCAGACAGAGCCACAGGTCAACACGAGAATGGATAGTCAGACAAACCAGATCAAACACAGAGCAACAGAAGCACAACTGCACTGGAACACCATGCACTGGCAACTGAAGTGGTGTCCAGGCAGTTGATAAACAATTTGCTCCACCCCTAGAGGTGGAGCAGAACCTGCACTGTGCCTTTAAGAATCGGGTCCCAACGTCATCAGGGAATCCCTGTGATGCGTGCCCGAATGCAGATGCGGCCGGAGCTGCCAGAGGGAGCAGCAGAGGACCGAGTGCCTGGAAGGACGCCAGAGCACCCAGCATCTCCGCGAGGAAACAGAAGCCGGACGGAGATGGCGGTCGGCTAAAGGGTAAGCGAGCTTACACCCTCCTTGTCCCTCTCACATTCCCCATTCCATTATGTCTCTCCCCCTGTCCCATTCCCCGTTCAATTATGTCTCTCGCCCTGTCCCTCCCACCTTCCCTGTTCCTTTAAGTCTCTCTCCTTGTCCCTCCCACATTCCCTGTTCCATTATGTCTCTCACTGTCTCTCCCACCTTCCCTGTTCTGTCTCTCCCCCATCCCTCCACCTTCCCATTCTTTTATATCTCATCCCTGTGAATCCATCTTCCCATTTTGTTATGTCTCTCCCCCATCCCTCCCAACTTCCCATTCTTCTATGTCACTCCCCTGTCCCTCCCACCTTCCCCTTTACGATATGTCTCTCTCCCACATCCCTCCTCCTTCCCATTCTGTTCTGTTTCTTCCCTGTCCCACCACCTTCCCATTCCATTATGTCTCTCCCACTGTCCCTCCCATCTTCCCTGTTCTGTTCTGTCTCTCCTTGTCCCTCCCACATTACCTGCTCAGTTATGTCTCTACTCTTGTCCCTCTCACCTTCCCTGCTCCTTTATGTCTCTGTCCCCGTCCCTCCCATCTTCCCCATTCCGTTATGCCTCTCCCCTGTCCCTCCACCTTCCCATTCTTTTATGTCTCATCCCCGTGCCTCCATCTTTCCATTCTGTTATGTCTCTCCCACCTTCTCATTCTTCTATGTCACTCCCCCTGTCCTTCCCATCTTTCCTGTTCCATTATGTCTCTCCCATGTCCCTCCACATTCCCATTCAGTTACGTTTCTCCCCATCTTTCCAACTTCCCATTCCATTATGTCTATCCCACTGCCCCTCCCACCTTCCATGTTCCGTTATGTCTCTCCTTCTCCCTCCCAACTTACCCATTTTTGACTCTCCTCCAGTCCCTCCCACCTTCCCTCTTCCTTTATGTCTCTCTCCCCGTCTCTTCCACCTTCCCCATTCCGTTATGTCTCTCCCTCCTGTCCCTCTCACATTCCCTACTCAATTATATCTTTCCCCCTGTCCCTCCCACCTTCCCCTTATGTCTCTCTTCTTGTCCCTCCCACATTCCCCTTTCTGTTATGTCTCTCTCCTTGTCCCTCCCACATTCCCTGTTCCATTATGTGTTGCCGCGTTCCTCCCACCTTCCCCTTTGTGTTATGTCTCTCCCCTGTCCCTCCACCTTCCCATTCTTTTATATCTCATCCCCATGCCTCCACCTTCCCATTCTGTTATGTCTCTCCCCATCCCTCCCACCTTCTCATTCTTCTATGTCACTCTCCCTGTCCCTCCCACATTCCCTTTTCCATTATGTCTCTCCCCATTCCTCCTACCTTCCCCATTCTGTTTTATCTCTTCCTCCTCATTCTACCTTCCCATTCTTTTATGTCTCATCCCTGTGCCTCCACCTTAACATTCAGTTATATCTCTCCCCTGTCCCCTGTGCTTGCAAACCAAGCACACTTTGTAGACCGTTCCAATGAAGTAATTATTTTTAAATAGCACTATTTCGGCTCTGCTGAAGACCCGCTGGCCATTCCTGGGACCAGAATCTCCTGCTGTCAACTAGAGTGCTGACATCAGTGCAAAGGGAGGGGGGAAGTTTAGCGGCGTATATCTCTCAAACCATAAAGGTTTGAGAGATCAGATTGGCATCATTTGATTTATTTTTTTAACATCTACAAGATTAAATTATGTTAAAATAATCCAATACTATCCCTTTAACACTGCTTCGACTGGACATCGATATTATGGGCCCTCTTCGACCTTTAGTGCATCTCCCCCATTATATTCTTCCTGGAAAACATTTTCTAAATAAATAAATAAACATAAAACATAACATTCTTAGGCTAATTAATCTGTTTACTACTAGATTAATACATTTTAACACTGACTTTCTTTTTCTTTCATTCTATGTACCTACCTTTTTCTTAAAATGATTTATTTATAAAGTGGTAGGAGGCTCCTCAGCATTGTACAATACAGTATTAACAATGAAGTAACACAAACCTTGAGGGACAAATCCACCAGTGCAGCCCATCCTCTTTGCTAATATGCAGGCTTAACCATTTGCGTGCCAGATGCAGTGCAATGCATTGGATACTTCTCTGGCACTTGAAGTGTTAAAAATCCTGTCCTGTACCTATGCTTATTTACATCTTAGTATACACAGCAGACCAAGCACACAACTTTGCCAATGCAAAACTCTAGTGAGAACAGTCTCTATCGTTACCCCAAACAATTATTTCACGGATTTTCATCTAATCCCATCACAACAAGTGATCTTATTTCAAGGAATTCTAACACATTATTTTTATTTAGAATATCTTTTGAAAGATGAAACTAGACAGAGGAGGGATATTATGTCCTTAAAAGGTATATTTCTATAGAAATGGTACCTAGAGGTCTAAGGTTTGGCCTCGGATCTTCATTTCCAGAGAAGGCTTTCATTGAGATGGTATGTTGCCCTTGATCCGTGTCCTTTTTACCTAATGTAGTTGAGTTTAGAGAAGATAAAACTTTAGAGACAAATTTATCTATTGAAAGTAAACACAAAGAGATTGAGATATGTAAGAATTTTAATTAATTTAATAGTTTGGTGGAAAATACCAGATTAAATGTTGATGCCTTTTAAAAACAGATTCTTGATAAGAAGAAATTAGAAAGAGATGAACTGGTTATAGGAATAAAAAAGTAAGGAAGTGGGGGAGGGGTCTCTATTTTGAAATACTCTTGTGTTAAAGCCAAGTTTAGGAATGACGCGAGGAGAGTTAAAGCAGAGAGTAATAGTGGTAAGTACCCGAAAGAGAATATTAATAGAACCATGTAAGAAAAGATAATATTAAAATTAGAATTAAATTGATATGCATTTGAGAGGGGGTAGAAGAACTTGATGAGGGCTCATCTACCAGCTGTTTAGACTTAACCATCCCAAAGAGACCCCATCCTTTTTTAGGGACAGATTGCCACAATATGTATCATACACCAGAGTACCCATGGTAGATAGACAAGAAAAGAGGTTTACATTTAAGAGATAAGTGTCAAAAGATCAAATCAAGAGGACATAAAGGTAGGGGGAACACTAAACCAAAAAAAGGGGTAGATTAGATCATAAGAAGTCTGATACAAAGATCTATAAGCTATCTAAATTATCTCTAAACTCTGATGAAAATTCAGAATTGCAAAGGAGTATATCATTTTGTCCATCAAGCAATTTCGATTTATTATAATTATTTGTAGATTTACATGACTATACCCATGTGTTATCCTTAAAAGGGTATTTTGCTTGTAAAAAAATTTGCAATTTAAAAAACTGTCCAGGAGCTACACCTATTTTAGCAGATTTTCAATAGTAGATGATAGGAATTGGTCAATAATAGCATATCTATATGAAACAACAATTCTTATATTAAATTGATATGTAACTTAAACAAAACATAACGTTTAATCTTACACAATATAAAGGAATATATGTGAATATATTTTTTTCTTCTGTGGTAAAGGAGGATTTTAGAAAGCTTACAAATAAGATGGGTGACATTAGGAACTTAATTATAGGAGAAAGCTCTGCTATATGGAGTTTAAGGAGTAACCACAGTATCATTATTTAATCAGATGATAAAAGTGGAACAATAATGATACAGGACCTTAATCTATATGTAAAGGAAGCCAACCGTATATTATCAGATACTGCATATATTTGATGAAAAAGGAACCTAGCAATTAATATAGGAGAGGGAGATGAGTTCCTTCATTGAGAAGGCTTATTATGTCAGCATTTTGATCCAGTCTGAGAAGGATTTTATGTGGCTCAGCCACTTAAGTACTTGTATTATCATCCTCAAATATACACAAATCTCTTTTGGACCCCACCAGGAGGCCAATCGTATCAGGGACTGAGTGTCTCACTTCAAATCTCTCTGCATATTTTGATTTTCACTTACAAAGATTAGATTTGGGGCTCAGCTCATATGTCAGAGCTTCAACCATCCTTTTGGTACTTTTGAAAGATCAAATTTGATTAGAAGAATTTAGTTGGGTAGCATTTGAAGTAACTGCATTATACTGTAATATCCCCCATCAGGAGGGTTTAGAAGCAGCTGGAAATGTTCTTCTAAAGGACATTTTGATGCCTACAGATTTGATTGAGCTTCTACTACAGGCTGTAGAATTTACTGTTACACATAATTTTGTATGTTTGTACTGGTATAGGTCAAGATAATCTCAATCGGAACCAAATTTGCACCAAATTATGCTGATCTTTTTATGGTTTATTTAGAATCCCAAAATATTTTTGAAGAGGGTCATTTTAGCATGAATTTTGTGTTTTATCACTGTTTCATTGATATAGTACTGTTATTTGGAAAGCTGATCATAAATCAGTTAAGGAATGCATAAAGTTCATAAATTGTAATATCTGGGGTATTCAAACAGAATTTTTGGACCTACAGTCAATTGTGATATTGAGTCAGAAGGTGATATCTCAAACATACTTTAAATCTATAGACATCAATAGTTATTTGGATTTTCATAGCTGCCATCATGAAAAATGGCAAAGACTTATGAACTGTTTTGCAGAATTAGATGGAACTGTTCTAGGACTTTGGATTTTAATGAACAGCCCCAGATTCTTAGGCAATGACTCTCTGAGAAATCTTAACCCAAGAATCTTGATTTAGCTTCATACAAAAAAAAGAGACCACTAACCAGAGGTTTAGAAAATTAGTAAGTTAGGGATAGGAATACAGAAGAATTTCCTTTGTTTATTACTAAATGTAGCAGTGTGGCAAATTACATTAGTAGAATATTTGACAACCACTCCAGAAGGATCCACTTTTGATAATCATCATCCCTAAAAACCATAGATTTAGTCCCACTAATTTGAAAATGTATTCTAGCTCCTACTAAACTGAGGCAATGTGATAGTGTCAGTAATTGTCAGAGTATAGTACATAAAAATTTGGATGGAAAACTGGTATATTCAAAAGATCAAATTAAGGGTTCATTCAAGTGCTGTTTTGAGAAATGTCTCACATGTCCATATATTTCTAATAAGATTAATGTATTTTCTTCTACAGTCACTTTAGAAATATTTCAGAATAGGTCTGTGATGAATTGTGGATCTAGTTTTGTGATTTATCTTTTCACGTGCAGTTATGGACTTTGGTATGATGGACCCACAACATAGCACTTGAGAACACATTTCGTACAACACAGAAGAAATATTAGTAGTGCTTTCCAATTTCATAGGGTATTGAGGCATTTCTGAACATCATAATGAGGACCAAACTAATTTGAAATTAACACCAATTGAATTAATTAATTTGCCTTCTACAGGTGACCATTTTTGTAGGACGGCTAGGTGGGAATCCTATTGGACTTTTAAACTGGTCACCTTTTATCCACAAGGACTTAATGACACTGTGGAGACCTCTTGGTAGTTTTTTTTGGCACATTGGACGTATAAGTCTTCAATAACAGTAACATTGGGGACACCTACTAAGTTAACTATTATTGTTATTATTCTTTATTTATATAGCACCAATTAATTCCACAGCGTTGTACAATAGGGAATGGACATACAGAGGTATTAAATAGCACAATCAACTGTGGAGAGCAGAAGGCCCTGCTCATGAGCGCTTACAGTCTAGCAACTGATAAACACCTTGTACATCAACTGTGGAATTTTTTTGGTAGGATTCGGTTATGAGGATATTAGTCTTCTATACTTACTATTATATATCATGTCTGTATTAAAAATTAGCATAACAACATATAAACACAAATTATTTAAATTATTTTAATTTTATTTAACTAAGCACTATTTAAGTAATTAGTTTAACAATATAATTAAACAAACTGGAGGAAACCTTTTTTATATCTGATTTTACTTGTAAGAGGTAAGGTTTACATTTTACTAGTGTAATTTAAAAGTCAGCACAATTCTTAAAAATATATTTAATTTCACATTGTATATCACTTATTTGTAATAAATAAGGTTCATATAGAGTTAATAATATAGACAGACACATACACATGTGCACATGTGTTACACTCTGGTGGACAGTATCATATCTCAACATGCATGAATGAATATGTATGCACAAAATCTATGTTCACTCTTCTTTAGTTATATCTCACTAATATGAAGTATGATGATTGTCATTATCTCTATACGAAATGGAACAATGTACTGTAATATAGTTTGAGGTCATTCTCTTTTAAGTGATCAGCAAGTATGTTGAGTGATTTAGATTTTTGATGTCATGACATTCATGTAACGTGTACAAATCTGTGATTATGTTATATTGTCTATTATTATTTTGTTTATTTCTTATGGTATACAAGGCATTCAAGTGGGACAATCATGACTTATCCCCTAATGGCTGCTCCCATTCCTGTCCTTTTCGTATCAGGTATTAGTATATATGATTGGCAGTGCTGTCTGAGGAGCTTCCGATCTTGTTCCCAAAGTCTGCCCCTTCGCTCAGTCACAGGCTCTTGGTTCTCATTACACAATCGCAGCCTGCTTCACCGGCTTGTATTTTTAGAAGGGGAAGTGGGCTGGTAATATATATATAAGTAGCGCTCGCACTATAATGAATAACTATGAGGAAGGCTTGGGTGCATGGACGTATAGGAGCGAATGCAAGCATGGGGATAGCTGGGAAGGGTGGTGGGTGGAAAAATGTCGACACAGGGCAGTTTTATAGAGCAATGTGGTCCAGCCTGTACCGCACTGTCACAGATGACATCACCATATCATTTTTCTAAAACCTTTTTTCTATGAAATTAGTGCGATTTTTAAAAAAAATAATTAACTAACATATCCAGTTTTAATAGATGGACTTATTATGATGAGGTTTATTGGGGGTGAAACATCCACTTTAAGGGAT
Organism: Rhinophrynus dorsalis; assembly: GCA_037306005.1. Taxonomy (NCBI): domain Eukaryota; kingdom Metazoa; phylum Chordata; class Amphibia; order Anura; family Rhinophrynidae; genus Rhinophrynus; species Rhinophrynus dorsalis. Next base: position 541,761,150 of record CM074719.1, on the reverse strand, counting down.
CAACTACATATCTATATTTCTTATATATCAGCATATAAAAAATAAACACTTATAGATATATTTTAATAACAGTGGGGATGGCTAGTATTATGAGACCAATTATTAGGAGAGGCGGGTTTATTTAAAGATGATCTGGAACACTGTTTCTTCCCTTTGTTACTTGGCCATATGTTCTTAATAAAGCAGTGTGTGTGTGCTGTGAAACTGAAATAATTGTAAACAAACTACTGTCAAACCGTCTGTCTGGGGGAGAGCAGTTTGTCCAAGGAAGAGTCTGGAGAAACATGAGCAGAAACAGGCCATATACTTACAGCATGCTGTGTATGTTGTTTCGAGGTTTATGCCACTTGGTACCATCATTAAATATGAGTGTATATCAATTCAGCTGTCACTTATTTGTCACCCTCTGTTGTTTTTTCTTATTTTATTACATTACTAGTTTTAAAGCCCGTGTACATGGGCCAACACTGGCGGCGCTGCAGTCATGCGGAGTACTGACTGCCCGAACGCGCTGCGGCTGATACAGAGCGGGGCGCTCTGAATTTGGAACGTGGTCCTCTCTGCGCACCTTCCTGGGACCAAGCAGTCCCAGGAAGCTGCGCAGAGAGGACTCTGCTCTGTATCAGCTATGGTGCTGGCAGTCTCTACTGCACATGACGGCTTCTGACAAACATCCTAGCAAATTATAATATAGGATTATCATTCTGCACCAGTATATTCTTTGCCCTATTATTGTATGGAGTAAAATAAGGTGCAGAATAAAATCACACCCTGAACCACCCACAAACTGTCATAATCCCACACAGGCAGAGATATGGCATTTTTTTGCATACAATGTTTATTGCATATGCTTTAGGCATGAGTAGTTAACAGAAGCGGTCTGTTGTTCTGATCTTGCTATAATAAAACAGGATCGCACCAGCCAAAATGTAAACACCTAATTAGATAAAGCTAAAAAATAGCCAAGTACAACATTACATGAAATAAGTAAAAGGCAAGGCCAAACAAGTGGCACCCTCCATCCCCCCTAAAAAGGAACCTCATAAATGAGGCACACGCCAAGGTGTATAATGAAAATAGAAAAATGACTTTATTAGTACACAGATACAAAATATATCAAGTAGCCATATTAACCCCTTAAGGACCGGCACGCGCACATGCGGCTGACACTTGACGAACACAGGGAATTTTTTTTTTAGTATTTCCGGTTCAGGGATCCCTGAACTCCATGACGTGCCAGGACCGTCATTGGTCCTTGCGTGCCGGACCACCGTGACGGTCCTGGCATGTCAATGGTTGCGAAGGGATTAAAAACAACCAAGCTCAGGAGAATGGTAATATAAAGTGATGGTCCCTAAATAGTAATGCCTCAATATAAAGGAGTAAGTACCTGATAAAGTGCAAGTACATACACGTTTTTTTTTTTAAATATCAAGTGCTACATCAAGAAAGCAACAGAGCATACTTATCTCCATAACAGCAAATGGGAGCACAAAGGGAACATCCAGTAGTGCGACTCCTGGCTGCACTACACCCAACGCATTTCACCACCTAAGCGGCTTCACTTGTTGCACTTTATCACATATCTTATTAGGATTGTATTACAAATTCTGATTACTTTATTACTTTTTTTTTTATACTTACTCCTTTATATTGGGGTATTACTATTTAGGGACCATCTCTTTATATTACCATTCTCCTGAGATTGGTTGTTTTTAAGATGACCACTTGATATATTTTGTATTTGTGTACTAATAAAGTTGTTTTTCTATTTTCATTATACACCTTGGAGTGTTCCTCATTGATTAGGTTTCTTTTTAGGGGGGTGCCACTTGGTATTTTACTTCCGGTCTATTCGTACATTCTCTATGTTCAGATAAAAGGAAAAGTGAGCCTTGTGTGCCAGAGCTTACAACTGATAAAAAGATTATCACTTATTGCAGTTCTTCTTCAATGTGAACTGCTAATACATGTGGTCTATAAAAGAGGCTGCAACACAGCTATGTCAGCAAACACCCATAAGAATTCCACAAGTGTCTTGCTCCCTGTTTGCTATTATTCCAGATTAACACAATAAACAGAGAGTATTATTATTCCTTATTCATAAAGTTCCAGCATTTCCAATCCTGCCATATGTTAGGGAGCAGATCAGCGGTTTTAACAATTCAGAGAAGACGTAAGTAGGACATATATATCAATAGGTCACTAAAAGTTCACAAATTATTTCTAATAAAAGTTATTTAACCCTCTGAGTGCCAGAGAGGTATCCAACTCATTGCGCTGCACAGAGATTCACAGAGACTGTGAGATGTTCATATGTATCATTCCTATAGAAAAACACTGACCCTTTGAGTGCCAGAGGGGTATGCAACACATTGCTTCACAACGTGTTGGATATAGCCCTAGCACACATAGGGTTAAACAGCTGCTAAAAGCTTGCTAAACAGGTTACTGTTAACTTTGGGTAGGTGATCCGCCCCTTTAAGTAGGCAGGAACAATTCTAGAATTGTATGCATGGGGTGCAGCCTACCTTCCATCCTTGGCTGCATCTAGTCAACCAGCTCCAGAAAGATTTGTTCTTTGGTGAAGATAACACACAGGCAAGAAAACAGTTCTGCTATAGTTTTAGAAACGTTTTATTTTTCTGTTAGATAGGGAATACCACCATTAGGCAGATTACCTGTTACGGTTTTCTGACACTCAGACAGGGTTATAGGTAAAACACAGTTTTATTAAAATGAAAAATAAAGAACAGCACCCCTGAGGGCCAGAATCGGTAATAAAATGCAGAGTGAAATACAGGCTAGATATAGCAAGAGCAAGTAAAGTATAATGTAACTCTTATAAAGGGTTAACACCCAAGCAGGTAGTCAGTCTCTGTGGTGGTGATTAGCCAACGCCCGGTATACACAGTCCCAATAGTAGTGATGTAGTAGCTAGCTCAAGCAGTGCAGCCAAACTGAATCACGACCAGAACTCGGTCTGGTTTAGCCCAAGGGTATAGGATAGCCAACGGCAGCAAGAGCCAATGCCCCTACAGGGGTGAGCAACAAGGAGAGACACTGCAAGTGCCAAGAGACCAGAGCCTAGCACCCCTTAGGTGCTGTAATGGAGGAAGCACTGCCCAAGCTGACTATAGGAGGCAACGCACCAACGAGTGCGTATGGATGGACACATACACAGTGAGCGATTAGGACATGAGCCAAGCACCCTTCCGGTGCCGACACGGAGCTTCCACTGCCAGAGTATCGTAAGGCCGTTTACGCCATGCGGCGCAATACACAGGGGAACGGCACAAAGTAAATGTACAACTCTGCAATGTATAGCTAAGCTCAGTATACGGGAAATGCTCAACTGGTGTGGAGAAGGCTCAGTAACGGAGGCAACAAGCTTGGCAGGCGTATGCAACGGCTCGGTATCACGGAGGCAACCGGAACAGCAAGTGTTAAGACCAACACAGACACTACGGTCACAGTAGCAGTAATGTCTCAGGCTCCGTGTATGGAGGAAACCAACAGTCTCAGAATCGGAGGCCACAAAGAACCACAGTGTGATCAGTTGGTGCTAGCTGCGAGCAGGCACAGAATGTCGCCAGGCTTCAGCGGAACGCAGAACTGGAAGGATCACGGAGCAGGAACGTCAGCCAGAGTCGGTCGATCACGGAGCAGGAACGTCAGCCAGAACCGGGTCAATCACGGAGCAGGAACGTCAGCCAGAGCCAGGTCAATCACGGAGCAGGAAGTCAGCCAGAACCGGGTCAATCACGAAGCAGGAACGTCAGCCAGAGCCAGGTCAATCACGGAGCAGGAACGAGAGTAGTCAGACAAGCCGAGTCAGTACACAGGAAAACAGGATCACAGCAACAATAGCGCAGGCATGGGAACACCACGAAAGGGCACCTGACAGGTGCCATAAGGCCCAAATAAAGGGACACCCTTGGCGAGCCAATCAACCTCCTCCAATGGACGAGCACCAGCACAGAGAGTGACAGGCAAGCATGGGCAACGTGATATTACCATAACTGACAATGCCCTTAGATGTGGCTAGCTCAGTATCCAGGTGCTTTTTGTGGACCTTTAGCCCTGAGGGGGGAAAATCTTGATTCCAAGTGCTTCCCCAGGAGTTACCCACTGAGGTTACTTCTTACTACATGGTAATCTGAAGACAGAAGATCTGCAGGAAAGGTGAGCAACCCTTTGAGTGCTGCAGGTCCACTTGTCCCACAGTGCCCCTCCGCACAGGGGTGTCTTCATTGGATTTCCTATTGCACACTCCTGCACTCATTGGGTCTATCTGTATGTCTGTTGGGTGTTTTGGAGCAGGTTTATGTGGTAACTTAACCCTTTAGATACTGTATTGACACTTTTTGGGGGGTTTTCTAACACTTTTCCTACTGGTTTAGTGTTTTTTGGGTGTCCTTACATGTTCTAATGCTATTTTAGACATTTTAGTATTACACCCTTAATTTTGTAAAATTTGTGTAAAGGAGTGCTTTGTTTTCATCACTTCAATGGGACTGTACTGTTTGGGACATATCTCTAACCTAGCGACTTCAGAGATGGCTCATTTTAGTTGGCTGCCCTTGCTCTATCATCCGGTTCATGTTTACAGTGTGTTGGGGGGCTCAGGAGGCTTCGGGCACTGTTTGCGGTACTTTTCTGGGAAAACTACATTTCCCATGAGTGCTTGCTTTGCGCATTTGTTTCTGATTGGCTCCAACTGCGGCAGCCATTTTGTGATCTTTCCAGAACGAGTATCCTACACAGGGCTTGGACTCTCCTTCTCGCCTCTGCTGATTAACCCTTCGCCTGCCAGATAAATTTATTTTAGCGATTTCTGGGGTGAAACTTTAATCTTACACACTATAATTGGGTGATTTATTAAACAGTAAGGTTATTTGACACTGTGAGAATGTCTATACTGCTGGAGCTTGGGGCCAGACCTAAGACTAAGGAGGCTGGGGTCTCTGTATCCCCCATTGAGCATTGCACTTCCTGTCATTCAGGGCTACCTACAGAATTCTCAGGTCATTTATGCCCAGCATGTTCTGATGTCCCTGACAGCATTTCAGGGACCTCCAGCCATGCATTAGAGCCAGCTTGGGTGCAAGAGTTCAAGGCTGCTACTAGGGATCTTAGGTCCACATTGCACCTCTTTCCATCCCAGTTACAGGGGGCCTTTCAGACTTGGAAGGCCCCCTCCTCAATCAAGTCTTCCCTGCCCAAATCTCAGGGAGTACCTGATGTGTTAGATTCCTCTGAGGAGGAACTGCTGGTGGATTCAGATGTTGAGTAATGTTCTGTGTTGGGCTCCTCTCAGTTTTTTGGGGACCCTTTTGAGGCTGATCCTGAACCCTCCACTGAGGGCCTGATCAGGGCTGTCTTATCTACTCTCAACATTCCCTTAGTTCAAGAGGTTCCTTCTGATCCCTCTGATATGTTCCAGGAGCCTAAAAATCCCCTTACTTATTTTCCACCTAACCCCACTCTTGACCGCCTTGTGTTTGAGGAGTGGAAATCCCCGGACAAGAAACCCTCTGTGTCCAAGAAATTTGCCAAGCTTTATCCTTTTTATGAAGCTGTGCTTACTCAGTGAGTTCCCCCTCCTAAAGTGGATGCTCCTGTTTCCAGGCTATCTAAGTCTACTGCCATACCAGTTTCTGATGCCTCTGCTCTGAAGGACTGGACTGACATGAAAATTGAGGTTTCCCTCAAGTCCATTTTTGCCACTGCTGGTTCTGCCATGCATCCAGCGTTCGCAGCAGCATGGGTGAACTGGGCCATTGCTGTCTGGACTGAACAGCTCACCCAGGCTGTCCATCAGAATGTGTCTACCTCGGATAAGTTACACCTTCTTGCCAACATTTCTGAGGCACAGCACTATGTTTCTGCTGCCTTATTTGATGCCATCCGTTTGGTGGCTACGGTTTCCACCATATTTGTGGTGGCCAGACAAGCTCTTTGGCTCAAGATCTGGTCTGCCGACACTGCTTCTAAGAAAGTATTACTCTCCCTACCCTTTCAAGGTACCTCCTTGTTTGGGCCAGATCTTAAGGATCTGATCAGTGAGGCCACAGGGGGTAAGAGTACTCTTCTACCCTTGGTTCCCAGGAAGAAATTGCCACTTAAATGTAATCGGTATTTTCGTTCCTTTCAGAATGAGACACGTCCGGCGAACCAGACGTTTCCCTCAGCTCTGCATACCTCCTCCAAGCCCAAACAGCAATGGAAGCCCAAGGTCTCCTCCAAGCCCAAGGCTCCCAAGCCTTCTTCGGCATTACTCACCGAACCCGAGTCCGCACTCTGCTGTGGGTGGTCATCTGTGACATTATCACAGCATTTGGGAGGGTTCAGTGGTGGACCCATGGGTTTCACAGGTGGAGACGAAAGGGTACAGGATCCCTTTCATCTCTCTTCCTCCCTTTCATTTTCGTCCTTCTCACATGCCTCAGGGTGCAGAGAAATGCAGTCTGTTCGACAGCGCTGTTCAGGCTCTTCTGGACAAAGATGTTCTAGAGCCGGTGCCAGTTCAGGACAGGGATATATGTTTTTACTCAAACCTCTTTGTGGTCTCCAAAAGCATGGTGGCTGTTGTCCCATTTTGGACTTGAACTCATTACCATATACCAAAAGTACATAAAAGGATCCAAAATCCCCCAGGAAGACCTATAATCTCAGGGATAAATAGCTTGACATCAAATTTATCATCATATTTGGACCACTTCCTTCAAAAATATGTAATGAATCTCAAATCCTACATCCGTGATTCACAACATGTATTTCATCAGCTGTCGAATATCACTTGGCACCCGGAAAATTATATATGGGTCACTCTAGATGTGACTTCACTGTACACGTCAATTAAACATGAATTGGGATTGGAAGCAGTGGCATATTTCTTGGACCAGGATAGGAATTTACCATCTTTACAAAAAGAATATATTTTAAAGGGAGTACAATTCATTTTAAATCATAATTATTTTATATACCAGGAAGAATTTTACTTGCAAACACAAGGTACAGCCATGGGGACCAGGTTCGCCCCAAGTTATGCCAATTTATTTATGGGTTGTTGGGAAGATGAGGTGGTGTGGTCCAACAGCCCATGGAGAATGAACCTGGTCTTTTATGGCCGCTTTATGACGATATCATTATTATTTGGAATGGAAATCAAGAAGATCTGAATGATATGATACCGTCTTTTAATAATAACAATAAGGGGATTCAATTTACATCTGAGATAAGCAAGGAAAAAATACAATTCCTGGATTTACAGTTATATATAGACCAAGGAAATATTGCCAGCACAGTGTACGTTAAGCCGGTGTCAAAAAACAACTATTTGCACGCACAAAGCTGTCATCTGAAGAAATGGAAGACAAATATTCCATTTGGCCAGTTTAGCAGGATAAGGAGAAATTGCAGTACTTTGAAGGAGTTTGAAATTCAAAGTGAACTTCTCAAGAGAAAATTCTGCGAAAGGGGGTATGAGGAAGAACTTTTGGACCAAGCTATGAATAAAGCTAGGTCACTAAACCGTGAAAGTCTATTAATACCCAAACCGAGGAGAGTAGAAAATACCAAATGGCCTTTGTAACACAATATAATTCTTCAGCCAAACAAATTCATAAAATTCTGGAAAAAAATTGGAGTATTCTGAGGGAGGATCCGCTTTTACAAGAATGCCTACCAGAGAAATGCTCTATAATTTTTAAGAAAGCCAGGGATATTAGATCTTATATTGCACCTAGTAGACCCAAAGGAGTGGAGAAAGAAAAATCAGAATGCCCCTCTCAAAGTGGTAATCTAGTGAAGGGTAACTTTAAGTGCAATATAAAATCATGTTTTAATTGTGAATACATGGAAGATAAGATCAGGGTATTTTCAGGCTCAAGTTCTGTAAAAACATTTAATATCGAGCACTTTATAAATTGTGGCACATCCTACGTGATATATTTGATTTCATGTGGATGTGGGTTAGGTTATGTTGGACGTACCACAAGGACACTCAGAGAAAGACTGGGAGAACACAGAAGAAATATACAAAAAAGATCTCAGGAACATAGTGTACCCAGGCATTTCAACGAGTGTCCAAGTGGAGGCATACATAACTTTCGAGTTAAGGGTATAGACTTCATCCCTAGAACAACGGGAAATAGATTCGCAGAGCTATGTATAAGAGAATCCTTTTGGATTTACACATTGAATACATTAACACCTAGTGGTCTCAATGAGGAGTTAGATTTATGGTGTTTACCTTAGGAAATTTCAGCTTGTTCTTATGTCTATTTTTTAATAATTATTTTTAGCATTAGAATGGTTAAAACATAGTAGGATAGATAATAGATATGAATATGCAGGCGCACATGCATGTGTGCATATGCATATGTATATCAATGTATGAGTAGGTGGATGACTTACTTCTCTTAATCTTCCTATATAAAATCTGGGAACAAAGTTTTCTTTCCCAGTCATTTAATATATGACATGCTATTAAATACATGTTTTTATGTATATTTTTTACATGCATATATGTTTTTAAATGTATATATTATTTTATATGTCTATGCATGTATACATATGCATAGATGTATGTATATATGTATATACATCATATGTATATATTTTTTATTTTAGAACATATCCCTTTTTCCAAAAAAGTATCTCTTTTTTATTATACTTTACATTTTTTAATGCATTTATTTTACTGTTGATGCGAGTTGCCCTATATTCATACTAGAATAAGTGTGGTATGAAGATTTAAGATAGATGTATCCCTCCGGATCCTAAGTTAAATATCTACATGGGGTTGTTGATTTGCAGCGATTGTTCTAAAGGTGACAGCCGTACAATTTGCTGTGGAACTTGTTGGGGCTTCCTGCGGGGTGTGGAGTGGCCGGCTATGCTGAACTCTAAGATGCGCTCCACAGTTGAGACGCATATGGAGAGCGAGCATGTGACTTCCGTTCCTATGCCGGTAGTGACGTTCCATTGCGGAAGTTTCATACTTCCGATTGTGTATGGAGATGAACGGGGAACCGGAGGGAAACACTATAAAGGTAAAGCCAAAAGATTTCAAATTATATCATATTGCTATATTTATATTAAAGGAGTATATATATTTTTTTCCCCTTGAGGAAGTGTCAAATTAGATACGAAACGCGTCGGGGGCGTTATTGTATGATTGGATTTTTTAACAATAAAATTATTATACGATATCTATATCCATCACTGTAAGAGAATTATTTCACATGGAGGAGATCATGGAAGGAAGATCATTGAACTACTGATGGGCTCTTCTCAACTATATTCTGGTGAGCAGTAAAATAAAGGGGGTCTGTGGTGTGGCAGCAATACAGATACACTCTTAGAGGGCTTGCGCCTGTGTTCTTTTGTTTTTGCTTCTTAGATACTAACACGATCCACTGGTGTTTCAAACGGGCAGCAACCCTCTTTTGTGAACAGAAAAAGAATGATACAATAAGAACTGTACTGCACAAGACCCCACATATTATAACACCAGAAGAGAGAGAAAAAGATTACAGTTGATGGAGATTTCTCACTTCTACTGATAGTGAACTGGCTTTTTTGAGATTTAATAATATTTTTTTATATTTTGTGTATAAAATCTGAAGGTGTTGAATTAACATTTACTATAGCGCCTAAACACAAACTTTTGGATTTTGTTTTGTATCACCAGGAGTCTCTAAGGACGATGATTGCTGCCATGTCCCTGGGGGAGTTCCTTGCTTCTCTGGATCTTCAGGACACGTACTTACACATTGCCATTCATCCAGGGAGCCGGCAGTACCTCTGGTTTGCCTGCGAAAGGGGACATGTTAAGGTTTTTCTGACACTCAGACACAAAGGGTTTAGTAAAACACAGTTTTATTAAACAAAATATAAGTACGGTAATACAGGCAAACAGTGGTAAATGTAGCGGCAATACAGGACACAGATACAAGAACACATTGTCGGCAGTCAGGTACTCCTGTAGACCCAGGATCTGGAATAGTGCGGCAGCAGGGAAAATCTGGTACTGAATCAGAGGATCCCACCGGGTGGTAGGAACGACAGGAGGAGACACCGTAAGAACAGTAGCAGGATCCCTAGAGCACTAGGGAGGTCAGCAAAACTGACTGGAACAAAGGCAACAGGTCACCTAGAAGCTAGGTGTGGAGTGATACTGACAGTAAAGGTAAGGCAACCAAACCCCTAGTACGCTAGGTGGTATAGCAGTACTGACAGTAGTAAGGCAAGGCAATCGAACACCTAGTACACTAGGTGGTATAGCAGTACTGATGGTAGTAAGGCAGGGCAACCGAACCCCTAGTACGCTAGGTGGTATAGCTGTACTGGCAGCGAATAGGCTAGGCAACCAAACCCGTAGGATGCTAGGAGGTACAGCAGTACTGGCATCAACAAGGCAAGGCAACCAAACCGCTAATACGCTAGGTGGTAAAGCAGTACTGGCAACGAATAGGCTAGGCAACCAAACCTACCAAGGAACGATGACTTGTGACCAGAGTCACTCAACCCACGCACCAGCCCACGTTCGGGCGAAAGACTCTACAGACCCCTTGACAGGCCGGACAACCGCACAGACCAAGACAAACGAGGCTCCCCAGGAGCAACAGCCAACCTTGTGTAGACGGAGCGATAAGCTGTGCTGGGTCAAGCGTAATAGGTGCGTGTGACTCAGGTGGAGGAATACACCGTGCCGCACAGGCACTGATGAAGTAGGGCAGACAAGGGCCGAATAGGAACTAGGACAGGTTAAGCAACCAGTAGGTTCGGTATACAGAGCAGAAGTCAGCCAGGCCGGGTCGGTACACAGAGCAAGATAGTCAGCCAAGCCGTGTTGGTACACAGAGCAGGATAATCAGCCAAGTCGGGTCGGTACACAGAGCAGGATCATCAGCCAAGCCGGGTCGGTACACACAGCAGGATAGTCAGTCAAGCCGGGTCGGTACACAAAGCAGGATAGTCAGCCAAGCCAGGTCGCCACGGAAGTCAGGAACAGGAGATCTTGCATGAACGTAGTGAGTCGATCCGGGTCATACACAGGATACCAGGAACCACAGGAACAAACGCTAGATACTGGAACACCATGAAGGGGCGCCGCCATAATGACAACGCTAGAATATAAAGGTAACCAGTAGGAGGAGTCATCACTGATCACCAATAAGAATGCTAGAAGGAAATGACCAGGAAGTAGCAATGTCGCAAACGGAGGAATCACGGGCACCGTGATAGTACATTTTCAGTTCCCAGCTCTTCCATTTGGTCTGACGACAGCTCCTCAGGTCTTCAACCGTGTCCTGGGAGCCTTCATTTCCGTTCTAGACCAGAACGGCATCAGAGTTACTCTATACATGGACGACTTGCTTCTGAAAGCCCCCTCTGTGGAACTTCTTCATCAGCAGGTTCAGCAATGCATTCATGCTCTCACCCATCACAGGTGGATCATCAACTTGGACAAGTCAGATCTTATCCCATCTCAGCATCTGGTCTTCCTGGACCTTCTCTTTGACACTCAGAAGAGCATGGTGTTCCTCACAGACGAGGTGGCTCACCAGATCGCCCACAGGTTTTTTGCGGTTCTGGCTCAGGATCCAGTTCCAGTCCAGAAGTTATCCTTTCTAGTGGGAAAATTCATCTCCGCCATAGAAGCAGTTCCGTTTGCCATGGCGCACACCAGTGAGCTCCAGAGGTTCGTGATCCAGGTGTGCAAGGGTCGACCGGATCTTCTGAAGGCGTCAGTTTCTCTTCCTCTTCATGTGTAACTGAGTTTGTCATGGTGGCTCGACCTTTCCAACCTGCTGAAGGGCAAGTCCTTCCTGGTACCCTTCTGGACCAAGGTAACGACGGATGCCAGCCTCTCCGGCTGGGGAGCGGTCCTGGGTCACTTGAGCGCTCAGGGCGATATTTCATGCCCTTCGACATTGGACATCTCAGTTGGAAGATTATACAGTCTGAGTAGAGTCCGACAACACCATAAATAATGAAAGTAATCACCCTACTCAGGTCCAGATGAGGTCAGTACCATGGTACTGTAACGGTTTTTAGGACACTCAGACCAGCATGTGAAATAAAAACACAATTTATTTAGAGAAAAATAATGCAAATGTTCGCCCTCTAGTGGCAGTTAATAATACACAAACAGTGTAGACTGATAGATTACAAGTGTAAATGCACAATAAATTTACATGTACAAATACAAAGCAATAGAATGGGATATAACCCCAAAGGGTTAAGAACTTGATAACAGTCAGTCTCAGATGTGGATGTTTGGCACGCCCTGGGTGTTATAAGGCTGCGCTGGTAGACAAAGTTCACCATGTACTGGAGACAGGACTGCCTCGCCAAAGTGTTCGGGTAATAAGCAGAACAGGAATCCAACTAGCCCCCTCGGGCGTACCTACTGGATCTGCTTTTGCTAGTGCAAGTGAGAATAGCCCCCACGGGCGTAACAGGAACCGGCCTGCAATACAAGAGCTACTAAGCCTCCTCAGACTTAACCGGATACTGGAGTTTGAAGTGCTAGAGCCAATAGCCCCCACGGGCGTTGTTACCGGATTTGCTAGCGCTGAAGCCTTTTAACTGCCACCACTCTGTATAACGGATATCGCCCAGTAACCGACAATAGGAGAGAGCCTTAGGCGCCCAACCGGCCCAAAAGACGTGACTACTCTGCAATGGTAGAATAGAGTTGCCGACGGTGAGCGGCCAACTCAGCAGGAGTATCACCGAGAACGAGGCTCGTACTGGAGGTAGAGAGAGTGAGACCAAGGCAGCACTGCTAGGGTTAATAAGCACGTTTACTCGAGGCTTCAGCGAAACAGCAAGGCTCTGCAGTATGAGGGAGGCGTACTGAGACACACACAGCTCTGCACGGGTAGCGATATACTGTACTGATCGTGGGTAACACCAGGCAAGGCAGTCACACGAAACTGGCAACAGCAGATGATAATGTTGCGGCGGCGACAACTGGAACGTGGGTCACTGGAACAAGCTGGAAGTCGATCTTCGGAGCAGGAAGTCAGCCGGGCCGGGTCGGAGCATGTAGGAGGTAGTCATACAAGCCGGGTCAAACACAAACAGGAACGTCAGCCAAGCCGGGTCAGGATCCAAGGGTGGTACGCAGTTGGGCCGGATCATACACAAACAGGAACACTGGAGAATAGTCAGGACAAGCCGATTCGGTACACAGAAATCCAGAACACAGCAACAGTACTACTGGCTCAGAAACACCACGAAAGGGCATCTGACAGGTGTCTGGGCCAGGCATAAGAAGGTCACCAGGGGCGGGCCAAACTGGCTCAGCAAATCAGAGCGAACCACAGGAAAGAGTGACAAGAATCACAGGCACTGTGATAGGTACTTCCCAAATCTGACACAGGTCAGGATGGACACAAATATCAGTAGGCAATAATAACAGTAGGACTATGCTGGCTTGATCCGTCGACAGGTCACTGTAACCAGGAAAACCACAACAGCACCACACCGCGGAGAGGCCCTACTATAGTGGTGGGTAACTGCAGGGCAATTCCCTAGAAGACTAGGGATAGCGGAGGTAACCCAGAAAGATCACTGGGAAGTGACAGGGTCCCTAGTAGGCTAGGGCTGGCGGAGGCAACACAAGTAGGTCCCTGGCAAGTGACCAAGTCCCTAGAACGCTAGGGATAGCGGAGGCAGCACCGATAGGACACTGGCAAGTAACCGAGTCCCTAGAACGCTAGGGATAGCGGAGGCAACACAGATAGGACACTAGCAAGTGACCAAGTCCCTAGAATGCTAGGGATAGCGGAGGCAACACAGATAAGACACTGGCAAGTGACCAAGTCCCTGGAATGCTAGGGACAGCGGAGGCAGCACAGATAGGACACTGGCAAGTGACCGAGTCCCTAGAACAATAGGGATATCGAAGGCAGCACAATAGATACTGGCAAGCGACCAGAGCTACTCACAACACAGTCTCCCAGATGACCTTGGGAGTGACAGGCCAAGCAGGCGCTGTAGTGGTATTACTGCAAGCGAGAGCAGGCGGAACGGAACACAGGGTACGCACCCTGATGGGTCTGAAGCCACAACTGCCACATCGGTACACACAGAGGTAGAAGCCAGTCCTAGTCAGTAACGGAATCGGATACTCAGCCAAAGCCAGGTCAGTACACATGGAGGTAGTCAGCCAGTCCTACTCAGCAACGGAATCAGATACTCAGACAAGCCAGGTCGGTACACAACGAGGTAGTCAGCCAGTCCTAGTCAGCAATGGAATTGGATACTCAGCCCAAGCCAGGTCGATACACACGGAGGTAGTCAGCCAGTCCTAGTCAGTAACAGAATCGGAATACAAGAGCAACAGGAGCGTAGTCAGGTGAGCCGGGTCATACACAGAGCAGGAACAAGCAGCAACTCAAACGCTAGGTACAGGTACACCACAAAAGGGCGCTGAAATGATGACAGGAGAGAGTTTAAAAAGGTTAGCCCTGGGCGAAGCAAGAGCACAATTGCCAATAAGAACCATGCACGGGAAAACCCGTAAGTAAACATGTCGCCCTGTTGCAGAATCACGGGCACCGTGATATGGCCTTCTTGAAGGATGGTGTGGATAAGGGCCTCAGTCTGAGTTCCCTTAAGGTTCAGACTTTTGTGCTCTCTGTTTTCATTCAGAGGCACATTGCCATCCTTCCTGATGTTAAGGTTTTCTTCCAGGGCGTTGCTCACGCTTGTCCTACCTTTAAGATTCCTGCTCCTCAGTGGAATCTTAACTTGGTTTTGGGCGTTCTTCAGCGCCCCCCATTTGAGTCTTTGGCTACTATTCCTCTATGCCTCTTGATGTGGAAAATGGCTTTCCTCCTGGCGATTGTGTCTGTCCGCCGTGTAGGGGAGTTGCATGCTCTATCCTGTAAACCACCTTATTTGGTGTTTCACAAGGACAAGGCGGTGCTTCGCACTTCTCAGGAGTTTCTCCTGAAGGTGGTCTCTGAGTTCCACATCAGTCAGGAGATTGTGATGCCTTCTTTCTGCCCAGACCCTACCGCTGACAAGTAAAGGGATCTCCACTTGTTGGACGTGGTGCTTTGTCTCAAGTTTTATGTACATCTCGCTGAGTCTATCAGGAAATCAGACGTACTGTTCGTCATTCCTGAGGGTCCTAGGGCAGGAAGACCTGCATCCAAAGTGACTATTGCTTCTTGGATCCAGTCCACTATTTGTAAGGCTTATGAACTGAGGAAGAATCCTGTCCCCTTCAGGGTCACAGCTCATTCTACAAGATCTATTGGGGCTTCTTGGGCTTACAAGAATAAGGCCTCCGCTGATCAGTTGTGCAAGGCTGCCACTTGGTCGTCTGTGCACACCTTTTCAAAGCACCACCGTGTTGATGTGCTGGCATTGGCTGATGCCAGCTTTGGGAGGAAAATCTTGGAGACAGTCTTGCCTGTCTAGGATCTTCTTCGGTTTTTGGTGCTTCCTTCACTTTTGAGCCCTGTTGGCTCTAGTTCAGTGTGCTGTGTAACGGTTTGGGGTGTTGTTACCCCTGTTTAGTGTCCAATGACACTTCATTGTTTTGTTGGGCTATCTCTGATCTGATGCTTCATATCTGCTCTGGTGACTTTCGGGGCCTTGTGCCTGGTCCTTGCCTTACTTCCCGCCTCTGGGAAACTCAATGGTTGGACATCCCAAAGTTACCAGTAACCTGTATTGGACGACAGAGAAAAGAGGATTACCTGTTAAATCCTTTTCTCTTTGTACATACAGGTTACTGGTCTCCCACCCTGTCAAGGAACCATGCTTGGCTCTCCTGTGACAAACCGTGGGGGTCCTTCGGGGTCATGTTCACAGGAGTCTTCTTTCCCTTCTACTATCTAGTCAGTCGTTAGTCTCAAATCTTTCTGGAGCTGGTTGGCTAGCAGCAGCCAAGGAGGGAAGGTAGGCTCCACCCCCTGCATACAATTCTAGAATTGTTCCTGCCTACTTAAAGGGGTGGATCGTCTACCCAAAGTTACCAATAACCTGTATGGACTAAGATTAAAGGATTTAACAGGTAAGACTAAAATCTTCTTTTTTGAAGGTTTGTCCTGTGAAGTAAAATGACTACACTCCCACTGCTGAGAGTTGCTTTGTTCAAAAGTTAGTGCACTCAAACATGTATTTTTTTTGGTGCAGTACCTCCATGGCCTTAACCCTTTGAGTGCCAAAGAGGCACACAAAGGGTTAAATGATATGGTGACCACATATCCCTTTAAATCAGGGACAGTTATAAAAAACACACACTGCATTCCACTAATTCCTGTGCACTACTCCAGAATGACATTTTCATACACGTCCCTGACCTGAGCGATATGTGGTCACTTTAAGTGGATCTTTGGTTACAGCAGCCTACAGAGGTTTATTTTCACTGACAACAGTTGTCTATAGGTGGCAGTAGCAATGGCACCACCATAACATTTCAGAACATGGAGGTTCCACAGCCAAAGAATGAAAGACTGAGCACTAATACCATTGGATTAAAACATCTCTCAGATGTTGGGATAAACCCTGCAATATATATATATTTCCATATTAAGCAAAACCATCCCTTTAAGATTCGCTGAAGAGGCAGATGAGTCACAGACTGCAAATAGAGGGAGCTGACATCACAAGGTGCAGAGAACAGAAATGATGATAGATTACATGTTAACTAGTTGAAGAGCCGTGTACATGTGCCACAGTGCCACCCAACAAGGGCCGCAATGCAGTCATGCACAGTAGAGACTGCCCGCGCTGCAGCTGATATGGAGCGGGGCGCTCTGAATTCAGAAGCGCAGAGAGGACTACAGTCTGAATTTGGAGCCCCATTCTGTTATCAGCAGCGGCGCGGGCAGTCTGTACTGAGCATGACTGCAGCGCACGCAGCCGTCTCTACTGCTCATCACGGCTTCTGACAAACACACACTTAGCAAATTATTATATAGGATATAAAGATTAATATTTAATCATAAAGGGATAGTAATACTTCGTTTTATCTTTATTTTATTTTGTAGGCATTAAAAAACATGAAGAACGATATAAGTCTTATCTCTCAAACTTTTATGGTTTGAAAGATATTCACAAGCAAAGTTTCCCCTCCCGCCCTTTTACCTAGTGTAAGTCATCTCTTCTCAGATGTGGAATGCAGTCCATAGACCAGACAGATAACAGCAGGGGACAATCTTCTTCCTATGGGAACAATGAAAGCCCTGTCCCCCTTGACAAGTTTTTCAGGTATTTCCCCTTATCTTAATTGAAGATTGTCCCTCTCTGCAGTCTACCTGGGCACCTCCCTTCTGCTCTGGCTGAGCAGTATTACATCAGTAAAAGGGGCGGGAGGGGGATACTTTGTCATTGAATTACTCTTGAACTACAACTCTGACAGAATTGAAATAACACTCTCCAAAGTCCAAATACTATGATGATTAATTGGAGCTACTTTTATTATGAAACATTACTATCCCTTTAACCTTATGTAACTTTGTTCATATGTACATAAGAAAACATTTCCTTAACTTCAAAGAATTTAAGTTATCTGAAAAATTACATGTTTTTGGCAGGCTTGGGGAAACCATTTTTATTTGGTGCCCACACTTTCTGCTGCTAATCACACAGTTGAGTATCCAGACCAGGAAGTGAGGAGTGCAAGGGAAAATCTCCTCCTCCATTCTTAATTAAATTACACTGTGTAACCTCGAATGGCTTAATCTCTTGGATGCTAGAGTGTATTGATTAACAATGTGCTGAACACATCATCTTTATCATCTAAGGGGTTCAGTTATAAAAACTGAACTCCTAAATGCTACAGACTTAACACTCAAGGGGTTCAAATATGCTCTTTTATAGATGGTAAATACAACATGCTTTTGAGCCTTATTTCCCCTTTCACCTCACTACAATGCTGTGTGTGGCCTTTCTGCAGAGCAGGCACATGCAATATCACCACCTGATACCAAGCCATTATGAACAGCTGAGCAATGATGACTTATACCTCCTGCTAGCTGGGGATGTAGTCTTCCCAAGAAGACAGGCTCTCTCCTTGCTTGTGGACTCTTTATGATATGGAGTCAGCTGGTGTGGTGGGAATAATAATCAATGGCAGATGGTGGCAAAGGGACCTCCAGTAACCACCACAAATAGCCCTACTGAAAATAGAAACATTACCCTGTACATATTACTGCTGCCGCTGTCTCCTGCAACATTGTCTGCGAGTCAGCTGCTTTCACATGTAAAACTTTAAGGGCTAGTAACAATTATTATGAAAAAAAGAAAAATGTACTCTCTCTTTCTCTATATATGTGTGTGTATTAAACATAAACCTAGTAGGACATGTATGTCTATTTTTATTCATATAGGGTCAACCTGTGTGCTTGGCACTTTACAGTTTACACTTAGTATAGAAGGGTACAATAAGTGCAGTGATTAAGTGCTTATATAGACAATCATAATGAGGACACCAGGTGAGTATACATTAGGATAAAAATCCCTGTCCCATAGAGCTCACAATCTAAATATATATATATATATAGTAAGGCTTTTTCTGCTTTGTTTCATTCAAACTTATTGCAGAGCAAAATTGCATTTTCTTGTTAGGATGAGTGCAACATTTTTTTGTGTCCATTCCATTATATGGTGGTACTGTTGCTGTCAATGAAGAACTCTCCCTTAAAGCGAAACTTTCACTTTGTATAAAGTCGCCCTGCAACAATTAAAGTGGAACTACCATGTCACAAAATGTTTAGCTTAACTAAGTCCCCTTCTGGCGACTAGCTGCTTAGTAGCGCTAGTCGCCAGAATTATTACCTGATTTAATAGATATATGCTTTATTCCCTAGCTCTCAGTAGCACGGAGCGCAGACATCTTGCCAGAATAACGTCCACGCCCCTGCGCTGTCAGTCCCAGCTGGAGCTGAATGGCTCCTAGCAACGCCTCCTAGACCCGGCTGGGACTGTCACCGCAGGCGCGTGGACATCATTCTGGCAAGATGTCCGCGCTCCGTGCTACTGACAGCTGGGCAATAAAGCATATATCTATTAAATCAGGTAATAATTCTGGCGACTAGCGCTACTAAGCAGCTAGTCGCCAGAAGGAGACTTAGTTAAGATAAACATTTTGTGACATGGTAGTTCCACTTTAAGCATATGGTGACTAGCTTCATAATACTTCTGTTTCCTTTCAGAAGTGGCAGATTCTAAAGTAATCCTTAATCTTCAGAGACTGATGGCCAGGTTAGTGCAGTCTGTGCGCCTGCGCCATCAGTCCCTTCTGGTTACCTTGTGGCACAGTGTAATGCTTCTTAGGGTAGACCGGGACTGACAGCGCAGGCGCACAGACAAGATGTCTGGCTTCCGGTCTCCGAAGATTAAGGATTTCTTTAGAATCTGCCACTCCTGAGAGGTAACAGAAGTATTATGATATTATGCAGCTAGTCGCCATACTTTTAATTATTGCAGTGAGACTTTATACAAAGTGAAAGTTCCGCTTTAACCACAGATCCCCAAAATAAAACAGAAAGGACATTAAATCACTGCACCCCTACTAAAAGAAAAGTTGATTTGTGGTCTGATAACAACATTTGATCAAAGAAATTGCAAGCATTGGAAATAGGCTTGATTCTCTAGTTTTCTAGGCCACAGTAGAATGGATGACTCTATGAGCGGGGTCACCATGGATGTAGTGTATGTAGGGCAAAGGACTCCTAGGCTGAGTTTGCTTTGGGGTCCTTGAAATGTAAATCTGGCTCTGCCCTTGTGTATAAAAAGAAAAGTGCTGTTAAAATCAATGGAAATCTTTTTTTGTAAACTTTTGAGTGGCAGAAGGGAGCGCAACTCATTGCAAAGCAATACATTGCGCACCCCTCTGGCACTCAAAGGGTTAATACATATAGGGAAGGAAGTGGAATCACCGTAGCCAGCCCTAAATTTAAATAGTCTGTTGGAGATGTCACTAGCTTCCAAGAGGTTAATAACTAAAATAAAGTAGTAAAAAAAGTAAAAAAAAAAAGGCGATTAATCTTGGATTTTTACTCCCTGTGTTATTAATGTAGAAAGGATATACAGAAGTGCAGTCTCACAAAGCCCTGCTAGAGATGCAGCCACTGTAAACTGGGAATGTATTAAACGCTGGATTAATACAAGTCTGTTACGCATTTTGTGGTTGGCTCAGTATGTGATCTTGTCTAGTCATATTACCTCTCCTAGATATATTTATCTCCGTCTGCAACTCTATCACTTCCTGCACATAAAAATAACTTAGCCCACTTGGTTTATATGAACCATTTGTTTCAATATGTCTCCCCATCTGTGCAGTTCTGTATGCAGACATGTAATCTATAGGGGCCTTGACCAGGGCTAGATTTCCCAAAAGGCGGAGTAGGCAACTGCCTAGAGCTCCAAATTTCGAGGGGAACTTCAGCTGTGCTGGCCACACCTACATTCTGAGTTGTGGGTGTGGTTAGTGCAATCTCAATGTCGTTGCACTGGTTTTGTGCCCTTATACAGGTTTTTAATGAACCCTTTGGATGCTAGAGAGATCGCCACGATCTCTCTAGCAACCAAGGGGTTAAATATATTTTATTTCCCTTGATTTATACGCCAAGGAAACAGTGGATGCGACTGGGAGTAGGACCATGTAAGTCTTGGGGTGTGTGAGGCCATGGGTGAAGCTAATGGTGCCTAGAGTGCCTTGCCTAGGGGCACCTGAGATGAAAATCTAGCCCTGGCCTTGACATATCATTTAAAGGGATATAAAAACTACTATTTGGACTTTACCTGTTCTTCAAGTGAATAATATGTTAAATCAAGTTGCCAATATTTTTTCTTATTATTTTTTTAATCTTTACCTATATTTTTATACTTTTTTTCTTCCCTGGGCAGTGAAAGCAGAGATAGTGATCAAATGTAAAAAATACATAATATAAAAAGGGATAGTATACCAGAGTACTCAGCACTACATTGTATCACTGCCCTGCTTTGCTTGTCAACTGACCAGAAAGCTCTATGTTATAGGGATAGAAATAGATTGTTACCAAAGGAGCTCAGTTTGTTCATCATAAGGAATAATACTGCTGGCTGCTGCTCTTATTGTCCAAAACTGTACAATTACAATGTTATTTTATGAGATGTTTACTCCCTCCCCTTTTCCCGACGTCAGCATTTTACTCTGAGATCCAAAGGCGGATCACGAGGGACAATCTTCAGTTAGTATTAAGAAAAAACTGCCCTTCTTCAACAAGGAGAGCAGGTTTTTCCTTATACTGACTGAGGGAACATGTCCCTCATTGTGATCTGTCTGGTCAAGCAACCGGACTTCAGAGCTAAGGGGAGGCGGCATTAGAATGACAAAATGGGTGGGAGGGGTGAACTTCTGCATAAAATAACATCGTAATTGTACTGTTTTGGACAATAAGAGCAGCAGCCGACAGTATTATTTCTTATGATGAACAATGTGAGCTGCTTTGATAACGATCTATTAATATCCCTTTAGGAGAGATACAGGGAGCTTTCAGTCAGGGACAAAAAGTGTTAAAAAAAATTAAGAAAATATATAGTCACATTGGTTTTACAAAGTAAGATCTTACAGAATATGAAACGTTAAAATAAAAGGTTACCATTCATTTAACAATTAGCACCAGGAGGGTTTTCAACGCAGTGCACAACCATGTACTACTTAAAGTGGAACTAGCACTTTATATTTATACAAAGTGGCCAGTACTTCCTGGTAGAAGTGGCAGTTGGAGGGGAAGTGGAATGTTAGTATCTGACACAAAGTCTCCTATCAGTACTGAATAATGTGCAGAAACTGACAAATAAAGCTAAATATCTTTTAAACTGTGGTTTAAAATAAAGATTGGCTAACATAATATATTTGATTTTGAAAGCTCTTTCAAAATCACCTAAATTGTCAGTTCCACTTTAAAGGAGCAGTAAACATGTTATTCAGAAATATGTTCTTTTCCTTGTTGGATAAAATGAGTATGTGCCCAATCCTTAAAAGTTATTATAGCACAAGCTTTTACTTAAAGGGATAGTAATGTCCCACAAAAAAATATTTTTCAGATTGTTAAAGACAGCATCAAATTACTCAGTTATGGAAACAAAAGCATGGAAATTCATGGTAAAAGTTCTGTAAACATTAACATCAGGCCTCTCCGTACTTTTATTGATTTTCAACCAGGTCATGCCAGGTCAGTGACCCCGTACTTTTTGTCAATGATCTGGTACCTTTTATCAGTGACTGTACTTTTTTTGGCACTTTGTCCACCAAGAATAAGATAAACTGATACTTTGATTACATAGATAGCAGGAGCATGAATATAACTAAAACAATGCACAGAGTGGGAGGACATCAAATTAAAGGGACTGTAATGTCCCATAAAAACTTTTTATATTATTGTAGAGCTCAAGAAAATAAGAAGAATGATGCAAACCCTATCTCTCAAACTGCTATGGTTTTAGAGATATTTGCACTGAAAGTTTGCCCTTCTCTCTCCTTCTCCTGACGTCAGCTTCTAGCTGACAGCAGAAGATTCCGGTCTGGGGACCAGTTCAGTCCAGAACCAGGACTGGTCTGAGCTATCTTATCTGATTTCTATTCTAAATAATGCAATGTGTACTTATATTTAAGGGAAATTTTTTCATATTTATCTGTATAACATGCCTGAGAAGAGACCTAAGAGGTCTTGAAAGCTTGCATCCTAAATCTACTTAGTTAGCCAATAAAGGTATCAACTTATAATTGCCTCCTCAACTGTGTATGAATCTAGGCAGAGCCCACCTACATTTCTAATAGCACGGCAAGCAATGTCTGACCTTGAACATATCTAATTAGCAAACTGTGCAGGGAATTAGCAAAAGTGCTACAGTATGCCACCAAAACAAAGGTTTATTTCTCAAACACTATTTATTTTACAAAAAATGGCTAGTAAAACATATAGGCAGGTTTTAATTCTTCATTTAAGCCAAACGAGATTCAAAGCTTCAAGTTTGTGCAGGCTTGCATTTTTATTAAGTGAGAGCACTGCATCTATGCCTCCTCAGTTTTTCTTAACATAGTTGATGAGGCTGAAAAAAGACATGCATCCATCAAGAGGAGGACTTAAAAAATTTAAGTATTTTCCAATTAAGCCCTAAATGGGTAAAATATTCCCTCCTGTCTCCAAATGGCAGTCAGATATTTGCCTGGATCAACATCCTATCTCTTTTGCAGCCAATTGTCATAATTCTCAATATTGTTCTGAGCTAGAAAGGTGTCCATTACTTTTTGAAAGCAACTAAAGTAATAATTCTATAACTTTACTGCCCTTTCTATAAAAAGTCCTTACCTGTTTTTAGTTGAAAGCACCTTTCATCTAGTCTTAAAGGATGGCCTCTTTTTTTTTTTTTTTACTCTGAGTGATTCATTGACCTAAAATATATTTAGAAATGGTAATCATTTCACCCTTGGATGTCTCTTCTCTAATGTAAACAAACCCAGTTTGGCTAGTCTCTCAATCCTCCAATCCATTTATTAGTTTTGTTGCACGTCTCTGCACTTTTTCCAGTTCAATAATGTCTTTTTTTTAAGAACTGGTTCCCAAATATGTACTCCGTAATCTTCACCAAAGATTTATATAGAGCTAGAATTATATTCCCATCTTGTAAATCTATGCCACTTTTTATACAGGATAGTACTATATTTACCTGTGCAGCAGCTGAGTGACATTGCACACTGTTGTGAAGTCTATTGTCTATCAGTACTCTTAAATATTTCTCAGATGAGGATTCCCCAAGTAGCTTCCCATTTAGTGTATATGTAGTATGTTCGTTTCCGCAGCCCAAATACATAACCTTATATTTATCTATAATAAACCTCATTTGCCAGTTTTACGCCCATTCGCTCAATTTATCCATAGCTTTCTGCAGAGAAAAAAATCATCCTGGTCTGTATGTATTTCCTTACACAGCTTAGTGTCATCAGCAAAGACTGAGGCATTACTTTCAATGCCCACTTCTAGATCATTTATAAACAAGTTAAAAAGAATTATGCCTAGAACTGAACCCTGTGGCACTCCACTTATAACTTCAGCCCAACCTGAAAAGGTTCCATTTACAACTCTCTGCCATCTTTCATTTAACCAGTTCTCTATCAATGTATGGATATCTCCTCCCAAACAGAAGCCTTTTAATTTATGCAGTAAACTGTTGTGAGGTAAATTATCAAAGGCTTTTTGTAAAATTCAAGTATCCGACATCAACAGAAATGCCCTTGTCCAAATTACTACCCACCTTTTTATAAAATGAAAGTAAACTAGTTTAACATGATCTGTTCTTCACATGTGAAGGGTAGCCACACAGCATTGTGTTCTCAAAAGTTAGTCTCAAAAAGCAGGACTGTCCTGGGAATACTGAGACGTATGGGAGCACAATCTATGTGTAAAGTAGTCATATCTGTACCTAGCAATGTAACAAAGCAAGGCTAGATTAAACATGCAGCTTCTTCTGAAGAGGCTAGCCTAGGGGTTGGCAACCTTTGGCTCTCCAGTTGTTGGGGTCTACAACCATGGGTGTCCGTAGGGGGGGGGCAAAGGGGGGGCACTTGCCCCCCTACAATTACCCCCTCCATATAAACAAAGGGACTGAATGGGCTGGCCTGAGGGTCATATTATGGCTTTGCATCCCCCCCTGGAAAAATTCTACGGACACCACTGTCTACAACTCCCATTATCCCCAACCAGTCTGTAACCTACAACACCTCAAGAGCCAAATTCTGCCTTCCCCATGGCTAGCCTGTGATCATACCATCCAGTATCTGCACTACATACACACTACATGCTTTATACACACTATATGTTATATACACACTATATGCTTTATACTCACTTTATACTTTATTCATGCTATATGTTATATACACATTATATGCTTTATACACACTACATGCTTGATACACACTATATGTTATATGCACACTATATGCTTTATACTCACTTTATACACACTATATGTTATATACACATTATATGCTTTATACACACTACATGCTTTATACACACTATATGTTATATACACACTATATGCTTTATACACTCAATATGCTATATACACACTATATGTTATATACACATTATATGCTTTATACACACTATATGTTATATACACACTATATGCTTTATACACTCAATATGCTATATACACACTATATGTTATATACACACTATATGCTTTATACACACAATATGCTATATACACACTATATGTTATATACACACTATATGTTATATACACACTATATGCTTTATACACACAACATGTTATATACACACTATATGTTGTATACACACTATATGCTTTATACTCACTTTATACACACTATATGTTATGTACACATTATATGCTTTATACACACTATATGTTATATACACACTATATGCTTTATACACACAATATGTTATATACACACTATATGCTTTATACACACAATATGTTATATACACACTATATGTTATATACACACTATATGCTTTATACACACTATATGTTATATACACACTATATGTTATATACACACTATATGCTTTATACTCACTTTATACTTTATACACACTATATGTTATATACACATTATATGCTTTATACACACTATATGTTATATACACACTATATGCTTTATACACACAATATGTTATATGCACACTATATGTTGTATACACACTATATGCTTTATACACACAATATGTTATATACACACTATATGGTTTATACACACTATATGTTATATACACACTATATGCTAGATGCATTTTCAACTCACTGCATAGCATTGTGTCAGAGCCCATTCCGGCATCTAAAGGTTTAAAGGATATCGCTGCAGTACAAGTAAAATGAGTTACATTATTCACACACCACAACATGCCCTATTTTAGTTTTTCGGTGTTAAATTCCATGTAAATATACACAAGCCGTTGCAGGCTGGCGGGGGGCATGCAGCTGCTTGATTATCTGTCTTGTTCCTTAGCTCTTTGTTTATTGGCTGAATAGTTACTGTGCAGAAAGGGACTAAGGCTGATTAATAAGAACAGGGGAAATTCTGAAACATGCACCATAGGGGTTAAATAAAATGTCCACCAAATTGCTGTTGATCTAAATGGGGCTTTTTATCTCTTGGATGCTAGAGAGGTTTCTCTTGTGAAGTAAGGCATGAGAAACCCTAAGGAATTAAGAAATCCCATTGATTTAACCCTCTGAGTGCCAATGTGTTGCGCACCCCTCTGGCACTGAAAGGGTTCAAAAGACTGTATTTGTCCCCTATGGTAAAGCTGATTTGCTCCAGAATTGCTCCAATTCTTCTTAAAACCTAAGCCTAAATGGGAAAATGGTATCCAGCAGAGTAGCTAGCTTCCAATAACAGTGTTTTCACTCCAGGGTATGAACTACACTACAGTATATGACTGCGTTAGTGCATCCCACTGCACACACTCCTTCATCGTTACGATTTTCAAAATAAAAGCAGCTCCAATTAATCTTCATAGTCTTTGGACCATGGAGAGTGTTATTGCAATGATACCTTTTACTGATGTAACACTGCTCAGCTCAGAGCAGCAGGGTGGTGTCCAAGTGGATTGCAGACAGGGACAATCTTCAATTAGTATATAAACCTGAAAAACCTGTCAAGGGGGGCAGGGTTTTCCATATACTCACAGTAAGAAGATTGTCCCTTGTTGTGAGCTGTCAGGTCCCAGGACCAGATTCCACATCTGAGGGGAGGTGTCTTACTCTATGTAAAAGGGGCGGGAGGGGGATACTTTATCATTCAATTACTTTTGAACTACAACTCTGACAGTACTGAAATAACACTCTCCATGGCCCACATACTATGAAGATTAATTAGAGCTGCTTTTATTTTGAAATGTTACTATTCCTTTAATGCCTATAAGTACTCTATGTCTCCCCATAGCATCCATAGTAAAATGGAGCAAAGTTCCACCATTTCCTCTATGCCCCGTTAGTACATTAGAAAAGGAATGCACCAAAATGTATATAAATGTAAATGCATATAAATGTACATAATAGTAAAATGACATTATGCAGGCAGAGGATAAGAAAATAGACTCCAGCACCTGATTAATGAAGAATCGTATTTACACATTCCCCCCGTGTCTTGGGGTTGTCAGGCTTTCAGTATTTCTGTTCATTTATAAAGAGCCAACATGTTCTGCAGCCGTAAAATGCTTGGGAGGAGAACAAGGAGACAGGTGTACTAAACACAACTGGAGGAATTGTGGGGCAAACCAACTGCGCTATAGGGTACAAATAACAAAATCCAATTAAATTTAACCCACTAAATGATAGAGAACTCTTCAATATATTTCTTTGAAATAAATGAAGACTTCTCTAGTATTCAATGTGTTAAAAAAAAATTTAAATTAAAGGAAATTGGGTCATTTTAAGTGCCCCATGCAGTGCAGTTGACTTGTCCTGGAATTGTTCCAATTCAGCCTCACTGAAAATATACATTCACATATAGTGGGTGAGATGGTCTTGTCTATGAGAGCTTACAGACCAATGAGTGGGGTATGGGCAGATCTCAGTGCCAGGCAACTGCCCAAATAACACAAATGTGCAGTGTCAGGAAGTTCAACAAGGAATACTCAGGGTATAGTGTAGGTGGCAGTGGCAGGCAGTTGAACAAGTGACACTCATTGTATGGGTAGGTGGCAGTGGTAGGCATTTGAATAAGTGACACTCAGGTTGTGAGTAAGTGAGAGTGTCAAGCAGTTGAACAAGTGACACTCAGGGTAAGGGTAGGTGGCAGTGAAAGACAATTGAACACGTGACACTCAGGTTCAGGCTAGGTGGCAGTGGGAGACAGTTGAACAAGTGACACTCAGGGTAAGGGTAGGTGGCAGTGGCAGACAATTGAACATGTGACACTCAGTGTATGGGTAGGTGGCAGTGGTAGGCATTTGAACAAGTGACACTCAGGTTGTGGGTAATGACAGTGTCAAGCAGTTGAACAAGTAGAAAGGAAAAAACAGGAGGTGCTCAATAAGTGAAATCACCCACCATCACCATTAGAAAATAACTCACAATATAAATAGCTGAATATAACACTTATGTGCTATCAAGCGTTGGGGATATGATTATCACGTAGGGTTGCCACCCAGCCAGTATTTAACCGGCAGTCCGGTAAAAAATTGCCTTCGGTCCAATGTTAAGTCTATGGAGGGAATGTTATGGCCGGTATTTTTTTGAAGAAAAGGTGGCAACCCTATTATCACCGCCCCCCTCAAGCAGTATCTAAAGGCTGCACCACTCACCAGAGAGCTCGTCCCCGATGGAAGAAGTAGATATATGCAGAGAAACAGGAGAAAACACAGAGGGGTCCCAACAGTATATTATCCCAAGGACATTTAAAACTGCAATAAGAAATGCATTATCAACTCACATTAGCAAATGGTTGATCTACAAACAAGTCTGCAATCAACAAAAATAGCAATGCAGGATACTTTACTCATCCATGCTTGGGTTCAAATGGTTCTCCCCGGAGGTCCTAGAAATATTCCATTGTTGAACTGCTCAATTAGTATCCGGGAGATCTTCCAGTGTTAAACAGCTTACCTAATATTCTAGGCAAAGTATAAACATATAAAATAAAATAAAACTTAAAAATAAAAAGAACCAAGTAGCCGAATTGATCCCGTACAAAAAGTTTAATTAAAATTAATATATGCTCATTGACATTAAAAGGCGTTATGGATGCTTTTCGCAGCATACACAGCTGCTTTATCAACTGATCTAACTTCTAACAAATAAAAGGTTAGATCAGTTAGAGGTTAGACGGGTACCCTGCACGCCATTTTTGTTGATTGCAGACATATTTTTGCAGATCAAGCATTTGCTAATGTGAGTTGATAATATATTGTCCTTGGGATAATATACTATTGGCACCGCTCTGTTTTTTCTTCTGTTTCTAGGCATTTGAACAAGTGACAATCAGGTTATGGGTAAGTGGCAGTATGAAGTAGTTGAACAAGCGACACTCAGGGTTAAGGTAAGTGGCAGTGGCAGGCAGTTGAACAAGTGATACTCAGGTGGCAAATGAAAGATTTCCACGGAAGAGGTTCCAAAATCAAAAAAATTGTGTAATTCAGTGTAGAAAATCCATTGCAGATCCCAAGTGAATGACCAGGAGTAAGCAACTTGTGTGCCCCAGTTTTTTTTGGACAACAATTCCCATCATTCTCAGGTGGATAATGGCTGTCTGAGGATAAGAAACAGCTGCACATAGAACCACAACAGTAGTAAACATGTTTTTCATTTAAGATTTGTCTTTAACTAGTGTGATGGGGCAAAAAAAGCCCTAGAGGGGGAGGTTTATGGGCAAATGGAAACCCCCTCTCTTTTTGTCCTTGTATGGGTAAATGATACTGCCAGGTGATTGAACAAGTATCATACAACGTATGGGTAGGTGGTAGTGCCAAGTGTAACGTGATACCAGCAAACCAAACCAGTAAATAAGCCAGGTACATTCCTGGACTTCCAACTCTGCAAAAAAAGGAGCTACCAGTGCCCTTACATCAATGTGGAATAGCAGATAATTACAAATAGGACAGGTGCTCACACAGTGGTGTAACTTGTCATTGAAGGGCTCAGTGCAAACATGTTTGGGCCCCTTAACATAGCAACATTATCCCAGGGAAGTATCGAGCACCTACTGGGTCATGGGACTGATAGCTCCCCTTGGTTGCTTGGATCCATCACAACTGATCCCCTGTAGTTACACCTCCCCTTGAGATGATAACATGGGGAGCAGGAAGATTATAACTCACCGCCACTAGGCTGATAAACTGGACTCCTAATTACACTCATCTGTCTCCATCTTCTCCATCTCCATACGAGACTCTCACAGTATACATATGTCACAGTACAGAGCCTTCTTATTTCCCTTTTCTATTGAGTGTTTTTGCCTGCGAGAGCATTTTCAACAGAATACCAGAGATGGACTGCTGCCGCTCCATTGTCTACAATGGATGTTGTCTTAGAACAATTATGGGAAAAGTGAGGCCATCCAGCTGTTGAAGATTACAACTTCCATAATCCCCAGGGATTGGTTGGCTAGGCATGATGGGGACTGTAGTCTTCGGCAGCTACAGGGCCTCAAGTGCCCTACTCATTCATTAGACTGAGTGGGAACAGTTAATCAACTTTTCACACAGACTCCAGGACTGCAAGACAGGAATCCTTCAGCTTGACCCGCTAGTGAAGGGTTTTCAACATCAGTCCTCAGTATGCTCCAACAGGACAGGTTTGCTTGATCACAGGTGGGTAATCAGTGACTGTCATTGTGATTGCTCTGTCTGTAATTAATCAGGGATATTTTAAAAACCTGATATATTAGTATGCTCCAAGGACTGGAGTTGAGAATCCATGCATTTGTATCTTTACGTTATTAATTTGGATAAGATCCTGATAAAGCACTCTATTTTTGGTCTTCTATATTGTGCTTCTCTTGTTAGACTACCTGACACTGCCACCTATCCATACCAAATGTGTCACTCGTTACACTACCTGACACTGCCACCTATCCATACCAAATGTGTCACTTGTTACACTACCTGACACTGCCACCTATCCATACCAAATGTGTCACTCGTTACACTACCTGACACTGCCACCTATCCATACCAAATGTGTCACTCGTTACACTACCTGACACTGCCACCTATCCATACCAAATGTGTCACTCGTTACACTACCTGACACTGCCACCTATCCATACCAAATGTGTCACTCGTTACACTACCTGACACTGCCACCTATCCATACCAAATGTGTCACTTGTTACACTACCTGACACTGCCACCTATCCATACCAAATGTGTCACTTGTTACACTGCCTGACTCTGCCACCTATCCATACCAAATGTGTCACTTGTTACACTACCTGACTCTGCCACCTATCCATACCAAATATGTCACTTGTTACACTGCCTGACACTGCCACCTATCCATACCAAATGTGTCACTCGTTACACTACCTGACACTGCCACCTATCCATACCAAATGTGTCACTTGTTACACTACCTGACATTGCTACCTATCCATACCAAATGTGTCACTTGTTACACTACCTGACACTGCCACCTATCCATACCAAATGTGTCACTTGTTACACTGCCTGACACTGCCACCTATCCATACTAAATGTGTTATTTGTTACACTACCTGGCACTGCCACCTAACCATACCTTTTGTGTCACTCGTTACACTCCCTGGCACTGCCACCTATCCATACCAAATGTGTCACTTGTTACACTACCTGGCACTGCCACCTATCCATACTAAATGTGTTATTTGTTACACTACCTGGCACTGCCACCTATCCATACCAAATGTGTCACTTGTTACACTGCCTGACTCTGCCACCTCTCCATACCAAATATGTCACTTGTTACACTACCTGGCACTGCCACTTATCCATACCAAATGTGTCACTTGTTACACTACCTGACTCTGCCACCTATCCATACCAAATGTGTCACTTGTTACACTACCTGACTCTGCCACCTATCCATACCAAATGTGTCACTTGTTACACTACCTGACTCTGCCACCTATCCATACCAAATGTGTCACTTGTTACACTGCCTGACACTGCCACCTATCCATACCAAATGTGTCACTTGTTACACTGCCTGACACTGCCACCTATCCATACCACATGTGTCACTTGTTATGCTACCTGACACTGCTACCTATCCATACCAAATGTGTCACTTGTTACACTACCTGACACTGCTACCTATCCATACCAAATGTGTCACTTGTTAGACTACCTGACACTGCTACCTATCCATACCAAATGTGTCACTTGTTACACTGCCTGGCACTGCCACCTATCCATACCAAATGTGTCACTTGTTACACTATCTGGCACTGCTACCTAACCATACCTTGTGTGTCACTTGTTACGCTACCTGGCACTGCCACCTAACCATACCTCGTGTGTCACTTGTTATGCTACCTGGCACTGCCACCTAACCATACCTTTTGTGTAACTTGTTACACCACATGACACTGTCTGCTACCTAACCATGCCTTGTGTGTCACTTGTTATGCTACCTGGCACTGCCACCTAACCATACCTCGTGTGTCACTTGTTATGCTACCTGGCACTGCCACCTAACCATACCTTTTGTGTAACTTGTTATACCACATGTGTCACGTCTTTGTACCTCGCGGTCAGCCTTCCGGCGGGGGGGTTTCCCACCTTCCCGCAGGGCGTTCGCTTGTGCCTCTCTCTCTCTCCCCGCTCTGTCTGGTAGCCTCTCTGCTCTGGCGGCGGCCGCGTTCTGCCTAGTTCCCCTTTCCGGCGGCTCTGTACTTCCGGGTTGGGGCTGCTCGTGACGTCACCTTCCGGTCGCTACTTTAGGTGTCCAACTCACTTGCCTGGTGCACTTTCACTAGTGTTCCTCGCAGTCTAGTCTCCAGTGCTCTGCTGTATCCCAGTCCTGTTCCTGGCGGCGTTTACCTGTGTACCGATTCCGGCTTGTCTGACTACTCTCTTGCTTGCTCCTCTGGTCCTGTTTGATCTCCTGTTACTGACCGGCTCGTCTGACTACTCTCTTGCTTGCTCCACTGGTGCTGTTGGATCTCCTGTTACTGACCGGTAGGTCTGACCACTCATCTGCTTTCTACCTGCGTCCAGATAGACCGCCAGCAGCCCGCAGCTAGTCCGTCCACGGTTAGCGAGGTCTTTTATCCAGTCCTGATCTCCAGTTGTTATTTTGGCTACCCAGTAGTTCTTCCACGGGTTCAGCCATCCTAAGCTAGGTCCTGTTCCTGGGTTCCGGTTTCTTCCATTGCTTTTGGGGGGTTTAGCCAGTACGTGGCCAACGAACTCCAGCACCGCTCACTAGCCTGCGCTCCCCAGCCTTCGCTCCCCCCTGCAGGGGAGTCCGTACTGTCTGGAGGAGGTCATCCTGGTCTGGATCCCGGCTCAACTGGGGTTCAGACATCTGGCCTTGCGGCCAGCACCTTTACTCGGCCCTAGCCGCAGCAAGGCCTGCCCCCAGGCAGTCACCGCCCTCCAGCACCGAACCCAATTCCTCGCTCCCTAGCACTCTCTCCCCTGCAGGTCACTACCTGCACTAGTCGGTCCTGACAACATGACACTGTCTGCTACCTAACCATGCCTTGTGTGTGTCACTTGTTACACTACCTGGCACTGCCACCTAACCATACCATGCGTGTCACTCTTCACACTACCTGGCTCTGCCACCTATCCATACCATGTGTATCACTCTATACACTACCTGACACTGACAACTAACCATACCATGTGTGTCACTTGTTACACTATCTGACACCTAACCATACCATGCGTGTCACTCTTCACACTACCTGGCTCTGCCACCTATCCATACCATGTGTATCACTCTATACACTACCTGACACTGACAACTAACCATACCATGTGTGTCACTTGTTACACTATCTGACACCTAACCATACCTTGTGTGTCACTCGTTATAGTACCTGGCACTGCCACCTAACCATACCTTGTGTGTACCTTGTTACACTACCTGGCACTGCCACCTAGATTACTCCACTGGAATTAAGTTTATAGCACATACAAACAAAGGGTTAAAGGTTTGGGATCATTTTAATATTTACCTTGGAGTCCTGGGACTTTGTGTGGTTCAAAATTTGGTCTTGAAAACTATTTAAATTGTTATTTTTAACATGGAATATTAACCTCACAAAAGCTTCATTGTCTGACTACATTTTCTAGTTTGAACACTCATATATCACAGTCAGTATGGTATAAAGGACCAGGGTGCAGGAGAAGGAGTGCAGGGACACAGAGAGAGAAAAAACTGAGTAGGGGAGGGAGAGAACTGAACAGGAATGGGGCTGGTGGAAAAGGAAAAAGGACTGAGGAAGCCAGAGGAATGAGTTTGAGTCAGGGAGAATAGGGCTGAGGGAGCCCAAGGAACAGGTCTGAATCAGGGAGAATAGGGCTGAGGGAGCCCAAGGAACAGGTCTGAGTCAGGGAGAATAGGGCTGAGGGATACTGATGAATGGGTTTGAGTCAGGCAGAATATGGCTGAGGAAGCCAAAATAATGGGTTTGAGTCAGGGATAAAAGGGAAAAAGGTGCCATAGGAATGAGTCTGAGTCAGGGAGAATAGGACAGAGGAAGACAAATTAATGCTTCTAAGCAGGCAGTTTAGGCCTAAGTTGCCCAAAGAACAGGCTGAATCAGGGGGAAAGGGCTGGGGGAGTCTAATGGGTCTTAAGAAGTGAGAATAAGGCTGAGGAGCCAGAGGAATGGGTTTGAGTCAGGCAGAATGTGGCAGAGGAACAGGTCTGAATCAGGGTAAACATGGCGGAGGGGGCCTGAGAAACAGGTCTGTCAGGCAGAATAGTACTGGGGAAGCCAGAGGATTGGGTCTGTGGCACAGATAATTGACCAAGGCAGCCAAATGAATGGGTCTAAGGTAGAAAAAATAGGACTGAGGAAGCATGAGGAAGCATGACAGGTTGTATGGTGATTTTCAGCCTGGTTGATTACATTTTAACTTAGTATTGCATAGCCCCAGCAAAACAATACGCCATTACATATCACCAGCATGGGGTATCCACAGGGAGAGGCAAAGGGGGGCATTTTCTCCCCTCTGCATTGCTCAAGGCCAGTGAACCTGCCCTGTTTATGGATTTACCCCACCCAGAAAAACATTTCTACGGATGCCCATGGTCACCAAAAGAGCAATACCCCATCACAAATCACCAGCAAGGCACCACAATTACACACAGCCAGTAGAGCAATACACCATATGACCCCAGAAGGTAAATAGACAATTACAAGCCATTAGCAGACCATTACACAAGTACATGATACCAGCAAGTGTACACACGATTACAAGCCATAAGCATAACAATACACAAGTACATGATACCAGCTGGGCAATACACTATTACTTGCCACCACCATTACTCAAACACAACATGAGGTAACCTAGTACCATTAGTTTTAGAAAGTGACCCCTGTCGTTAATACATGTAAGAATATACTGAGATGGCTAGTCCTTATAATGTAACTGTGAGATGATTGAGGTGTCAGTGTACAGGCGTGCTCTGGTTATAAGCTCTGTACAAGAGCAGAGCCAGGAGGTGGGAGGTGCAAGGCAATGACAGAGCTCTGACTGATACTGAAGCGCTCTCCCCACTCTGCTGCTGGCCAGTT
This sequence comes from Rhinophrynus dorsalis, assembly GCA_037306005.1. NCBI lineage: Eukaryota > Metazoa > Chordata > Amphibia > Anura > Rhinophrynidae > Rhinophrynus > Rhinophrynus dorsalis. The sequence goes on along the minus strand of CM074719.1, from coordinate 541,725,905 downwards.
GCTCTCTTGCTGACAGGCTGTGTGCAGTGTCCCGGGCAGATCTAAGAGGCAGCTTTATAACACTCACTGCCACTCTAAAACTTTCCTGACTGGATCCCCATGGACATGAGCGGAGTGTGGGAGCCCTGTGTGGAATATAAAGGTGTCTGACTGAGGGCCGCATGGAGCTGTGACTGAGGATGCTGGAATGGACGGTTGTACCCAGGAATACAGAGGATCATCTCAGCGCAAATGCAGGAAAGTTACTATCACTAAAAGGAGATCAATCAACGGAATGTGCATTAGCAGGATACATGGAGACAACGTGCTGAGCATTCCTAATCACCCTTTCTTATCCTGTACCCCTAATACTCTCCTCTCTTACTGAACCCCAAGTTCAACTTCCCTTCTTTTTGTACCTCTAATATCGTTATCTCCAACTGAACCCCAAGGTATTAATCCTTCTTCCCGAATCTCATTCCTTTCTACTTACTAAACTCCTTGCTCACACTACACTCCTGCTCCTGAACCCCGAGTTCACCCTCCCTCCTCCTCAACTCAAGACCAACTTTCTCCCTTGTGATCACTAGGAACTCTATTACTACTCCCCGATATTAACTATTCCTTCTCCTGAACACCCTACCTCCTCCGGGGTCCCCAAACTATCATTCAAATACTTTCCTGTCTTCTGAACACCAGATCACTCTTCTTTCCCGAACCCCCAGGTCACTCTACTTGCTCCTGATCCCCCAGACCGCCCCCTCCTTTGTAGGACCCCCATCCCCCGCACAGCTGCAGTACTTGTCTCAGGGGTAGGTGTTTGTGGCCCGTTTCTGGAACGGGCAGCAGGATTAGTGTGCGAGTTGTTCCTTGCCCAGTGTAGTCTTGGTATTTGCTGCCAGCCTCAGATCCTCAGGAGGGGAAGCGATCTGGGCACTGGAGTCTGCGAGGAATCAATAAGCCAAAGAGCGAGTGTAACAGCTGCTCCTGCTAATCAGCCTGCGGAGGACAGCTCCAGCCCATCAGCCAGCTCAGGTCAGCTCCATGCCTCCAGATTAACCTCTCTGGGGACACAAGCAAGTGAAACTCTACCCCGCTGCTCTAGGCTATCCTGTCTCCCGTTTCTTCGTATCCCCAGACTGGTTTGCGTACTGCCCGCTCTTATAGTTGGCTCCAGGACCCGAGTATCTAGAGGTGTGCTTGCTGTGCCAGCCATGTGGGTAGAGGGCTCCCCTCTGGCACTGCTGGCGTCTGCTTCCTTCCTTTTGGCAGTGTTGGCGGCTGCCCGGGGGAACGGGGAGTACTGCCACGGCTGGACGGACGCACAGGAGGTCTGGCGGGACGGGTTCCAGTGCCCGGAGCGATTCGATGGGGACGACTCGACAATTTGCTGTGGGACTTGTGCCCTGCGCTACTGCTGCTCCAGTGCTGAGGCCAGGCTGGACCAGGGTGTGTGTGACAACGATAAGCAGCAGGGGGCGCCCGAGCACGGCAGACCGGATAAGGATAGCCACGAGTCTGCGGCAGGTAGGCTGAACTACCAGGGGGCAAGAATCTAGAAAAGCAGGTAGACTTATGTAGAGCGAGGCTTATGTACTAAAAGTGGTACAGGTGTTGAAGTCTACCATCTGCGCCACAGCCAACAAATAGTCTCAGCATTTCCACTGATCTAATTTGAACTTTTTGATCCATAAATGCTAGGGTGGTCTCCAACGCATTGCTAATCGGAGACCTCTCTAACGTTCAGTGGGTTAACTTAAAAGCTCTAGTTAAATATAATTGGGAATTTTGAATGGTTCCCAGTAGTGCAGCTGGTTAACAGAACTGCGCTGCGTTTGTACTTGAGTCTCAAGGTCTCTAGCGCAACGGGTTGTCAGTTTACAAGTGGGATCATGTAACTAAGAACTGTAGCGATTTGGTACAAACCAGCTGAAACATCACGAACACACACACATTCCCACTGATTTAAATGGGGCTTTTATAACCAATTGAGTGCCAGAATAGTGTCAAACGCAGACCCTTTTGGCACACAAATGGTTAATTCCTTCAGTACTAGACATCAACGCATTGTAAAGTCATGCAATGGAGATCTTTTTTTAGCATTCCATTGGTTAATATCAGTGGTGATTTGTGGAATGCTATGTGTCCCTTTTTGTGTAGTTGGTTTGATCCAAAATTGCTCAAGTTTTATTTTTAGTACATCACCTTTGCTGAAGCTGATGTACCAAGAAGCCTTGGAGCATAATGATCTGCATACTGGGGAGAAATATATTTTCCTAAATTCCCTTTGATTTACATTGGGTTGTTGACAAGCTCTTTTAAATCATTGGACAAGTCAGTTTTTCCCACAGTGCAGTTGATTTGCCCCAGAATGACTCCTTTTATATTCAGTACAGCATCCTCAGTGTTTCCAGAGTATCATGCACAAAGAGCAGTCTGGGTACAAGCTCTTTAGGGCAACAGGTAGTCTAGGTGCCAGGGGACCTGGCCCTTGGGTGACTCTAATTCGTAATCAGTACACCCCAATTGCACAAATTCAAGTAGGTAGATTAGCACCATTATTTGCCTCAAGTAGCCAAGGAAACCCAGGGTTTCAAGCATGAGATTCAGGTCTTTAGCCCTCTCAGCCACGTAACACGCCACTGCTAGGCACACTTTTCTAGGTCTCCATAGCTGAAGGTAGGGTAAGCTGTCATTTGATCGTCAGAGCAGCAGGTAATCAAGAAACCTTGTTCACAAAAGAAAATAGGAACAATTTTGGAGCAAACCAATTCCACCATAGGGGTGAAAAAAAACTTCCCGTTATGTGGTGTTTTCATCCCCTTGAATGCTTTGCAATGCATTGGAGGCCTTTATAACATTCAAGGGGTTAAAAGCCCAACTGAGAGTAAAAGTCTGGGTTATTGCTATTTCTCCCCTTTGGCACAGATGGTTTCCTCCAGCATTGCTCCCATTTTCTTTTGTGAATAAGGCCCAGGCGTCACCCCCTGGGCCAGAGCAGCAGGAGGCTGAGCTGTCATATAGAAGGTTTCTTGAGGAGCAGATAGTCAATGTGCAGGGTCTCTCTTGAGCAGCAGTTGGTTTTGGTCATACATGTCCAACGTGCAGCCTGTGGTCCAAATGCGGACTGCTTAACTACAGGGTGTGGCCAGCCTGAGATCTAAAAAAATAAAAGTTTTACTTATTTAATTAGCATACATGAATTAGTAGACTAGTAAGACTTTACTCCATAACTGCCAGTACTGTTCAGTTCAAGAACAGATGTCTATTAAATAAAGGTATTGTCACTGACTTGAACTATAAATCAATCAATCCATATTTTGAATAGTTGACAGGCTATAAATCAATATTGTAATCAATAATAATTCTGCCGTTACACTTTGGCTTTCTGATCATGTGGCCACCGGTTTAAAACCCTGGACATTCCTGGTCTAGTTTCAAGGTCTCTATAACAAGAGGTGACATTTAAATACGTTTATGGTGATGCCAGCTGCAGTTCTCTTATTGAAAAAGGGGGGGGTCTTCTGAAAGAAAACGTTATATAACAGAGATTTTAGTTATATCCCTGATATATTTTAGCTCAGGGGTAGGCAAACTGTAAACCTCTATGGTGTAATATGCGATCGATAACTTATCCAGTGTGATTAGCTCTCCAAAGCCTATGTTATTCTATGGAGCCTGTGCATTAATACTGCTTCATCTTGAGAGCACCTAGTGCATAGGCGCCATAGAATAGCATAGGCTTTGGAGAGTTTATAACACTGGGGAAGTGATATCCTCCTTATCACACCTTGTTGCATAACTCCCAGCTGTTGGAGAATTAAATTCTAATCACCCCAAACTAGATAATAAATGCTGATGGTAGTTGTAGTCCCCAGCAGCTGAAGAGCCACATGGTGTCTACTTTTGTAAATTTAGCTTATGTTTAATATACTATAAGGAATAGCCAGTGAAATGCTAAAAGGTGTTCTATGCCATGCGTTATATTCAGGTTAAGTTTCTTTGGGTATATTATATACAGACTGTCCCATCTATAGATAGTGAGAGCTGACTAGTGGTATGCGTAACCCTTTAATGACCAGAGAGGTGCGCAACATATTGCGGTGAAAAATGGGTTGCTTGTTCCTTTGGTTCTTAAAAGGTTGAACTAGAACACAGGACAGGACCCTTGCTATGCTTACATAACATAACTATTCTAATAAGCAGTTCATTTCTTTATAATTCTACCTGATAAATACCAATATTATATTACACTAAAGCCGGTACTAGTTAGCTTCACATTGAGGTCGATGTACTAAGGAGAAATGGAATAATTTGGGGTAAGCCAACTATCATAGGGAATAAATTAAAATTCTCTTTACTTTAAAGTGGGACTACCACCCAATAAAAACATTGCCCCATATAATTTCCCATCTGGTGACTAGCTGCTCAGTAGCGCTAGTCGCCAGAATCGTTACCATATTAGAGAGAATTTGCTATTCTTCCAAGACTGACAGCAGTACGGAGCGTGGACATCTTGCCGTAGTGACGTCCGCGCGCCTGCGTTGTCAGTCCCAGCCGGGTCTAGGAGGCGTTGCTAGGAGCTGTTCGGGTCTGGAAGGGACTGACAGTGCAGGCACATGGATGTCACTATTGCAAGATGTCCATGCTCCGTCCTGCTGTCAGTCCGGGAAGAGTAGCGATTTCTCTTTAATCTGGTAATAATTCTGGCGACTAGCGCTACTGAGCAGCTAGTCACCAGATGGGCAATTATATGGGGCAGTGTTTTTATTGGGTGGTAGTTCCGCTTTAAATGGGGCATTTAATCCATTGCATGCAATAAAGGTCTCCAGCACAATACACTGGACACCTCTTTAGCATATAAAGGGTTTTAACCGGTTGAAATTAATAGGACATGTCTTCTTTTTTTAACACTTTGAGTGCCAGAGAGGTATGCAATGTCATTGCATACCTCTCTGGCACTCAAAGGGTTAATTTGTCCCCTGTGGTAATATGGGTTTGCTCCAGAATTGCTCCATTTTACCTTAGCGTATCAACCTCATTGCCTACCTGTCTATTGTCCCTGATTTCCACTGGGGTCCTTAGCTTTGACTCTCTGTCCCAGGATCCTGCTGTACCTGCTTTTGTCCCGGGTTTAACCCCATAGATGCTAGTGAGCTCTCCAAGGCATTGCTTCTCAATGCATTGGAGATTTCTCTAGCACTCACTCTTCTTTTACATGCATAAATTAAGGAATTTTCTCAGAGTGCTAACCTGTTTATAAGTGTGCCTTTGCTTCTTTATGGATTTTGCAGTGCTCTGGACAGCTTCCTGGCACTCAAAGGGTGCACATACTGTAAGAACGGGTTTATATATCCACTCCACGCAAGGGGCCTTATTCACAAAAGAAAAGATGAGCAAATCATCTGTACCATAGGAGAGAAAAATAAATATTGTAGGGATTATCCATCTGAGTAAACAAGGGTACGCCCGCTGAGCAGATGTGTTTTATTTAATGGTTATTCCAACTCAAACTTGCATTTTTGGGTGCAGTACCCCCACAGCCTAAACTTTTAAGTGGCGCTTTTGCTTTGGTATCCTATGTAGTGTAATAATTAACTGAATATTGCTGTCCATACACTGATGTATCTACAGCACCACCATAACATTTCAGGCCATGAAAGGTACTGCAGCCAAAAATGTAAGTTTGCACTCTATCAGCTTGTGTATAAATTGTGCAATACATATTTTTTTTTTTACATTTTAAGCAATGTTATTTGTTTTTAGTGAAGAACTATGTGTCTTTTTTATTTAATGGTTAATAGACTAGTCACTCCCAGACTGTGTGATTGGTCTTATTTCTCATGATTTGCATATGGTTTAATGCAGTGTTTTGCAGTGATGTTTGTTGAATGCACAAATGCAGCTCTAGTCAGTTATATAAAGTTTTCTTTTGTTGTATAACTAAGACCAGTCCAGATGGTGATACTGAGAGATTTCACTGCCTAGCTTATAGGTTCACCAGAAATGTTTTTGAAATGTTGTAAAATACGTTAGTATAGACCTTTCAAAGTACAGTAATAGATCTGGAATATCCATTTATAAAAGTGGTTTTTATATACTTTAGATATGCTTCACATTTGCAGAATTTAGAGATGTTCAGGAACAGGGTCTCTCAAAGTCCTTAACCCTTTGAGTTCCGGAGGGGTACGCAATGCATTGCAAAGCAATGCGTTGCGTACCCCTCTGGCAATCAAAGGGTTAAGCTTGATCTAGGATACCCAATGGGTCAAGCTTTATGGATTTCCCTGATTGTGCACAACTGGGCCAATCAAAATGACTGAGCCAATGATAGACTCAACAGTGATAAAGCAGAGGTATCATTAAATCCTGACATGTTAGGTACCCTTGAGAACTTGGGTGATAAAGGGGAGATGATTTATCCAGTGTGATAAGCTGATAAGTCCTATGTTGCTTTATGGGACCTATGCACTAAGATCTCTCAAGTTGGATAAATAAAAAAATCTCAAATTCTTGCAATGCTTTGGAAACCTGATGCAGTCCGATGACTAAAAGCCCTATTTAAAATTGATCAGTCACATTAAGATAAGCCTATACAATTTTACAGAGAATTAAAAGCTGCCTATGTGTTGTACTAGCTATTTATTTGTAATGCAAATAATTTTTGAGAAATTAACTGTTTGTGTCAAAATTGCTGAACCAATTCTATCACACACTGGGGGAGATGCACTAAATTGTGATAAACAGGGGATAGACAGGAGATAATGTCCCCATTAAGATCACTTCTCCAATTCCTATCTTATTCTATGACTCCTATGCAGTAAGATCTCTCCCACTTGATTGGGGTTATGTACTAAGGCGTGATAAAGACATGATAAGTGCGGCTAACTTCTCCAGTGACATCACTTCTCCAGTTCCTATGTTATTTTACAGAACCTATGCAGTAAGATCTCCAAAGCTGCAGAAATCTTAGTACATTGGTTCCATAGAATAACATAGGAACTGAAGAAGTGATATCACTGGAGAAGTTAGCTCCACTTTATCACCTCTTTATCACACCTTAGTGCATAACCCTAGAGATGTCTTAGTGCATAAGCTCCATACAATTAATATAGAAACTGGAGAAGTGATATCAGTAGAGATGTCATCTCCTGTTTAGCACCTCTTTATCACACCTTAGTGTATATTCCCCTCTGTGCTATGAATGAACCTAAACAGAGGCCACACATTGGTGGAATTTCTAATATGACAGTGAGTGATATGTTTGGCCTTGATCAGAACAAATTAACATACTGTGCTGGAAGTTAGACTCACTGTGCCAATCAAAATATAAAAGATTCTTTCTCAAAAAGTATTTATTTTACAGGCATGATTAATACAACATATAGGCAGATTTTACTTATCTGTAAAAACAAACTAAACTTGTATTAAGGTGACAGGTTCATTTACTTCAGTGGGAATTGGCATTCACCCTCTGGGTGTAGGTAACCCTTCCAGCTGTTGAGGACAACTCCCATCATCCTCAACAGCTGTTGGTTGGTTGAGAATGGTGGGAGTTGTAGTAATCAATGGCTGGAGGGCTAACATTTGGGTACCCTGCTCTATGGAGTAGTTTGTACCTGAATCACTTTTACTCATTTTAGCATAACAGCCTCCCTAGCCATTGATTGTGAGACAGTGACAGTAATAGATTATTATATTGTGACCATTGATTGTTACTACAGAGTTACTTTTTTAAGTGATTGCTATGTTGTGGTGAGTGGTTGGTACTGTAGCCAGTAATTCATAGACAATGTTAATGAATTTAAACTCACTGATATCACAAAGGTACTTTCAAGTGCATTTCAGATCTCTCTGGTTCCCAAGTGTGAAGTGTGAGGGTCATGCCACTAATTTAGAGATTGGCCAGATTTGGAGATCTACCCAGCCAGTCACATTGTGGCGGACTATGTTTGTGCCCAAAAGTTCTTTTACCACCATAACAACTAATAACTGGCAACTGTATCTGTGTCTGGGTTTCCTGATTCATTAACGGAATAGTAGAAAAGCTGGGTATATTTGTAGGGATAACTCAAACAAGTGATGAGTAAAAAGGATCGTAATTCTGTGTTTCAAGTTTGTGCTGAAATGATAGATGACATGAAGTAAATTAAACTGACTCAATTAGTTCCCTTGAGGATAATGTAGTACCTTAACCATGATGCTGCCGGCCCACTATGTGAGATGTACGGTCATCTGCCTGGATTATGCACTTGTGACTTTAGCTCTGACATGAGTCCATTTTGAATTCAGGCAACATAATAGTTACTGTACTACATTATTCCCTGGGAAATTAATTGGGCCAGTCTCATTTATTTCACATCTTCTAACATATGAGCACAAATATAAACATAGCATTACTGTCCCTTTAAATACTCATTTCAAAGTTCAGATTCACTTATAGTGTTCTTTTAACCCTTTGGATACTAGACTTTGGATACATTATCAGATTAGGAATGGAATGAGATATATTTCCAGTGTTGTCCCTATGGCATGTTCTTCAGCTGTTGCTGGACTACGTCCTATCATCTGGCCATCGGAAGATGAATGGAATTGTAGTTCGACAACAGCTGGAGCACCACAGGTTTCTCAGTACTCATGGATCTGCAATGGCTTTTTGCTTACTTATCTGGAATTTCTTCTTTTGCCCTTGTGTTAGAGGCCTCTCTAGATCCAAAGGGTTAAAAATGGGTTTATATTGTGATATCATAGAGGGGACTCCTGATGACCAATGACTTACCAGTTTACCCTTTAAGGACCAGAGGGGTGTGCAAAGCATTGCTTAACATGGTGTTTCACACCACTCTGGTACTTTAGGGGGGTTACAGTAAAATTAATGGATAACATTATGTATACATGTTCAGTTAATTAACCAGATTAACCCTTTATATGCCAGCTGGATTGTTGGACACTACTGTCAGTCAAAGAGTACAGCTTTACATAGGCAGCATTGAAATATTCATGTTTTTAGAAAATAAGTTAATTAATGATGACTGTGTCTCTTCCAAGAAAAACATTGTATTTATAGGTAGAACACTTGTAGGCAACCTGAGGTCCTCCAGCTGTTTAAGACCTCTCTAGCACTGAAGGGATTAAATATCTCAATGAAATCAGTGGGTATTTTGGATGTTTGCTGTCTCTTATAGTGCAATTGGTTTGCTCCAAAATTGCATATCTTTTCTCTGTACATCAGCCTCAGCGATTCCTGTCTTCCATAGAATACAACCTAGTAACGGACTGGACACCAGATAAACTGTAGGTGATCTGTCTGGACACCAGATGGCACTGTTAATATATTAAAAAAAACAGCCATTTATTTTGTAAAAACTTTGGAACAGTACATCTCTCAGCAGGGGGAAAATCTCTACAACCAATGCATTTTCATATTTAACATTCCCTATACCTTTAAATATTCATTTAGAGAACTCTTTCCACTCAGAATTGCTTCCTAGGGGACATTTAAATACCTGTTGATTTTAAATTGTGCTTTTAATACTTTGATTGTTGGAGGAGTCTCCATTGCACTGCAAAACATTTAAAGGCATAAATAAATCAATGTTTGTGCACAGGTGATCAATCAGTGGCTCAGTCCTTTTGATGATTGTCCTTAATTAGTAATGTTTTATTTCATTTTTAACATTTATTATTGCATTTCATATTGATTTATTTTATCTACTGTCTTTGTCTCCTTCAGTAGGTAGAAACAGTCTATAATTCAATTATTCCTGCAGATGATCATAAGAGAGAGGTCCGTCTTTCTCAGCCCTTGGTGCATTTGCAATCTGTTCTTTGCTGTGTAAGCTGTGAAAATGACAGGCATAAGCTAAGGCAACACTGTCCAAGTTTAGTCCTCAAGGACCACCAACAGGCAAGGATGTACGGATTTCCCTGCTTAAGAGCAGGTAAGTTAATTAGTGGCTCATTCATTTTGACTGACTCACCTGCGCTTAATCTAATCAGGGAAATCCTTATATCCTGGCCTGTTGGTGGCCCTTGGGGACTGAATTTGGACAGCCCTGAGCTAAGTGATGCATTTATAAGGATTAGTAACTGCACTGTGTGCTTTCATATGGGAATGCGGCAGAGACGTACGCCTTGCATTCATTGCAGGAGACAGGTTTTCTGCTCTGTTTCAGACTGGTAATTGTACACATAAGTGTGTATTGTAGGTCCTGTTCAGCTAGCACACACACAGCTGGATTTACATCCCAGGTGCCCATAGACAAGGCACTCTAGGCGCTCTTAGCCACACCCCTATTCTAACCCCACCCCACAGTCCTATCCACTATTTCCAAGCACAGAAAACACCCTTGGCCTATAAAGAATGAAAAATAGCTTTAACCCTTTGAGTGCCAGAGGGATATGCAAAGCATTGCAAAGCAATGCATTTCATACACCTCTGGCACTCAAAGTGTTAACTCCTTGGTTGCTAGAGGGATCTCCAACACATTGCTTTTCTCCGGCATCCAGTGGGTTAAATAATAGCCTGTAAAGGGGTATAAAACTGGTGCAGGGACATCGAGATTTCTCTGGCTATGGAAGAAAGATTAAATTACATATAAGATTCAGCTGCAGATGATTAAATAAAAAAAAAACGTCAGGTAAAATAAATTAATACATTCTACTAAAATAATAAAAGTTGAAATAAAACATTGCTTTTCCTTTGAAATCTGTCCTGTTCGTGGCACTTGAGGTCATACGTTACATACTCCTGTCCTACAAAGTGACACAGTACATAGTGAGACTGATTTGTTGGACAAAGATCACAACCTATGAAGTAAGCTAACAACTGGAAATATAGATTTCCCACCTGGCGCTTCCCAGCCTGCAGTCTGTCCAAATGTCTGAATATAGATTTTGGGTGGTGTCTTGTTCTGATGACCTCGTACTAACCCTAATAATCCAGATTACGTACATATTTTAAGATCATTTTATAAGAAAACTGGAGTAATTTTGGGGATGAATGCAAATTCACATTGATTTAATTTGCCTTTTTAACTCCTTGGGGGAGATACACTAAAAAGTGATAAAGAAGTGAAAAAGTGTAAATGACTTCTCCAGTGATATCTCCATTTCCTATGTTATTCTATGGAGCCAATGCACTAAGATTTCTCAAACGATGGGGATTTTAGTGCATTGGCTCCATAGAATAATTTAGGAATCTGAGAAGTGATATCACTGGAGAAGTAATCTCCACTTTATCACCTCTTTATCACTGCTTAGTGCAGTGTTTCTCAACCAGGGTGCAGTGTCACAGACATCTACTTAGGGTGCCCCATTTTATTTATAAGGCTTTGACAAAAATGTGAATTCATACTTACAAAAGTATATTTAAAGAGATAGTAATGCTATATATATATATATATATGAAAAGTAATATTGTAGAGAATTAAAAAGGAAACCAATCAATGCCATTCCCATCTCTCACACCTTTATGGTTTGAGAGATAGAACATTTTAACCCCTTAGTGATGGCCGTGTGCAGACGTGGCCGTCACTTAACGCCTGTCTAACATTTTTTTTTTTTTTTTTTTTTCAGATGAATCCGGAGTCCCCGAACGGCGTGCAGCTGCGCGGGGATCCGGATTTCCTGGACGTACATGTACATCCTCTGTCACTAAGTGACAGCCACAGAGGACGTACATGTACGTCCATTGTCACTAAGGGGTTAAAGTTTCCCCCTCCCTCCCCTTTCCCTGATGTCTGCGCTCTAGCTGACTGCAGGAGAATCTGGTCCCAGGACCGGCGGAGCTGCAATAGAGATTTTTAAAAAGAACTGCTTCATTTGAATGGTCTACAAAGTGTGCTTGCAAACCAATGGCATCGATCTGTTTCCTTTTTTAATTCTCTACCATATTACATTTTACATATATATAGCATTACTATACCTTTAAGGATATTACTATGCACAATATGTTTATTTTAGTTGTGAGGTCTAACCATAACTATATTTATGTATTTGTAATCTTCATTACACCCTTGATAAATGACATAAAAAGGTAGGGGTGCCCTGAAAATGCCAGATTGTATATTAGGTCTGCCTTGTGCAAAAAATAGCTTGAGAACCACTGCCTTAGTGCATAACCCCCTTTTGCCGTGCATTGTAGTCTGCTAGTATTCAAGGAGTTAAAAGCACAAGTTTGGAAATTCTTATATGACTTCTGTGTTGCAGATTGTTTATTCCCAATTCATCTTTATAACCCTTTCAGTGCCAGATGGGTACGCAACGCATTGCTTTGCGTACACCTCTGGCACTGAAAGGGTTAACCCTGTCTGCCACTCAAGCAGTCAGATCTAGCCCCTTTGTGTATGAAGTTTCCATTTCAGTATCTGAATCAGTTTAGAGGACTTTAGGAACCTTACCCTTAGGTGAAAAGATGATCAATTACAGATCATACCAACTACACTATAGGGGAGAAATTAAACTTCAGATTGATTTAAATTGGGTTTTTAAACCTCTTGAATTGTAGATGCCTTGAAGACCCCCTCGTATTCAAGGGGTTAAAATTCCCATTTAGACTAATGAGAGTTTGGGGAATTTGTATTACTCCCCTGTGCAGTAGGGTGACCAGACCTCACCTTTAACCGGGGACGCATAGGAGAAATGCATACTGCAGGACTGCACTGATTTCAGTGAAGTACTGCAAAATGGCTATTTCCCATGTGTCTCCAGTTAAAGGTGAGATCTGGTCAGCCTACTGTGCAGTCGGTTTTCTCCAGAATGTTTTTTTAATGTACTTATGTGGATAGGGCTTTAAGAGTGGGAACTAAACTTCAGCAACAAGTTTTGAGAGCAGTGACACAAAAGGATTCAGGTTGGCTCTTGATTGTTGGGGTTATTTGTCATTTGACATTTCATCATTATAATGACATTCATGTAGCTGACACAAACCTGTGTTGCTGTAATGTAATAGTGAGCCAAATACCATTTAGGTGACTGTTGGGTTAATTATAAGCTCTCCAGATATTTTAAAATTAAATTAAATAAGGAAACTTTTTTAATGGCTGTATGAGGGTGTAAACACAGCTGTTACAAGCTGGTTCTCAATCTATTTTTACTGAAGGCGCACCTAACAAACATGACTGCTAAAGGGCCCACACACATGCCACAGAACAAGAAATGATAGTGAATTGACTCCATAGAGTAACATAGGAATTGGAGAAGTGATTTCACTGGAAAAGTCATCTCCACGTTATCACTTCTTTATAACGCCTTAGTGAATAACCCCCCTGGAGCAATGTAATTGACCTTCAGAACTGATACAGAAAGTTTACAGTGCAGACTGGGCAGTACTGCAGGTATACTGAACCATAGAAATTGTAATCTATAGAACTAATGTGACCTTATGTGCAAGAGAATGCATGCAGCATCTGGCCAGCCATTTCAAAATACCCTTCCAGCAGACTCTTAATGATTGGCTAATAGAGGCAGTGACCGCAATCACTAAGATGAGTAACCAGTTACTGACAAACAGTATATAGTGCTGTCCCATAAAACATTTCATAATGACCGCAGTAATTTCTCCTAATCCTAAGTGGAAGCAGACAGACCTAAACTGGGCAGATTTATAACAGACATTTTTGGGCACAGATTCACTCTGGAGACAGAAGTCTTAATTGGGGGATTATGCCCTGAATACAGGGACATCTGATCATTGTAGTTTATTATTGTTGCACAACTAGCTTTAATCTCTCATTGGTGCAATTGTTATTAACCCAATGCGTTGCATACCCCTCAGGCTCTCAAAGGATTTGGGTTAGTCAACAGTTATATATTGTAGGGAAGGGCCTCCAGCTGCTGGAGGACTGGAACTTGTATCTTCCTCAGTTAGCCATTGGCTGGAAAGGAGTGGGAGGTGATATGGTTAACACACATATCTTTTGAATTGCTCAATATTAAAGAGTGTGACCTTTAATTCTTTATATCTAGTGACAATTTCCACTGAATACCCATCCCTTGGTGGGGTGAAAGTGTCTCTACCCTTTGAATGCAGAGGTGTGCACAACGCGTTGCTCTGCATTGCGTTGTGTACCCCTATGGCACTCAAAGGGTTAACTAAACATTGGGTGGGCATGGTTCACAAATACAGCTCTGCTAATTTTGCTTGGAATTGTATTAATTCATTAAAACGTGGGTGCATCTAGAATTCCAGACAAACACAAATTCTAGAGAATCGTTCAGCACATTCTAGATGTTACCTCCTTAAGGAACGGCTGCACCTGCATGTGGTCGGCACTTAAGAACCAGGGAGCGTTTTTATTTTTTTTTCTAGCTGATCCAATTTAGGGCTCCCCGAATGGCTTCCAGCAGGGAGCCCTGGACATGACGTGCCAAGTCCAGCAGGGGTCCTGTATGGAAGTTTTCCCATGATGGTCCTGGCACATCAGGAATCCTTAAAGGGATATTAATGTTTCATAATGAAAGCAGCTCTATTTAGTCATCATAGTATTTGGACTTTGGAGAGTGTTATTTCAAATCTGTTAGAGTTGTAGTTCTAGAGTAATTCAGTGACAAAGTATCCCCCTCCTACCCCTTTTACTGATGTAACACCGCTCAGCCAGAGCAGAAGGGAGGTGCCCAGGTAGACTGCAGAGAGGGACAATCTTCATTTAAGATAAGGGAAAAACCTGAAAAACTTGTCAATGGGGGAAGGGCTTTCATTGTTCTCATAGGAAGAAGATTGTCTCCTGCTGTTATCTGTCTGGTCTATGGACTGGATTCCACATCTGAGAAGAGATGACTTACACTAGGTAAAAGGGACGGGAGGGGAAACTTTGCTTGTGAATATCTCTCAAACCATAAAGGTTTGAGAGATAAGACTTATATCGTTCTTCATGTTTTTTTAATGCCTACAAAATAAAATAAAGATAAAACGAAGTATTACTATGCCTTTAAGGGTTTAAATCTGCACAAGGTAATATTTAATCCTCTGAATATCAGAAGGCTGCGCAGTAGAACACAGGGCAATGCTGTACATATACCTCTGGAATTGAAAACACTAAACTAATTATAGAACAAGTAAAAATAAAATGTCCTTACCCTAATCAAATTAGCCCATTGGGTGCCAGAGAGGTATATAACACAATGCAATGCAAAAGATAGGGCAAGTTGGGGATAATGCAAAAACTCCCCACCAAGAAAAAAATCCTAAGGGTCGTATATTCAAAAGAAAAGTTGAGGGGTTCTGGGGCAAACCATTTACATATTGCACGATATTGATGAAAATTGGGATTTTAACCCCATTGAGTGCTAAAGAGGTCTCCAACGCATTGCTTCGCATTAAATCAATGGGAGTTTTTAGTTTTCCCTTACAGTGCAAATGGTTTGCGTAAGAACGCCTCTACTTTTCTTTTGAACATATGGCCAAAACATAGAATCTGGTATAATTTTTCATCCCTCAGAATGCCTGTAGTGGGAAACATATGAGGGAGTGAGCCACTTGCCTAAAGGCAAAGTATCGCCTCCTAATAATTACCCCTTGCTTAAAGTGGATGTGTCACCTATGCACAACATCCCATAAATAGTTAGGAGACACATCCAATAGCATAAAAATTGTATTTATTTTTTTATTTGAAGCTTCCGTTTCATTTAAATTTAACTTACAAAAGTCTGGGCTGCAGCCACTTCCGTATAGACTGCAGCCCGACGTGCTCTGCACTGCTCTCCTCCCTCCTCCAATGACGGAGGCTTTCTGTCTGTAAGCTGGAGCTCTTTCATTGGCTAGATATCGATCTCTGCCAATAAGAGAGCTCCAGCTTACAGACAGAAGCCTCTGTCATCGGAGGAGGCTGGATAGAGGGAGGGGAGCAGAGGCGGAGCTCTGTAACCACAGAGAACCACAGTCACCCGGAAGTGGCTGCAGCACAGACTTTTGTAAGTTAAATTTAAACGAAACTGAAGCTTAAAATAAAAAATAAATATTGTTTTCAAGGTATTGGATGTGTCACCTAACTATTTAACGGATGTTGTTCATAGGTGACACATCCACTTTAACCCTTTGAGTGCCAGAGGGGTACACAACGCATTGCTCTGCAATGCGTTGTGTACTCCTCTGCCACTCATAGGGTTAAGCTTGCTATGGACAGAAAATCTTAATGGCCCTATAAACAAGCCTGGGAACTTTTTGTTGTGGACTCTCCAGAGAGGGGATTCCTGTAGTGCCAGGGAGGGAGGTGGGGAGTCACATGATTTGTGTAAAAATAAAAATGGGCGGGGCTTAGTCATGAATGCATGAAGCAAAAGTGTAATGAATAGGATGGGAAAGGAGGATATGTGGGCGGGGAGTAGGAGGAGGAACAGACTTGGAAGTAGAAGTAGTGGGCAGAGTTTCATTAGAAACTCCCCACATCCAGAGAATCAACCTCTGCCCTAGACCCGTTAATTCAAAGTGAAAACCAGAGTCTCTGGGGCAAATCTGGAGAGTTCCCAGCTATGCCTATGACACCTTCAATCAGTCCCAGATGTCAGAACCATGGTGGTGTACAACAGCTGCTGTCAGTTTTTTTTTTTTTTTTTTTTTTTTTTTTTTTTAAACAGAAGCAGGCAGAGTTTATGAGCCTGTTTAACCCTTTAAGGACCACTGGAGTGTACAATGCATTGTGCACTTTTCTGGCCCTTAAAGGGTAAAGGTAAGTGGAGTTTCACTTTTATTGTTCCATTACTCCTTAGATGCTAAACAGAACTGGGACATATTGCTTTGATTGGAGACCCCTCTAGCATTCAAAAGGTTAAAACAGCGTCTGTCAATTAGAAGTTGATTTCATAACATGGTCAGTTGGAAACGTACAAAACTGACAAATTCAATTTGGCAGAAAAATTAAGCTGAGGAAAGAAAAACAGAAAAACCACTTGGTATAGAACATTTTGTTTAAATAGAAATAGACCTTGATTTAAAGCATTCCTAAAAAAATATCATTTTTTGTTCTGTCATATTTTGCTGTTAACTCCTTTAGTGCCAGAGCGTGGGGGGTGCACAATACATAGTGGCGATTGCTAGAGCGACATTCTTAACCCTTTGAGTGTCAGAGAGGTATGCAACGCATGAGTTGCAATGCATTGGATACCTCTCTGGCACACAGAGAGTTAAGACTAATGAAGAAATGGGAGGTGTTTATGCATTAAGGTGTGATAATGAGAAGATAAGTCATATGTGGGGACATAGTATATGCTCCAGTGCCGCAAATTTATCTTGGTAATCTCATTATGCAGCTTTGTCCAATGTGATTACATCACTGTGATATGTTTAAAGGGATAGTAATACGTAAGTATTACTAATGCCTATAGTAAAGTCCTATTAAAAATAAATGTATTGCCCCCAGTGTCATCTCTCAAAACTTTATGGTTTGAGAGGTGATCGCTCCTAAAGTTGCCCTCCCCCTTCCCCGTAGTCAGCGTTGTAGCTGACTGAAGGGAAATCCAGTCATAGATCATCAGCACCAAGCACACGAGGAAGAATATTTCAGTGAAAGTTTTCTTTTTTATTAACGCGATCGCAGCTGTGCTGGAGAGCCACCTGAAAGTCGTACAACTGGCTTCCCTGCAGTCAGCTAGAATGCTGACTACTACGGGGAAGGGGGAGGGAGAGGGGAACTTTAGGAGCGATCGTCTCTCAAACCATCAAGGTTTGAGAGATGACACTGGGGGCAATACATTTATTTTTAATAGGACTTTAATATAGGGATTAGTAATACTTAAGTGTTACTATCCCTTTAAAGAACTAAGGGCGGAATACAAGAAACGTTAGCAATCGCTACTTACAGTGTACTTTCGATGGCAAAATGATCAGCACCAAAATGTTACTGAACTGCAAATGTTTTACAGAATTAGCGAACGTTTGTGTTTTTTTTTTGTGAATGAGTTTCATAGAGTGGGCGCGGTTCAAAAGGGACTGACAGCGCAGGCGCACGGACGTCACTGTGAAGAGACGTCCGTGCTTCCTGCTCCTGTCACCATCGGTAAAACGCCGATATCTGCAGAACCGGGTAATATTTCTGGCGACTAGCGCTACTAAGCAGCTAGTCGCCAGATGAGCAATCAGTCATGCTTAAGTTATTGCGGGGTGGTAGTTCCCCTTTAAATGGGGCATTGAACCCCTTGACTGCTTGACAGGTCTCCAAAGCATTGCAATGTGTTGGTTACCTCTTTTGAGTTCAAGGGGATAAAAGCCACATTTCAGTCAGTGGTGTAAATAAGCAGACAGAAAAAAATGCAAGTTCCTTCTAAGTGTAGAAATGAGAAGTTGTTACAGTGTACAATGCACAAGGCTGCATATGAGAATGAGAGGTTTGTGTTGTAGAGCACAATCTCTGTATGAAGGCTCTGATACTGGTGTAATACAAGGATAACCATGAGAAGGGGTTGGGAAAGGAGGGAGAGAGGACCAGGAGAAGGAATGTCTGGAGGTCAGTACTGGGCCAGCAGTAAAAGGATGTTTATACCTGGAAAGACTGAATGGCTGAATAGTTGGAACGTCTTGGGTATAGTACAACCTGACATTTGAGGATATTGTAGGAAATAGTTACTCCAGGATGCCAAGGAGACAGAGAAGGAGTCTAGTTTGTTTAAAGCAATAGCATGCATTTTCTCCATATCATAAACCTGTCTCAGCGTCCACTCTCAAACTTCAGGACAGTGGTTCTCAATTCCTGTCCTCAGGACCCACTAACAGGCCAAGATTTGATGATTTCCTTGTTAGAGCACAGGTGAGTTAATCAATGTGAATGAGCCTCTGATCACCACACCTGTGCTCTAGCAGAGAAATCCCTAAGTCCTGCCCTGTTAGTGGGTCCTGAGGACCGGAGTCGAGAACCACTGCTTTAGGAGGATGTCTGGGTGCCACTTTAGCAATGCACCCCTCTGGCACTCAAAGGGTTAAATGAATGCAGGCACTGCAACACAATTTGCCGGTAGCCATTGTTTAACTCTTTCAATGCCAAAGCTTTGCTTTTCTCACCCATCAAATGATTACATTTGGCCACTCCCATTACTGGTGAAGCCTGTATAGTGTCTAGAAGCACCATCTGAGGGGGAGTTTGAGTTGCATAGATAAAGGGATATTCAGTTCTTTGAATGTGGACGGACAGAAGTGCATAGTCCATGAGCAGGTCTACCATAGGAGTATTTACATTTTTATGTGCCCCAGTGTGGTGCAATAGGCTTGATCCAGATCAGTTCACCAGTGAGAGAAACTCTACCATCTCTATGTTATTCTACAGAGATGGTACTGAGATTTCTCCAGCTTTAGAACTCTTAGTGCATAGGCTTCATAGAATAACATAGGACTAGGAGAGTTTATAACACTGGAGAAGTCATGTCCTCTTTATCACCTCTTAGTAAATGACTTCCCAGTACTTCTTAGTACATCAGCTTCTTTGTGAAGTAATGAAATGGAACATTCCTGTGTTCCCTATTGGGTAGTTGATTTGCTTCAGAACGGTCCCTCTTTACTTTGTACATACAACCTTATGTTCTTTTATTTAAGAACAGCTTGTAGTAGTGTTCCTTGGAGAGATTTCTTTCAATGGAGAAATGTCACTCATTTTAGTGCATATCCCCCAGGACTTTAACACGTTATCCTGAAAATATGCAGTTAGACACCAATTATCATATTTCACAGCTAGCAAAGTATTCATTCCTTTACCCTTTTAACCTTCAAAGTGATGAAGAGGCTTTGTCAGCTCCCAGAACCCCAGTGATTATTATAGTAATGATTGCTGCTTTGTGTGCATTCAGTCACTAGTTGACATGTCCAATGCAGATCTAGAAACAGGTGATTCATTATTTTTCATAGTCACAAATCAAGAGATTTATATTTATTTTGGTAGCTTTGAACCAAGTTTTCATTTTATTAGCCCTTGAGGACAAGATGCCCTGCAATGCATTGTACACCCCTCTCATTCTCAAACCATCTTCCCCAGCCAGCCTATGGGTGGAAATTCTAGTCCTCTACAGCTTGATGGCATCAGCTTGCTCACCCCTACTTTAAAACAGAACTTTCACCTTATATAAACGCCCCCCCAATAATTAGGCATAGGGCAATTAGCTTATTAACAGTGCTATTACCGGACGCAAGTACCATGATCTGAAACAATGCTTCTTTTTCTGAGACTGATGGCCAGGCATCTCGCTTTAGAGCCGACTGCGCCGTCAGTCATTTCCGGTACTTTAAGGGGCCATGCAATGCCTCCTAGAGGAGACCGGGATGAACAACTCAGGCGTGCAGATGTCTCTAAGCCAAGATGTCTGCGTAGAAGCCTGGCCGCCTGTCTCAGAAGAAGAAGGATTACTTTAGAACTTGGTACTCGTGCCCGATAATAGCGCTGTTAAGAAGCATATCGCCATATGCCTAATTATTGAGGGGGACTTTATATTGGGTGATAGTTCCACGCTAAGTGCTAGCGATGTGTGCACTGTGTTACGATAGAATTGCTTGTGTGGAAAAAAATATTAGCTTAGAAAATGTTCATATTTTCACTTGAATTTGAAAGCTAAAACTAGAAAAGTAATTTGTGGTGGTAAAATATACATTAATATAAAATCATGCATGTGGTAAAATCAAACTGTAATAAATTGTAGAGGTGTTTCAGAAAAAAATAAAATAGGTAACAGCTTCTGATTGGCTACAAATAGCCGATTGGACCATCTTTTAAATTTCTTGGATGTTTTCATGCTTTGCAACAGCAAATCCTATGCCTAGTACATTTTATTTGTGTAAAATAAGCAGAATTAGCTGGACCGTCATGGGTTATTATACCCTTAAGGATCCATGACGGTCCTGGACTGCCATGGAATTCCGGGCTCCTTGTGTGGCTGCACGCCGTTCGGGGAGTCCGGAATCGGAATCCGGAAAAAAAAAAAAGGTCGTTGGTCCTTAAGTGACCGCACCGTGCATGCTCAGCCGGTCCTTAAAGGCATAGTAATACTTTGTTTTATCTTTATTTTATTTTATAGGATTTAGAAAAAACATGAAGAACGATATAAGTGTTATCTCTCAAACCTTCATGGTTTGAGAGATATTCGCAAGCAAAGTTTCCCCTCCCGCCCCTTTTACCTAGTGTAAGCCATCTCTTCTCAGATGTGGAATGCAGTTTATAGACCACACAGATAACAGCAGGGGACAATCTTCTTTCTATGAGAACAATGAAAGCCCTGCCCCCCTTGACAAGTTTTTCAGGTTTTTCTCTTATCTTAATTGAAGATTGTCTCTCTGTGCAATCTACCTGGGCACCTCCCTTCTGATCTGGCTGAACAGTGTTACATCAGTAAAGGGGGCGGGAGGGGGATACTTTATCATTGAATTACCCTTGAACTACAACTCTGATAGAACTGAAATAACACTCTCCAAAGTCCAAATACTATGATGGTTAATTAGAGTTGCTTTAAGGGGTTAAAAGAGGAAGCATGATGTGACCAAAATTCTTTGTCCATAGACAAACACACCCAAGGGCAGTAAGGAGAGGTTAAGAAAACGCCTCCATTCTGCCTGTCCCATTGGTCCAACCATAGGGCATGATTTTGAGTAGCCAGAGAGGGCATAGCCTGAACACTCCTGTCAAAATCTGTGCAACGACTTCCACAGACTACATTATATATGGGGGTGTGATTTTCACATGAGTGGGCAGGGGGGCTGTGAAAACCTCTTCAGGAATTATAAATCTATATAATCTTCAGCCGTTGTCAAGCCACTGAATGATGAAGGCCCTCTCACCAAGCCTCCAAAAACTTCTGTCCTGTGACTTTTGCTGCCACCGTGTACCAGCAAATTTAATCTACAATCTTGTCTTTGGTCTCCTTGGGCCTTTAGTATCAAGTGGAATCCATTCCAAAATGCGTTTGGTCCATCTACCATCAGGTATTATGTGTCCATGATTCACAGCCATACATAAGGAATGGGAGGACACATTGGTCAAAAACCTTTTGCTTGAGGCAGAATGGTAAATTTGTCTTAAACATGCTACTAAGTTTTCCAAATACTTGCCACCCCAAATTCGTCACTCAATTTCCTTCATGGTGTTCCTGTCCAAGGTAAACATACTTGTCAAATTCATCTAGTTCTTGTCCATCTACTGTGATTTTTCTTGTTATGGTAAATTTGTAAAACAGAGCTTGCATTTTGTTGATATTCATCTTTAGACCAAAATTTTTGCTTTCTTGTTGTAGCTCTTTAATGCATTCTTGCGGTTCTTCAGAAATTCTGGCAAAGAATATTATATCGTCTGCAAAATGTAGGTCGTCTCCATTGATCCTAAGTCCTTTTTGGTCTTAATTCAGTTTGCCGAAAATTTCTTTTAAACAAGTAGAAAATTGTTTTGGGGAGACTGTTTTTCCTTGTCGGATACCTTTCTCTGTGTTGATCTGGACTTTATCATTGTTGATCTATACTGATGCAGTTGTATTTTCATATATTGATTACAGGATTTTGATGTAAGCTCATTCCATTGTTGATCAGGGCATCAATTATTGCTTGTCAAAGGCCTTTTTGTAGTTAATTAAGGTTTTCACATAATGGAAGTCTGTATTCATTATGTCACTCTAAAACTTATTGTACTGTCTGGATATTGTCCATTGTACTGAAACCTTTGCTGAAGCCTCCTTGTTCTTTAGATTGTGCCTCATTAAGTATTGTGCCCATTCTTCTTGATAATATCTTTGTGAAAACCTTGTAGGCCAGTGGCAATAGTCTTATTGGTCGGTAGTTTTTCAGATCCGTCTTATGACCTTTTTTTGCAGTAGGATGACATCTGCAGTTTTCCATGTGTCAGGCACTTTGCTGAGCATTAGGCATTTTGAAAATAGCCTAGCTAGGGTTTTGAGTAAGGATTGACCTCCGGCTTTCAACATCTCAATAGAAACGTTATCATGTCCATCTGCTTTGCCATTTTTCATAAATTTTTTATTGTTATTGTCCATTATCCTTATAAAGATTTGAATACAATTCTTTCACTCATTTTACTATTAGTTGAGTTTTTGCTTTTGTGCCATCTTCAAACTTTAATCAAACATTGGGCTCCTATGTCTGACCATCTTTCTTGTTACTTTCTTTAGTCTTTTATTTTCTTTCAGTGTCCTTTTTTGTGAGCTCAACATTGAACTTACGCGTTTCTTCTTTTATGCTCTTCCTTATGGTCATGCATATTTCTATAGATTCTACTGTTTCTAATATTACCATTTTGCTTAATTTCTAGGCACTTTTTCATCATGACAACTGTTTCTTTTGAAATTCTGGTTGTTTTTTCTTGTTTTACAGTAGGCTCAAGGTAATGGGCAGTGTCTAAGGTAGTCTCAAAATCTTTTTAATTGTGGGTTGAAATGTCTCTGTCTAGATGGTTTTGCATGATTAGACACTGCTTACTCAAAATTCAAATTATTTTCCATAGCTGGCTAGTGTCAATCTTTACATTTGTTGACTTAATCATTTTCTTTCTTTTTTGCAGCCAATTTAGATTTTGCTCTCAATAGACAATGTCCACTTTCACCTTAAAACGACTGAAGATTGAGTAGTCACTGAATATTGTTTTATCATTTACAAGTGTGAAGTTGATTTAATTTGTATTACCATTAGAGCTTTTCCATGTCCATTTTCTCTGGGCCTTTTTCCTGTAGAATGAATTCTATTGGTTGCCTCTGTCATCTATTTTTCCAGTTCCATGTTGTCTGATCGATTTTTCACGATTTTGAATCTTACCAATTCTTGCATTGAAATCTCCCATTATAAATTTATAATGGTAATTGTCCTCTTTCTACAGATATAATAAATCATCATAAAATTCTTCAGATGCATAATCACTGTAGCTACTTGTAGGTGCATAAACTTGAATGGTTTGAAGAACATATTGACTGTTTAGTTTGAGAGCACAGGAAGCAGTTCTTTCAGAAATACTTTCTACTTTTATGACTGAGTCCTTCAGTCTTTTGCCACTCAATAATCCAGTTCCTTCACATCATCCATCTTTGGTTCCTTTATAGTAGAACCAGTACCCATCTTGTAATCTGACTAAATCTTTGTCTGTTTATGAGTCTCTCATAAACCGATAATGTCCCTATTGATGTTATTCAGTTCATGTACTAGTTCCTCTAAGCATGAAACCATACTCATAGATCAAATGTTGAGCGTTCCAATGTCTAAAGACCAAAGGCAGCCTGATAGAACCCGGTAATTCTTAGCACCCTCTGCCATTGAGCTGATCTTCCCACTGCCATAGGAAGTAGCTTTCAAGGGATTGTAAGGTATATCCCCCTGAGTAAAACAAGGATACTCCAACTGCTGAAAGGTGTTTTTATTCAAAAGTTATTACAGCTCAAAGTTGATTTTTTTAGGTGCAGTATCACAGAGGCCTGAAATTGTACAGTGGTGCTGTTGCTACACACACCATCCTATGGACAGCTCTGGTCCCGGGACCATAAATCTCCATAGGATGGTGTAGGAACAGCGCCACTGTACAATTTCAGGCCACTGTGATATTGCACCTAAAAAATTAAACTTTGAGCTGTAATAACTTTTGAATAAAACACCTTTCAACAGTGGGAGTACCCTTGTTGCACTCAGGGGGTAAACCCTACAACATATATTTTTTTACATTTTAAGTATTACTATCCCTTTCAAGCCTCCGGAAAATGAAGATCATGCTTAGATTGTAATTCCTTGGGGCAGAGTCCCTTTCCTAGTGTATGATTCCCTTGCTGCACTTTCCCTCACAAATAATGTAATGATTGTACTTAACCTTAATGCTCTTAACCCAGTTCTGTAGTTTTGTATTATATTATTTCAACTTCTGTTAAGCACTGTCTACATGTATGGCGCTATATAAATAAAGATACATACATTTTTTTGTTGTTGTGAAGCTATGCCGAGGGAATGGATCATAATCTGCTATTCTGGCTCAGTGTGGGTTGTCCCATTTTAGACTGATTTAGTCTGGTGTCTTAGCTTTAACTTGACATATTCTGTAAGTACATAAATGTATGTCAGTTTGCCTATACTTTTTATCATTATGTTTCTGACAGTGAGCTATGTGGATCTCCATTTCCAGATAGTAGTTATAGACTAGAGCCCTCCATAATAATTTGATAGAAACTGCATTGCAATTTACAATTTAATTAAAACAAAACGTTTGAGCTAATGAAAAGGCTCTAGCAATGGAAATATCCTTGTTTTTCTCATCAGTTAATTATTAAATAGCTCTCCCTTTCCCATCATTTTGCTCTCTCTCCTAATTTCTCTCTCAAAGTTCAGCCACGCAGTATGTATTTTCCTACATTAAAATGCAAATCTAGTCACATTAAGTTATGATAAAGCATGTGCTGTTTTCCAGCAGGTTGAGGGAATCATCATTTGAACTCCTCACGGCCTGATCAGGAAACTGGACTGTTTTGTGTAAGATATTCCTTAGGAAGTGAAAAGGAAAATCACTTGCTCATTTTGTTAAAAACCGCACAGTCTATTTCGTTTATTGAACAGGCAGTAATGGTTAATGTATTTTTTTTTATTAAATGCACTATAAAACTGTAAGTCACACTTTTTAACATTCCCACCCCTTTACCTGATATCAGCCTGTTCTCCAGAGACCTGTCCAAATTGATGATCGACCAGTTGCAATGGCAACCTGCCCGGTGTTCACTCACAAGGAGACACTTATCTCATTGTGAGTAGTTATAATGCATCCTGAGCACTACACTGACTAAATCTCAGTCAGTGCAGAGGATGCATTAACATTACTCACCCAGAACAAGTGTCTCTGTGTAAGTGAATGTTGGGCAAGTTGTCATGGCAACAGCTCATTCACATGGGTCAGCCCATGATGTCAAGGAAAGGGGAGGGAAGTGGAAACTTATATACTAAATAACAAACTATTAAGTATTAAAGTTTGTAACATATCAGTTACACACTATACAGTGCATTAAGTATAAAATAATTATTTCTATATTTTTAAGCTCTATTAAAGTTTAAATTGTTTTTGTGCATAATATTACATGCTCGTTCACATATGAGTAACTTGTGTTTTAGCATTGGTGTTTCTTTAAAGTAAATGATACAGCTCAACTTACCATTAGAAAAGAATCTTTTTAACTTCATGTTTTTAACACTGACCAAAGTTCATAGAGAGAGAGAATCAAGATGCTTTGTCTGAACAGCTAGTTAAGTCGCTTGCACACTTGAACATGTAGTGGAAACATTCACGTTATCGTTAAGATTCCTTTCCTGTTATTTGATTCGTTTCTTTTCCTGTGTCAGAGAAATTCATGGTGGACTAATGAAAAAATTGTTTCAATAAGTGAAATAATACCACCTGCCTAATGCACATAATGCCTTTTCTTAGAATTGCTGCCTCTGTTTTTGCATGCTGTTTTAATTTCAGGCTTTGCAATCGGAGCTTAGTCAATTAACAGGATATAAGCAGGCTACATGGCTGTTTGGTCAAAGTAATAACATTGTACTTAGAAGTAGCGTGCAGTGCCAGCTGGCAGCTGCAAAGGCCAATAAGATATTTGCATGTATTAAAAGGGGCATTGACTCAAGGGAGGAAGATATTATTATGCCTCTTTATAGGTCCATGGTAAGACCCCACCTAGAATATGCTGTTCAATTCTGGGCGCCCTTTCTGAAAAAGGATATTATGGAACTAGAGAGAGTGCAGAGGAGGGCTACAAAACTAGAAAGGGGAATGGAAAGTTTTAGTTATGAAAAAAGGCTAGAAAAGTTAAACTTGTACACACTAGAGAAATGGCGTCTTAGAGGGGATATGATAACACTATATAAATATGTTCAGGGCCCATACAAAGGGCTCTCCAAAGAAAGACCTGTTCATTAACAGAACAAAGGACAAGAGGTCACCAGCTTAGACTTGAGGAAAGGAGAGTTCATCTACAACAATGGAAGGGTTTCTTTACGGTAAGGACAATAAAGGTATGGAGTTTACTGCCTGAGGAGGTGGCGCTCTCGAATATATTAGATGCCTTTAAAAAGGGCCTGGATACCTATTTAAAAGAGCAAAACATAGAGGGCTATGTACATTAGTATTGGGATTAACATTTAGTTAGTGTTTGTTGATCCAAAGAGAAATCTGATTGCCATTTGGAATCAAGAAGGAATTTTTTCCCCCCATTCAAGGCAGAATTTGAAATTGCTATATTGAGGGGTTTTTTTTGCCTTCTTTTGGATCAACGATGGTAAACAGGAATAGGAAAAGGGTTGAACTGGATGAACGCAAGTCTTTTTTCAACCAAAATTACTATGTTCCTAGTAAGCAGTGGTAACCTTTTGAAATACAAAGATTAACCATTTGAGGGCGAGAGGGAAGCTTGGTAATATGTTGCCCATCCCACACTCAAACTGTTTTATGTATATATTTATTTGATATTCTAGATTACGGCTGGTTTTGATCATTGTTCTTAGGTGCTACAGCACTTTTTAGCCCCCTGGGGCAACAGTTATCCTTTAAAACAGCAAGGGGCTGTCCTTTGAATGCTGGTTCTGCTAGATGTTCAGTTTTCCTTTACTTCTACAGTGGTTACAATATCATTCTAAATCTTCTAGAATTCCATATTTGTCTACACTCTAAAATGTGTTTGATTTACCATACAAGTTTCAGGAAAGGCCACTCATAATGAGATACCTCTTAGATAAATGTGAGGAAACAGAACATGCTTTGATTCTCAGCATCGCATTTGGAAAGTGTCTATTCCTGTATTCGTTTTAATTTCTGGAACCGAAATTCCCTGAACTAAATAATCTTTACTTTCATTGAGAACTTACCAGATTTTCCTGTTCAGTAGAATTACTTTTCCAGTACATGTAACTTATAAGGTAAAAACCATGTGGAATATTTGCACTGTGCTGAATTTATAATGAATCATATTCTAGTAGTTAGAAAACTGGGGTTTTACAAATGTTTTAATGGAAAGCATGCCTATAGGAATAACTTAAGAAGTATTCATACAGAATTCAGATTCAATAAATTATCTATCTATCATCTATCTATCTATCTATCTATCATCTATCTATCTATCTATCTATCTATCTATCTATCTATCTATCTGTCCAAGTTCAGTCCACATGGACCACCAGCAGAGATTTCTCTGATTAAGCACAGGTGAGTTAATCAGTGGCTCATTCATTTTGACTGACTCACCTGTGCTCATACAGGGAAATCCTTAA
Organism: Rhinophrynus dorsalis; assembly: GCA_037306005.1. Lineage (NCBI taxonomy): Eukaryota > Metazoa > Chordata > Amphibia > Anura > Rhinophrynidae > Rhinophrynus > Rhinophrynus dorsalis. The sequence continues at coordinate 541,697,734 of CM074719.1, read as the reverse complement.
ATCCTGGCCTGTTGGTGTCCCTTGAGGACTGGACTTGGACAGTCCTGATCTATAGGAACCCACAGAGCTCATCTATTCACTTTCTACAATGAAAACCTCTCTAGCATACAAGGAGTTTATAATAGGCCATACTGTCTTACCTAGTAAAGCGTATTAAAGGGATAGTAATACTTAAAATGTAAAAAAAATATGTTGTAGGGTTTATCCCCCTGAGTAAAACAAGAGTACTCCCACTGCTGAAAGGTGTTTCATTCAAAAGTTATTACGGCTCAAAGTTTAATTTTTTAGGTGCAGTATCACAGTGGCCTGAAATTGTAAAGTGGCGCTGTTGCTACACAATCCTATGGACAGCTCTGGTCCCGGGATGGTGTAGCAACAGCGCCATTGTACAATTTCAGGCCACTGTGATATTGCACCTAAAAAATCCAACTTTGAAAATTAATAACTTTTGAATGAAACACCTTTCAGCTGTGGGAGTACTCTTGTTTTACTCAGGGGGATAAACCCTACAACATATTTTTTTTTTACATTTTAAGTATTACTATCCATTTAAAGACAAAGTATATTTTATAAGATTGCAATTTTCGTTCTTTACTTCTCAAGTCAAAATTTAGGAACAAACACTAGAAAGACAATCATCAAATGAAAGATCTGCTTTTCTCCTCATGTACAATATAGCCTTGTTTTCTGTACACAGAATTGCTTAATATTTTGTTTGCGGCTTCTAAATATTTCCCTTTTTGTTTTTCTTGCAGTTCCCATCTATGTGCCATTTTTAATAGTAGGCTCAGTTTTTGTTGCCTTCATCATCCTGGGCTCCCTAGTAGCTGTTTGCTGTTGCAGATGTCTGAGACCCAAGCAGGAACCTCAGCAAAGCCGAGCACCTGGTGGTAACCGTCTCATGGAGACTATTCCCATGATCTCAAGTGCTAGCACCTCACGTGGCTCTTCCTCTCGTCAGTCAAGCACAGCTACCAGCTCAAGCTCCAGTGCCAATTCAGGTGCAAGGGCACCTCCCACCAGATCCCAGACCAACTGCTGTTTGCCAGAAGGAGCAATGAATAATGTGTATGTAAACATGCCAACTAATTTTTCAGTGTTGAACTGCCAACAGGCTACTCAGCTTGTGCCACACCAAGGACAGTATCTACATCCTCAGTTTGTAGGTTATGCTGTACCTCATGACTCTGTCCCCATGACTCCTGTTCCACCTTTCCTAGATGGACTCCAGGGTGGATACAGGCCAATTCAATCACCCTATCCTCATAACAACCCTGAACAGATGATGTACCCAGCAGTGACTGTGTAAACTGTGCCATATAAAACTCATTGAAAATAAAAACATTGAAATGTCAGATCAGAATCTCAGCTGTTATCGGCATGGACTCCTGAAGTTTTGAGAAGAACATTGCTTTTCATTAGACTGCGCTCACATGGAGATCAACGTGTTGAATGGCGATTGTGTTCTATGCATGAATCATGACAAAGAGTTTTTCTGATTGTGCATATACATTTTTTAAGATTTGCTTTTTTTTTTGTTAAAAAAGCCTGAGCCATTAACCAGCTCTTTGCTTGAGAGATCTTCATATCTTCAGCAAAGAGAAGGTTTTGTATCCTTGGGATACAGTAGATCTGCTTTTTTTGGGCCTTATTCATCAAGCTGAGGAGATGCAAGCTAACTGCATTGGAGAGCTGAGTTTGAAAATCAGTTTTTAATAGGGATTTTAATCCCTTAAATGCTTTGCAGTGGGAACCTCGCTAGCATTCATAAGGCTAAAATCCCCATTTAATTCAATCAGTGGGCATTTTCATTTCCCCACGTGGAGCAGTTAGTTCGCACAACAATTGCACCTGTTTAGCTTGACGAGTGAGGCTGTTTATCATTGTCAATTCAGGTTAAAGATTTGTGTTCATATGTAACATAGACAATCATGCAGACAATCAAAAATTTTAACCTCTTAGAGGCCGGAGAGGTCTGAAGTGCATTGTGAAACAGTGGAACCCTCTCTAGCATCCAAGGAGTTAAAGAGTGCAATTATATTCTACTAGTGTAAAACCCTGTGTAAACGGGCCAAGGTCCAGGTGATGTTAACCCTTTGAGTGCCAGAGGTGTACGCAACGCATTGCTTTACAATGTGTTGCATACCCCTCTGGTCCTGCTCCGCGACCTGCCGCCGACGCAGTCATGCACTGTAGAGACTGCCCAAAAGCACAGAATGCTCCCAGCACAGAACTTCCAGCATTCTGTGCATTCAGGCAGTCTCTACTGCGCATGACAGCTTCTGCAAACATCCTAGCCAATTATTATAAAGGCTTTGCAGCCTGTTTCAGGCCTTTAATTTTTTAAAATATGTCCTACTTCACATTAAGGATCCCCAAAACAGCTTGTAACCAATAACATGACTAAAATGAGGAAGATATTTTTAACCCTGTGGGTGACGGCGTTCTCTAACACCGTGCTCTTTGTCACTCAACAGATAATAATAAAAATAATATATGTGTCATAATTCTTAACCCTTCGAATGCCAGAGGGGTGTGCAACACTGCTTTTCAATGCATTGCATACCCTCAAGGGGTTAAACCTCAGAATGTATCGAGAGGATGAAAGTACTGTGAGCAAAAGCAAGCAATTGAAAAAAATAAATCAAATGGAGCTCATTGCTTTTTTTTTTTTTAATTTAAAATCTTTACTACTTGGTACAAAATGCACATCATCTGGTTTTGGTGCTGCAAAGAGGTCCCACGTCCCAATACCACTACAAATGATTTCTAAACTGTAATTGACAGAAAGGCCTTGCAATTATGCAATTACTGTGCAAATAATTATAGGTACTACTGCCAGAAACTGCGAATATCGTTATTATCTGGTTCAGAAACCATAAACTGTTCTGTAATTTAAATAAAGGGCCATGCACAGACAAAAGTGGAGCAATTCTGGAGCTAACCAGCTGCTCTGTAGGGGTTTACTACAAATTCACATTCATTTAAATGTGTCTTCCCAAAGTATTTCTATGAAATGCATCAGAAACCTCTTTACCTTTCTGCGGTTCAAAGCCCCATTGAAATCAATGTGAATTTGGGGAATTTTTATTTGTTCCCTGTGGTGCAGTTGGTTTACTTCACTTTTACTTTCTGCATATGACCGAAAGGCAGACTTAAGACACCACTGGGCAGAACTATGCAGTATGGCTTCCACACACTGACTTTATTTTAAAGGAGCAGTACATTTTTTATGAGTCAGTATTTATTGGAAGGATTTTCCTGTTGAGTAAAACAAGGGCACTCCCACTACTGAGAGATGCATATTTCCAGTTACTACAGTTCAAATGCTTGATAATGTAAAACCCTCTAGTGATCAAATTCCAATTAATTATTCTGTTGCATTTTATGGGAGAGGTGAGTCAGTGAGAAAGTTCTCCATAGACTGTTATAGAAACTGCTGAGTCATGCTTTCAGTTAGAACATTCAAGAAGTGATCACGCTGTAATTCACTTCTTGATAATTTTAACTCTTATAATATTTGAATAAAACACTTGACAACAGGCATGCCCTTGTTTTATGCATGGAGAAAAAGCTTACTAACATAGGTTTTCATAAAAAAAGGTTACTGTTCTTATAAGCTGTTTTCATAGTCCTTTTATTGACAGCAATGTGAAGTATTATTGTCAATAAAGTGGTATGAAAATAACTTAAAATGAAATTCACGTCTTAGCATGAAGGCAAAATAGGTCACTTCTGGAGCAAACCAGCTGCACCACAGCTGCCAAGTTGCCTCAAACCCCATTGATTACGAAAATGAGAAAACAAATATATTGTACACAACAGTTTCAATACTGTCATTTGATTATGGACAGTATTTGAAAGAAAAAATAAAGTAATTTTGGGACAAACCAGCTGCACTATAGGGGAGACCTCAAAATTTAAATGGATCTTTCAGCCCCTTGAATCCTGGAGAGTACTCCAGTGCATTACTTCACAATCATACCAGGAACATTTAAGTCCAAGTCTCCCTGAGAATCGTGAATGGATGGGGAAGGGACTGTCCAAATGACACAGAGTCATCTAAACCCATTCATTTTTATTGCATTTCATAAAATTTAAAGGGCCCAGCTAACTAGCATGCAGTTCTTTAAAAAAACAGCACTTCGACAGGACATCACTATCTTACAATAAGGTACTGTGAGGCCTTTTCATGTAGGAAGTGCAAAGTGTCTTGGTCTGAGACAGCCATGGGCTAGAACACATAATTCTGTTTCCTCCATTTTATAAAATATTGATTTGTTTAAAAGAATCCGAGCTTATACATATTAATATTATTCATTTTTATTTTTAAAGTACAAGGATTTTATTTATATAACTTCTTATTTTTAAATTTATTTTTAAGAGAACTCCAGTAAATCCAAAATATGATGTGATAGTGATCCCCTGGCACAGGGAAAATCGTGGCATCAAATCATCTTCCATAAGGGCCAGAAGCACTGACATGTACAAATGAAACTGGGTTATATTCACTTAAATACCCTGGACTCCAAGCTAGCATCTGTAAAAATGTAGTCCAAGATGAGGAAAGGTGTGTCACTCAAACGTGAAAGAGTTAAAGGGATAGTAATACTTCGTTTTATCTTTATTTTATTTTGTAGGCATTAAAAAAACATGAAGAACGATATGTCTTATCTCTCAAACCTTTATGGTTTGAGAGATATTCACAAGCAAAGTTTCCCCTCCTGCCCCTTTTACCTAGTGTAAGCCATCTCTTCTCAGATGTGGAATCCAGTCCATAGACCAGACAGATAACAGCAGGAGACAATCTTCTTCCTATGAGAACAATGAAAGCCCTTCCCCCATTGACAAGTTTTTCAGGTTTTTCCCTTATTTTAAATGAAGATTGTCCCTCTCTGCAGTCTTCCTGGGCACCTCCCTTCTGATCTGGCTGAGCAGTGTTATATCGTAAAAGGGGCAGGAGGAGGATACTTTGTCATTGAATTACTCTGGAACTACAACTCTGACAGAATTGAAATAACGCTCTCCAAAGTCCAAATACTATGATGATTAATTATTGCTGCTTTTATTATGAAACATTACTATCCCTTTAAGAGTAATTAAAACGTGGCAGGGCTGCATAGTGCAGCTGTTATTCCAGTGCAGCCATACATAATTAGTTGTCTTTAAATCTTTCACTGCTGTGTTTGCTCATAATTGCTCATCTTATAGGGGACACTGGTATTTAACCCCGTATACAATTATTATTATTCTTTATTTGTACAATGCACTGGATACATCTGTAACATCCAATGGGTTAAAACAAAGTGTATCCATTCAGGCTTTACAGTGCAGTATTGATGGTCATCTCAGAAGTGATAGTGCAGTATTGTCAGTAAATTGTTATATATGAGAGAAGTGCTTTAAATAAATGAGAACTGATTTTTGTGATATATGTATTAACATTTTGAGGACCAGTGGTACGTGCAATGCTTTACGAAGCATTGTGTTGCTTACCCCTCTGGTCCTCAAATGGTTAACAGATGCTAGCTTAGAGTGCATGACATTTAAATGTGTATAATTCTGTTTAATTTCTTTTTGATGTTAGTGTTTCTTTAAGTAGTTATTCTGCTTGTTCCAAAGGTGTAATCTTTGTTGTGTCAGGCACATATCATTCATGACAATCAATGGGCAATTCTGTTTCAACTACCAAATTGGAAGTTTTGGAAAACAATTATTTATGCTCACTGCTATAAATCAGTTGCATCTATTAACCCCTTAAGGCCCAGGGGGATGAGCAACGCATTGCAATGCATTTTACACCCCCTGGTCTCTTATGGGGTTAAAGGGAAACTATCATAGTTTACTTTTTGTAATTTTTAACTTTAAACTCAGCCTTATATAATGTCATTTTATGGATTATAAATGTGCCCGTTGTATAAAATTTTGTTTTGTGAAGGCTGTATTCTTGCTTGATTTGATTTTGTTTGCTGTTCATATCTTCCTCCCTGCAAAATAACTCTAAACTAAAGACTTTATCTTACTACACTGATACACACACTAGCACCGGTGGGTTATCCATGTAGCTGTCCCTTGATAGGGATGCTATATAATAGAGGTAGGCAACTTTTGGCTTTCCCAGCTGTAGGAGACTACAACTAATATCATCCACAACCAGCCTTTGGGTAGTTGAGGATTTACCCTTTGACTCAAATGGTTATGGGGATGTAAGAGCCAAAGGATGCATATTGCTGCTCAATGGGGAAAGCACTGTACTAGAATAGACCTGTTTTTTGAGCACATAGAAACGCTACTAGTCATTTCGGGCCTAATTCAGTGAGATGAAGTGGAACAATTATGATCAAACTAACTGCACTCCTCTAATGAACATTAACTTAAAGGAGGCTTTTAACCCCGTGAATGCTTGAGAGGTCTCCAATGCGTTGTGAAGACCCCTCTTTCATTCAGTGGGTTAAATGTTCTACTTCAAACAAGTTTTATTTGACCCCCAAAATGCATTGCAGAATTGCTAGGGATAAGGGATAGTAATTCTTGACATTTTATGGGGGTGCTGTTGCTACAGAAGTCTATGGACAGCTCTGGTCAGTTGACCATAAACTTCCATTAGATGCTGCAGCAACAGCGCCACCTTACAGTTTCAGGCAGTGGAAGCACTGCATCCACAAAATGCAAGTTTGAGCTGCAATAACTTTTGAATAAAGCATCTCTCAGCAGGGGGAGTAATTTTGATTTGCTCAGCATGATAAAGCCTGTATTTGCTATCCCTTTCGTCCTAGGAAATGTTCAACACATTGCTTTAACTCAAATGCTGTACTCCAAGAAGTTAGGAATAGAGAGAATAAGGTAAAAGTCAGTTATCACAGTTAACTAAATATTCCTCTGTACAACTGCAAAATGGCCTCTATCAGATCAGAAAAACAATCCCTTGGCTGGAACACAACATGGATGTACGTGACTTCCAGCCATAGACATCACATGTTGCATGCTCAGCTACCATAGACTCTGCTGGGCTTTCAAGCTAGACACTGAAGGTCTATAGAGACTGTGTTGCACAGCTCAGTGAGACTGAACTGTGAGACTTCAGTCTCTCAGTTTAAATCCTTCTCGTGATTGGCCCCATGACATTGTCCTGCTAGGACTCACAATACAATCCCCAGCTTCAAAGGCAGGTCTGCCCCCCACGGACCAATATCTGGCAATAGGGAATTATTCACGTGATGGTTGCCCTTTAAATTTATAAAACCATTTTCCTACAACACTACACTGTTTTACTGAATGCTACACAAGATTGACAGGAACGGTCTCAATTTTTGTTCATGATAGTTTCCCATTAAGCATGCACTGGATATGTTGCACATGCCTGGTAACCCTTTAAGGACCACAGAGCTTTGCAATGTGTTGCATACCTCTCTGGTCCTTAAAGGGTTAAGGACATTGGGCCATGTTTTCAAAGATAAAAGTGGAGCAATTCTGCTGAAAATACATTTCACCGTAGGGGACAAATAAAAATTTACATTGATATAAATGGTTTCATTCACTTGAATACTTGTATTTGACAGGTTCAATTGGAGTTTTGGGAATTATGTTATCTGTTTGACCCAGATTTTCTCCCCTTCAATCTTTGGACATGTGACCCTCTCTGCTCTGATGTGTTAAAATCAGGGCTTAATCAGTTGTATATTGTTTACTGTAAAAATATAAAACAAACATAAATTAATTTTTTAAGGGTAAAAAAATAGCTTGGAAAAGTGGGAAAAGAACATTTTGAAATATAATAATAATGAAAAAAAATGATGTGCGATATGTGGTGTTTTACACAATTTCTAAGTATATTGTATTATAGTGTAAAAGAAATGTTAATGTTTGCCTTTGTTTGTGATATCCCAAAGGGCACTTAAATTAAAGTGTTTCTTACAAGTGAAGTCAAATCTCCCTTCTTAATAAATGTTTTATGGTGTGACCTATTATGATTTCTCATGACTTTAAATATCAATTACTGGTACAAAATTCTGTAAATCAAACAAGTGCAATTCTCAAGCATTCCAACTGGTACTGTGAGGGGGTCCTAAATGTACAGCTTATCTTGATTTCAGTAAAGCATTTGACACTGTCCCCATAGAAGACTCATTAATAAATTGCAGTGTTTGGGTCTGGATGTAAAAATAGTTAACTGGATAAGGCAATGGCTGAGTGACAGGAGACAGAGGGTGGTAGTCATTGGAGAATATTCGAATGAAAGGAGTGTTACTAGTGGGGTACCTCGGGGATCTGTACTGGGGCCCATTCTTTTTAATATTTTTATTAGTGATATTGCAAAAGGTCTTCAAGGTAAGGTATGCAGTTTAAGGTTGATAAATGTAAAATAATGCACTTGGGACATAAAAAATCATAGGAAAAATATACTGTTAAGGGTACTGTGCTGTCAGAGACAAGAGAGGAAAGGCATTTGGGAGTAATTATTTCTAATGACTTAAAGGTAGGCAGGCAATGTAATAAAGCAGCAGGGAATGCAAGCAGGGTGCTGGGTTGTATAGCTAGGGGCATTAGTAGCAGAAAAAGGGAAGTGGTCATGCCACTCTACAGATCTCTAGTTAGATCTCACCTAGAATATTGTGTACAGTATTGGAGACCCCATCTCCAGAAGGATATAGATACTCTAGAGAAAATTCAGAGAAGGGCTTCTAAAATGGTGACTGGTTTACAGGAAAAGAAATATCAGGATAAACTAAAGGATCTGAACATGTATAGCTTGGAGGAGAGAAGAGAGAAAGGGGATATGATAGAAACATTAAAATACATGAAGGGTTTCAACAAAGTGCAGGAGGTAAGTACATTTCAAAGGATTAAAAATGTTAGGACAAGAGGCCATAGTCTAAAACTAGAGGTACACAGGTTTAGATGTAATGTACGAAAGTTTTACTTCACTGAGAGGGTAGTAGATAAGTGGAATAGCCTACCAGCATAATTGGTAGAAGTTAATACAGTGACAGAATTTAAGCTTGCATGGGTTAGGCATAAAGCTGTCAACATAAGAAAAGACCAAGGACCATAAAAGAATTGAGGTTTTTACAGTAGGAAAATGGACAGACTAGATGGGCCAAATGGTTCTTATCTATAGTAAAATTCTATGTTTCTAACCCTCTGAGTGCCAGAAGAGTGTGTAAAACAATGCTTTGTGTACACCTCTAGCACTGAAATGTGGGGTCATTTAACTTTTTACTCCTAGGCTAGTGTGCAGAGCTATTTCCAGAAAGTAGTGCTACTGGAAAAAAACTTATGCTTTTTTTTTTTTTTTTTGGGAAATTTCAATCACTTTTGCCACCATTGGATTTCATAGTGTATTCAGTACTGAGCGCCAGCCCAAGAAAAATGGTGCTGCATTGGTATGGGTTTACATATGGTATGCGGTGCCAGGAACATGGCTACAAGTAGAACAAGGCTGGGAAAGCGCTGAAAATACTCGTGGCACAAGATTGGGGAAGAACACATTGTATGTGTGGTGTTATGGCTACCAGTGGAAAAATGATACAAAACTAGGGTGTAAGACAGTTTATGTGTGGTTCTGTAGCTCCCAGACTATCCATGGAGAGTGGGCCAAGGCTGGGGTGTCAGTATGTATATATGTGGTTCTGAGACTACCAGTGGAACAAGCCTAAGGAAGCAAGCAGTGTATGTGCGGTTATGTGCATAGCAGTGGGTTAGATAAACAAAGCAGGAACACATACAATGTATGTGTAGTTCTATGACTGCTAGTGAGCACTGGGACAATGTTGGGGTTTCGAACATTGTATCTCTGGTTCTGTGGCTAGTAGTGGGGCCAGGCTGAGATGTCAGATAGTAAATGTGTGCTTCTGTGACTATGGGTGGACAGTGGAACAAGGCTGGGGAAGTAGGTAGTATATGTTAGCGTGCCAGATGAATATCCAATGCACTGCAAACAACGCATTGAACGCCTTTTTGGTATATTGTTTTTTCCTCAAACTTTGTGGGTCTTGATCCCCCCAGTAATGATCCCCTATCTATTAAATACATAACCAGTACTTCAACATGGAAGAAGCTCATAGCCTCCCCTTTGCCTTCTCCTCCTCATCCTCAATGAAAGTGAACCTCATCCTGGAAGTTCATAAAATGCTGGGCTGATGAAGAGAAGGCAATGAGCTCCTTCAAGTTCACAGTTTTGATTGCCTATCCAATGAGGGCACATCATGGGGGTCCCAATGCACCCCTCCCCTAGGAGGAAATAATGATTTTTACTAATATTCATACAGATTCAATAGATCTCTTTCAATGCATATGGGGGGTGATTCACTAAAGGGCGAGTGGTGGAGCACACACTAAAATGTCATCATATCACTCTGACTCTGCCACCAATCCGCCACAATCCTCTGACATTGCCATTAATACTCCATGCTTCTGACAGCTTTATGATTTTGCTCGGCCATGTCTCATTTGTATATGGAAGTGCAGGCTAATGAGCCATTCGTGTGGATGTGTATATGGCAATGTGGCTTTTCATCACATGCACTAAGCTCCAGTAGCTGCCTCTGCTGTCAGAGTTCACAGTCCCAATATCACCAAACTGAAGCTAGTGATGTTGGGATCTTCCATTGGCTGTCTATGCAGCTAGCGGACAATTTGCTGTCTCTGCTAAATGGAAGACACAGCAGCTGCCCTCCCTTTACCCTTTCAGTGCCAAAGGAGTGTGCAGTGCATATCTCTATGGGTTAAAAATAGGCCTACAATAAATAAATATAGCATCGGAGAGTTCATCCAAATTCAGAGCTGCATGGGGTCAGCCTGTGTGGAGAAGGGGCATATTAAACCAATGTTCAAATGCTTAATACTTACTCAGTATGGCACAAATATTACACATAAAGGCGCTAAAGCAAGTAATTAGGCTTGGGGTGGCTGAGCCCTCCCAAGCCATCTTTATTCTCTTACCCTACTCTCCAATTTGTTAGGGTTTGTATTGCATTTCCGTTAGTGTGTGCATGATGGTTGCATTTGCCACTCCGCTGGTCTCCACCTTGGGCCGGCATTATTCCCTCGTGCTCTCTGCCACTTTCCCTACCTCTGCCACGAAAAATGAAGAGATGAAGGTGGCAGTGAGTGCGAGGGAAGAACTCTTGCCTGAGGTGGAGACTGGCAGAGTGGTGAATGCCATTGTTGCATACACACTGACCGGAATGCAATGCAAGACCTAACAAACTGACTGGAGAACATGGTAGGAGAATAAAGAAGTCCTGGGGGGGAGGCTTCAAGAGCCCCAAACCTAATTGTTTGCTTTCATATTTCTGCCATACTGAGTCAATATTAGACATATGAACATTGACTTCAGGCTGACTCCATGTAGCTCTGAATTTTGTATCAGCTCTACAATGCTATTTATTTATTTGTAGATGTTTACTTAACCCTTTTGGTGCAACAGGGTTATGCAATGCAAATCTCTATGACACTGAAAGTTAGAGAGTGCTGCTGTTTGTGGAGCTGTAGTTGGAGCGGATCCTCTCCACTCCCCCCAGTGTACAGGTGAGGAAGCAGAGAGGATTCTTTCAGACTTCAGGCTTGTCATACTTCTGGCAATGTGTAAGTGAGGGAACCCCTTAAACATTGTCAGCAGTTCAAAAACCCTGCATGCTAATTAATAACTTGACCCCCTCTCCTTGCATACTTAATTGAGAGTGCATATAACAATGAGTATCTCCATCACCAGGGCAATTTGCTTGTCACACATCGTCAGACACACATTGCCATACACTGCCTCTTATTGCATCTCCCCCATGGTCACTTCAATTGTTGTCAAAGTGATCATGTGAATTGACTATTAGAATGTGGCCCTGCAGTGTTAATGAGACTCAATTCATCTCCCAAAAGGACCTTAAGCTGCTTCACACTAAGGCTCCCCAAGCCTTGCATCATTCTAGGTCCCAGAGAACATCCTTCCTCTCTACATATATTTTCACTGCAGGGCTTGGTCCTCAGAGTCAGACAACCTTTACCTAAGATCAAGCACCTCCCCCTGGACTGCCTCAGCCTCAACAATGTGCTACTGGCTTACTCTCCTGCTATACTACTGAAAGAGGAGTCTCAAGGGCACCTTCTTATGTCCCACTGCTGACTCAGCATGGCAAATTCAGTCCTGCACTCCCTCCAGCTTATACACATCTTTCCTCACCATAGTTTTGGTCCAAAAAAAGCCTTCCTAATAGCCCTGGGCAGGGCTCGTGACATGTTATGGTTAGATATACAGAACCCTGGTGTAGGTGAAACAATCTGATGTCCCTGGGTTCTGTTCCCACCACATGTCGACAAGGAAGAAGCTGGTGATGAACTCCCACAGGGCCAACACTATGCACATGGCTCTGTCTGCTATCATACATTCATCCATGTCAGCTGTAACAAAGAAACAGTTTATGAGGCCAAAAACAGATGTATCTATCTTGTCAAGCCCATGCCAAATCACCCCTCTTGATCCAGAGGAATGAAAAAAACCCATTGTTGATGTTTCCAGTTTAGCCACAAGTGAGTAAAAAAAAATTCCTTCCTAACTCCAAATGGCAGTCAGATTTTTCCCTGTAGCCTCACCTTCTCCACCTCCTTGGCTGTGGTGTACACATTGAACAGATTAAATATGTAGTCCAGCTCCTGGGCTGGAGGTTCAGTAAACAGCCCAGAAACATAGCCTTCACACTCAGCAATTCTGGCTTAAAAGGCTCAGAGAACAGTGTCACCGATCCACATATTGCTGGTGTGAAGTGGCTGAAGAAAATCCTGTCTTCCCATTCCAGATGCCATTAGGCTTCTGCCATTGGCGTGCATAGGTTTCTTGCAGGAAGCTTATACAGTACCCTCCCTGCTGTAGAAAGGAAAGTACCTAGAACCTGCTAAACCAATCCTTACAGCTACTGGTGTTCAGAGTGCTGATTCTGAGTCTCAGCCACCAGTGAGACCTAATGGAACAGGCACAAATTAAACAACTTGTGAACATTTATCTGCTTTGCAGTCCAGAGTTTTTTGCCTTATTAATGTCCCTCAGATAACTGTTTCAGAGAGTCATTAATCAACAGGAAATCATTCTACTTCTGGGCCAGGTACATCTTGGCTTTATAGTGCTTACGAAAAGTGCTCTCAAGGAATGATCCCATGGTGGAGTGACAAGATGAATAGATTCTACCAGACGTATGTCATGCTTGCCTCCATCCAGGGGCTCCTTCTTGCTGAAAAAGTGATAAGAAAGACGTGTAAATGACAATCCAAAAGTGCATCAACACCGTTCACATTTCAATTGCGTAAAATACTCACAAAACACGTGGCACTGGTGTTTGTTGGTCACTGGTGTCTCAGGGCTCAGAGGGTGCTATTATTTCCAGCCTGTCCCTCTCAGGCAGTATTATCTCCACTGTCAGCTATATGTTTCAAGAAAGAATATATTTCTAAATAGAAATATGTAAAAAAATAAAGAAAATAAAAATTTTTAGCTCATTTTAGTATATTTATATTTAATAACACATGTAAAAATAATAAACATTAAAATGCTATATTCTCCATGTTTAGTGGTGTTTCCTATTCCAGTTTTTCAAAATTGAACTGGCAAACGTGTCTTGTGAGTTTTTTGGAATGTGAATGGTATTGATGCGCTTATTGTTTTGGATTGCCATTTGCACTTTTTACTTCTCACTTTCTGAGTACCCGAAGGAGGTTACTTGTGTGGATCCGGAGAAGTCAGTAAAGCAGCTCAACGAGTGACCAGTAACAGACATTAACCCTAGTAGGAGATGGTCTAAAAATCCCCTGCAAGCTGGATATGTCTACCATTCACATAAGGGTTTGACAGACCATCTTTTTCAGGGAAGTATAGGCAGAGTAGGCACCGGCCTAGCACTCCAAATATTGAGGGGCTCCTCAGTTTTGCTGGCCACACCCACATTCTGGGCTATGGGTGAGGTCAGAGCAATCTTAATGCCCCTGCACCAGTTTTTAACCCCTTTTAACAGGCTATTATTGAACCCCTTGGTTTCTGGCGAGATCCTCAACTCAGTACTCTGCCATATGTTGAAGAGCTCTCTAGTAACCAAGGGATTCAATCATTTTTTTCTTCTTGCTTGTTATAGGGTACGGGTATTGTCTGTGCCAGAAAAAATGTCTGGGACTGGGGGGGGGGGCAGGGTCATGGGTACAGCTACCCCACTGGCACTCAAAGGGTTAAGAGCATACTTGGGGTAGCCGTTAATATTTTTGTCATTATACTTAACCTTATTTTCGTCCTTATACTTAACCCCTTAACAAATGTCTTCACCACATTTGCTCTGCAATATTGGAGACATCTCTAGCATCCAAGGGGTTAATTTAGAAAGCACCAACATATACCTTAGCATTTTACACAAAAATATCAGTATTGTCCCATTACTAAGGCAGGGTGATGTATACATAAAGTGGAACAATGTGGGGTCAGCTGCACCACAGAACAAAATAACAACTTCAATTGATTTAAATTGGGCTTTTAACCCCCTGGATGTTAGAGAGAGCTCCATCTTCTTGCTTTGCAATGTGATGGAGACCTCTCTACATTTTAGAGAGTTAAAATCCCCCATTTAACTCAACAGAAAATGTTGTAGTCTTATTTAAATCAACGGGAAATTGCAAAGTTTTGGTTGTCCCTGTGGTACAGTTGGTTTATTCTAGAATGACACCTCTTTTAGTCCGTCAACCTCTGTGTGTTTGCTGCAGATCGATGTTGACCAAGCCGGTCTTGGAGAACATAAATTTCAGTGTCACTGAGAAAGAGCACTCAGTCAGGATAAGCCTGTCCTTCCAAATGAGCTCACTAGGAAGCCTGTTTATTCTGGCTGCCCTCGGACCAGACAGAAAAAAAATGGGCAAAGAACCTGAGGCTGAACAGAATGTGTCTGTGTGCAGAAGACAGGTCTATACTTAACTGTCCTTCCATATGTGTGAGGAGCATTAAACAGCTTGCTGTTTGTTGCTAAGGTTCCAAATTTATTGTTGAAGATATTTTTTTCAACTGAATCCATTGCTTAATATTCCACTTTTCTGTAAATAAAATATCTGCACTAAATTATTTTACCTGACAGTGGTAAAAATGTCTCATCTCCAGTACCCGTTATATTTATTTATGCAGGTTAACAAAGTGGTTGTGTAGGTGAGAACAGTATAAATCATTGATTCTCCTGTCTTGGGGAACAAATGAATACACATGACATCAATTTGGGTGTCACACCATTATTAACCATTAACATGACATGAGTAACTTAGGTAAATGTGGTACTGTGTTAGCCGTAGAAAAAGAGGAAACTGGTAGAGTAAAAGTGATACCTTTATTTTCTGAGTAGCTTTACAAGTTTTCAAAACAACTTAGGTCACTTCTGTAATACGACTGATGAAGATACCTAAGAGATCTTGAAAGCTGGTATTCTATAGCTGCTCAGCCAATAAAGATATCACTTTTAATCTACCAGTCTCATGAGTAACTCATTCCCAGATCCCTCTTTCCAAACTCTATCTATAAAGCTGATAAGAATTGTAGTCCATTAGATGATCTCAAGTACAATGGGTGAGAAACCTTCCCAGGACCAGAGTCCGGGCAGCATCTTCCTTAGGCCAATAGCCAAAGACTTAGCTTCCACCCTTCCAACAGGTGACTTGTAAGTGTTTTACCCTTATTGGCAAGGGCCACAAATCACCAAAGCTCTGACAAATAAAAAACATAAAGAGCATAATATCAAGGAGAGACTAGACTTGTGGGATGCTTTTTTTGGTGTTCCTCAAGCATGCCCCAAGATGACTGAAGAGCATGCCCCTTTTCCCTTACCTGGCACCACCCCACACCCTCATAACCAATCCCCAATTTCCAAACTTCCTGCTGACAGTTCTACAACCCACCCCAGTACATCATTCTTCTTCACTCTATGTTCTATCCATTACAGGGAATTCTAACATTTTCATGTGGTAAACCCTTTTAGTTTCAAATGAAATACCTGTGGAAACCTAAAATAAATTCCTTTAATTCCACTGATGCTGGAGAGGTTTCCGGTCTAATGCTTCACGAGGGAATAAAGGAACACTAACACAAAAAAAAAAAAAGAACTGGGGTTTATATGCAATTAAATACCTTGTGCTTCATGCTAACAGAAGCAAAACTCTGTTTGTTTTCTGAGGACTAAAATCTAGTATTATAAATGTGTTCTGAGGGATCAGCATGCCTGTCTTTTCCAAGGTGCCAAGTACCACAGCAGTCTTATGGTTACTGTCCAGGATTGTCTGTAAATGGGCTGAGATACAATAACAGCACTTTCGAATACAAGAGCAGGGGCAGTAATCACAATACATTAGTTTAGGCTAGATCTTATCTCTCATTACAGACAGCACAAACAAAATTAAATACATGCTGTCTGAATAGGACAGGTTAAAAACGTTAAAAAGCAAGTTTAGGATTATATTTTATCCATGCAACATAAAAAATAGTTACAGATCTAAAAACATGAAATTTAAAGTTATATCAACCTACTGAATTTTTAGATGTTAGTGTTTCTTTAACATAAACAATGAATGACAAATGCAAGGTGGTGTTGATAACAATGTATCCATTATGGCCTAATAATTTAGTCTTGATAATTACTAAGTAATTATATTTGATCTATTTCTATGAGATTTTTTGTTTTTAGCGATTATTGAAAAACATAGCAGACAATAACACTGCAGTATGTGAAATGTTTCAGTCTTCCTCGTAACCAAATATACACTACTGATATCTTGCCCCATCTGCTATTACTTAGTTTGTTTCCATGGAGCCCATTCTACTTCTTATGGGATGCCTTGGGGGGTTCTTTGGAACTCAGGGCTGGATTCCACTAAAACCATTATATATATGCCTAGTGGCTTTTTTATAACTTCCGCAGATATTACCAGCTACTCAATTTGTCAGTTGCATTCTGACCCAGGTTTAGAATTTGATTGACTAAATGTGTTTTTTGTCCCCTCAAATGCCACTTTGGAATGTTTTTGGAGGACTGAATAACTCTCCAAAATGACCCCAAAGTTAGGGCTCTAAAACCTCATGCACCAATAGCCTAGAACCCTCCCCACATCACTTCCATCCATGGTTAACTCTTTCAGTGCACTCGTAACAGAGGGGTTAACTGCCATTAAAAAAAACCCTCCCCATCATCCCACACCACCCCAAACTACCCCATCCACACAAATGGTGAATCCTCCCATTGCTGGCACTCAAAGGTTTAACCGTTATCTTAACCACTCCTCCCCAACCTCTCCATCAAAAAAACATGGCTATCCTCAGCATTGCTGGAGCAGCCAAAATTAGCCACACTGCCAAAAATGGGGGTTAATCAGTGAAATGAATGAATGAATGAATGTCAATGTGACCCATGCATTGAATTGTGGAGATAATACTATCCTCGCCAAAATAATAGTGTCATGAGGAGAGGGTATGACCCATCAATAACCACAGACACATCTAATTGGGGATAACAGACATCAGCTTTATTTAATCCTTCCTTGAAACCAAACATGGCCAATTTGTACAGGCTCATGCTAAAATCCCCACATTCTTCAGCACTACAGCTAATCCCAATGTTCGTCAGCACTTACAGCTGACCACCATACTTATTCCACTATATTTCAACACTTACAGCTGACTTCCAAATAATTACCCCATTAGCCATCCACTTTAGCTTCAATTTGTAAGTCACTCCCGCAACCTCAGTCCGGGGCAAAACTCCTAAAGGGCTTCCGCCCGAGGATAATGTCCCCTAACTTTTACCACATCAGTTACCAATCAATGAAAACCATTGAAAGACTATCCGCCCAACCAAGACACATATTCACCGCAAACAGGGAGGGAGGGATGCTTCTTCTTTGTTCCTTCTTCCCCCCAAGACAATCCACTTCCTGATGTCCACACCCTTTAAGCCTATTCCTTACACTCCTTCCTATTACCACACATCCTGTCTGGCTCAACCCACTCCATGACATGCTTCCCCTCCAGTACCCTGCGGTCCCTTCCAGGCAATTTATTTACACCATATACTTTCTAAGTGCAAGAATGTGACCAGAAAACAATAATATGGGGACAAATAAATTTTTTAAAAGGCATGGAAGGGGTCCACAGGATGCCTTCCATCCCCTGGTTATAGCGTGCATGTAAGTAAAAACACATACTTGCCTGAATGTCAGAGACCCCATGATATTCATAAAGAAGGGGTAGGCTAGCACTAGTCAAATAATCTATCTTTAAATCAATGCCAACTATAATAGTTAGGTGCACCCTGACGAAGCCTAGCGGCGATACGCGTTGGGATCTGTGGCATGGTTTGGAGGGTTGTTACCTTTGTTGCACCTATATGAGGTTTGATGGGGGTTTTTTGTGGGATTTTCTTGTTTTTTTGCACTTGTGTAACTATTTAGAAGAGGATTTAGCTTAATTTTCACTTTTTATGTGAGGAGATGCTAAAATATATATATTTTCTAGGATTTGAGTGTATCACTATGGTGTAGATATACACAATATTTTTAATGTTGGCCTCATATATTTATCATTTTTGTGCAATATTATATACTTATATGTTTTCTTATTGTATCCCTCCTACCTGTGATATGTTTTTAATGGTGTTTTAAATGTGAGTCTTTATATGTTGGTCTTGTATGTGAAATACTCAATAAAATTGATTTGTATTTTTCTATACTTTAAGTTGAGTGCCTCATTTTTGATAAGGGCTTCTGTTTAAGGGTCTGTCTTTTGACTCTTAGTTTATTAGAGACCCCATGATGTCAGCTACACCATAGCCCTCCATTCCAGATACCTGTCATAGCCTACCTAGTTCCAGTGTCTGTCCCTTCGGAGACGAAACAAGTGTCAAAATGGTCTACAAAGTGTGCTTGGTTTGCAAGCACTGAAGAATTTCTGTCTCAATAACATGATCTGGGCTCTCCTGAAGAGCCTCCGCTTGCCAGGGACCAGATTCTCCTGCAGTCAGCTTGAGGTCTGATGTCAGGGAAAGGGGAAGGAGGGGGGAACTTTGGTCCCAAATATCAATCAAACCAAAAAGGTTTGAGAGATGGGACTGGGGACATTTAGTTTAGTTTTGTAATGCCTACAGGATACAGTTTACTTAATATGTGATCATACTATCCCTTTAAAGTTTGAAGTGCCTGTAGAAGTATCCAAGAAGTGATACAAAACGCGTATGTGCCTTATATTACTTCCTAATAATACTAATTCTGTATAAGTTTACCTCTGGATCCTGAATATATTTGGAGAATTACACACTGTGGCTCTCAATGGGAGGATTAGTGTGAAGGACATTCTATTTTTCTATATGCTGATGACTTCTATTCATCCGGTGAACTTTGAAGTTATATGGGGGTTCAGTGACTTACAAATATAAAACAGATGTGCTCTTAGATGGGCCTGCTCCCTCCTTTTCTTGTTTTGTCTTTTAGTTGGGTGCAATTTACACACACCACCAGTGTATAAAGGGCAGCGATCATCGCCAAAGGACAAAATAATTATCACTGGACGTTGTTACATCATATTCATAACTTAAGTCAAAAGACCATTTACTTTAATATCACCATTGATGGTTAGTTTGAATTCTTCTCTTAAGGTCACTGGTATATTATAAGATTGAGTTCCTTATTTTTTGTATCTAAATCTTTTAATCTTTGGTCTGTTTCTTAATCCAGTTTAATTTTGTTCCCATGGTTTTTAGAGCAACAGCACAATGTGGTTAGCAGGCTGCATGATTTCTGCTCATGAGCCACACATTTGACATGCCATGGTCTAGGTCTAGGATGACTGAGACAGACAAGTTGAGTCACATTATCAGACTTAAGAACCTAGAAGTAATGATGGCCCAAGTTTATAAAAGCAAACTGGAGTTATTCTGGCATAATCCAACTGCAACATAGGTGACAAAAAACCCTGTTAAATTAAATTGGGTGTTTAAATCCTTGAATGATAGAGACAGGACTGGATTTCCCAATAGCCAGAGCAAGCAACTGTCTAGAGCTACAAATTTTGAAGGGGGCCTAAATGTGCTAACCACACACACACATTCATATGCTTTTTTTTAAAATCTTTCTACTGTTCTGTTGCTTCATCAACAATCCATACCTCCCGAGTATCCCTCTTTGAGACTCAAATCCCTCTTTCCCACCCTGGTGTCCCTTTTTTTTAGGAATCTAAAAGGGTATAGTTGTACTAAGTATCAGCATCCAAGGGATCCCAAACTGCTCTAGGGTCCAGTAGGTTCTGGTTATGCCTCTGGGAAAATATTTTTGAGTTAGGGGACCAAAAAAATGTGTTTGCACCAGGGCCATCCAATGACTAGTTACACCATTGTTTCCTATATGTCCTGCTTTGAACATGATCTAAGCAAGAAGAAGGAGACAGCACCATCCCAAAACATTTACAGACTTCCCCCCCTTATATTCCCCTTGGAGATATCCGTGTTAAAAGGAGTATGTATCTTAGTATATCGACATTAGGCAGGTGTAGAGGACTCATAATCCATTCCAAAGCTTGATTTATTTGGAATCAGTTTTGTACATTCACTATACTATTGCAGAGCCCTGTGTTCATATTCATATAGACGTGTGCCTATGTATGTACGTGTGTGTGTGTTAAATATTATCCTCTGGATAGAACTGATGTTATAAGTAAATCACTGATAATGTCATAGTAAATTATTTTATATGAGCTGTTTGAAACATACCAGTTGAAAGTGCTTTGGAACCTGTTAGCAGGTACTAAAACCAATTTCATTTCAGCATCAATTCAAGTCATGTTTTAATGTATATTCTGTGCTTGAATGTCAGCCAAAGAGTTGTGAAAGTTCTGTCCAGGGAGGAAGATATAAAGGGAGGTGTTTCATTGTAAGAGATTCCTGAGTCAGTCAGTCACCATACAAACACACTCAGTAACCAACACGGACGGGAAAATGTACAGCTGTTATCGTATATCAATATATGTAAAAAAACAAAGGCGCTTAGAATGACTGACATCTTGGCCAAAATAATACAGTATGTTCCTGCTATTTTCTGAATAACATTGATAGAAGAGAGCAGGGCAGGATGTATAACTAAAATGGACTGAGAGTGTGTCGAGAAGAAATACAGATTGGATCTAAATATTACTGTTAAAAGTTCAGTAAAGTTTTATTATTTAGACAAAAATGTACTGTAGGGCTTTTGCTCCTGAGTAAAACGAGGTTACTCCCAACATTAGCAGTTGTTTTATTCAAAAGATATGGCAAATAAATTGTCAAGAAGTGATGGAGTTATTTACATAGTTATCCAGTTACACAGTTACATAGTAGTTTAGGTTGAAAAAAGACTTGCATCCATCAAGTCCAGCCTTTTTCCTATTCTTGTTTACTGCTGTTGATCCAAAAGAAGGCAAAAAACCTCTTATTTCAGCAATTTCAAATTCTGCTTTGAATGGGGGAAAAATTCCTTCTTGATTCCAAATGGCAATCAGATTTCTCCTTGAATCAGCAAGCACTAATTAAATATTAATCCCAATACTAACGTACATAGTCCTTAACGTTCTGTTAATGAACAGATCTTTGGAGAGCCCTTTGTATGGGCCCTGAACATATTTATATAATGTTATCATATTCACTCTAAAATGTTGTTTCTCCAGTGTGTACAAATTTAACATTTCTAGCCTTTTTTTCCATAACTAAAACTTTCCATTTCCCTTAATAGTCTTGTAGCTCTCCTCTGCAGTTTCTTCAGTTACATAATGTCCTTTTCAGAAAGGCCTCCCAGAACTGAACTGCATAATCAAGGTGGGGTCTTACCATGGACCTGTACAGAGGCAGAATAGTATGTTCCTCCAGTGAGTCAATACCCCTTTTAATACATGCCATTATATTATTGGCCTTTTCAGCCGCCAGCTGGCTCTTCACACTTCTACTAAGTCTACTGTCTACCATTACTCCCAGATCCTTTTTATTAGTAGATTTCCCCAAAAAAACACAATTTGAACTATATGTTGCATTTTTATTATTATACCCAAAATGCATACATTTACACTTGTCTATATTGAATCTCATTTGCCATTATGACATTCTTTGGAGAGCTGTACTTATTTACTCACCTCTTCTGTAGAATGCATTAGAATAACTTTCTGTGCACTGAAGAACCAGTAGATGAACTGTCTGGACACCAGATGACACTATTAATGTATAAAAAAATAACAGATAAAACCAAGAGTAGTCAATTGTCAGACCTTCAGCTGTTGGAACTATAATCCCCATCATCCCCAAACCGCCTGGCTGGTTAGGGATGATGGGAGTTGTAGCAACCAACAGCTGGAGATCTGACAGTTGACTACCCTGGTTTAAACTGTAATAACTTTGGGACAGAGGATTTCACAGAAGTGGAAGAACGCTTGTTTTACTCAACAGCAATGGACATACAATATTTGTTTTCCATAATGAAGGTTTATTCTAGCAGCATGGACCTGGATTGATTAAAGGTGTTATCTCTTGAACAAAGGCACAATGGCAAAGTTCATATTGGACACTGGGATTTTATGACTATAATAAAGTAAGTGGGGGTTATTATAAGGAGGTATTTCTTTTCCTTTAAATCAAAAAAAGACAAGAGGATGCGCTACACAAACCTTTCAGTAGCTGCGCCTTACTCAAGGGAATAGAAACCCCTATTAATGTAATCACTGGTGAATATTAATCACAATCCCTGTAAACTGTAGACACGTAATAAATGTACATAAAGATATGGACACAAGTAAAACAGCAGATGGATGAACCAGACAACAACTATCAATCAGTGTCTAGTCCTAACACCCATATGCTGTAAACCCACATTACATACATGTATACATATGGAATACACAGTACAACAAGATGATGAACAAAATATCAACCAAAATATAGAAGGGCAAAAAAATTAATATACAATAACAAAAATATACAGATCAAATCCCCTATTGGATCATACAGTCCACTAAACCAAAAGGCAATAGGTACAGTCCAATCCCATGTGGTCCAAGCTGCTCAATCCCTGTAGGTAGGGCTCCCATGGGAATATACACTAAAAACACAACACAACAGAGTTTTGCAGAGGATCCCTCCTAAGTGTAGTATATAGCGTTTGACGTATTTCTTCATCAAACACCAAGAATAAGATGCTTTAGGAAAGCCGTTGAGTGTCAGAGAGGTCTAATGCGTTGGATACCTCTTTGAAAGTCAACTGGTTAATCAAATGAAAGACCACTTTTTACTGGGCATTTTTCGTGTTTTAATCACAGAGTGGACACGAGAAGACACAGGACAGGAGCACTCCGAACCCACCGAAATAGAATAAGCCTGCTGAAGAATATCCATAATAAAACTCCAACTTTATTATCAAAAGGTTAAAAAAACATGTAAAATGGATGAAGCACGAGTCATAAGGAGAGAAACACGTAATCATGTAGTAATTAATCACAGAGTGAGTCTATCTGCTTCACTGAAAATCAACACACTATTCTTTAAGCACAATTTACCTATCAGTCCCCAAAAAGAAGGTTTCTGTCCATAGATACATTTGTCCTATTTGGAATGTTGTCTGGTGTATATGGTCGTAGTGATTCACAAGCTATATATGTCATAGGACACTAAAGAGAAGAAATCTCCTGCAGCAATGGATTTCTTTCTTCCTATATGCCAGCATTTTATTATTTTTGCCATTCCTATTTAATTTAGAAAAGTAAATTTCATTTTAAGGCATGTCCTTGGGTAACATCACTCACTCAGCATTTTAAGAGTAACCCACAGGGACAAGGAAAATAGAAATAAGAGCTGGGCAGGAACAGAGAAAATATGGAAAGCAAACTTTGGTAAAGTGAAGTTACTGATAGCAACTCAGATAGAATGAGCTGCAGGACAGAGCAGTCAGACACAGAGATAAGGCTTTGAGACAAGGCAGACATAGTATTTGCAGAACGTAGGATACAGGAAGAGCGATTACATGTTATAGACGAGAAGGCTGGGTAGATAATTAGAACAAAAGTCACTTGGACACACAAACCCTTGTAAACAAATTACATATGACTGAACTGATCCAGTAATGTCTACGTTAGAAGTGGGAAACCTGTTGTTAGCAATATTTTTCTAATAGAACATTACAAGGTCACCTGAATCTTTAAATGTGAATTACTCAGTTTCTGGCACTTAAAGGTACTGTGCTTTATTTTTTCATTTAATACTTAGAAAGATAAGTATTGTATTTCTAAAAACAAAACACAAAGAAAAGGGGGGCCCAAGAGTGTAAAACAGCTTTGGTAAATCCAATATATATAAAAGAATTAAATGCACTCACATGCTCCAATGGTCAGACAGTGATGGTGTCCAAAGCTGACATCAGTCGCATATGGGGAAATGATACCGTTCCCACAGTACTAGATTCTTTCTTACTGTTGCTGGGATTCCACGCGCAGTGAAAGGGGAGTGGTGGTAGTTTGTCTTCCAGCCCACACGAATAATAAAAAAATACCAGCAACAACGAGAAAGGGTCGAGTACCATGGGGACGGTATAATTTTCCCATATGCGACTGATGTAAGTTTTGGACACCATCCCTGGCTGACCATTGGAGCATATGAATGCATTTAATTCTTTTATATATGTTATTAGTTGAAGAGCCCGTTACACGGGCCGCACTGCCACTGCCAGCCAGTCCCGAGGCAGTCATGTGCAGTAGAGACTGCCCGCACCGGGGCTGATACAGAGCTGGATGCTCCGCTCTACTGCACATGACTGCGTTGTTACACACATTTAAGCTAATTATTATATAGGATATTTACTAAGCTGTTTTACACTATTGGGCACATCCCTTTCTTTCTGTTTTCTTTTTGGAAATATTGTACTTACCTCTTTGGGGAGAGTGGCCCACCATACAATGTCCTGTATCTGGGTCAGACCAACCCAAAAATGCTTTACTAGCTGTCCATCATATATATGATCTGACAGCCAATTCTTTTGTGAGTACCAACGCGTGGGGTGTTTTATATTTCGTGGAGGACCAAGATATTTTGCACATATTACACCAGGGCACATCCTTGTTTTTTTCTCTTCTGTGTTCTAAGATAAGTATTGGGCCACTGATTTTGTATGTCCTAGCTGAAAAAACAGCTACCTAACATTTTACTGTCTACTGTCATCATCCTCTGAAGCTAATGGCTGGAAAGGAAGGTGGGATTGGAGAGATTCTTTCACTGGAAAGTTTATCTCACCTTAGACCACAATCCCCCAATTCTATCTACTGGTTAATTAAAAAAAGGGATAGTAACACATATTGAAAAACATATATGTTTCAATGTTTATCCTGCTCATTAACCCATTAGCGACCCTTGACAGTCATAGTACGTCATGGGTCGATCTGAGTTAACGACCCATGACTTTCTATGACCGTCATGGAATTCTGGGCTCCCCCCGCGGCTGCACGCTGTTTGGGGAGTCCGTAACTGGAAGGAGCAATAAAAAAAAATGCTCCGTGGTCCTTAACTGACCACGTTGTGCCGATCGGCCGGTCGTTAAGGGGTTAAACAAGGGTCATTCTACTGCTGAGAGATGTTTTATTGTACAGTTATTGTTGCTAAAATTTCACTTGGCTGAAGCGTTATGGCAGCACTGTTGTTACAGCACACTATGGACAGCTGTTGTCAATTGACCATAAATCTCCATATAATTCTGTAGTAACAGCACCACTGTAAAATGTCAGGCCATGGAGGTACTGCACCCAAACAATGAAAGGATCAGCTGCAATGACTTTTGAATAAAACATGTCTTAGCAGTGGGAGTATCCTTGTTTTACTCAGCAGGATATACCCTGCAATATATATTATTTCAATATTAAGTGTTAGTATCCCTTTAACCAATTGAGTGACACAGGGGTCATTGCAGAAAAATGTATTGCTCATCCCAATGACACTCAATGAGTTAAAGACAGATAGAATTTATATAGGCCTGTCTGTAGATGAACTTGTATTATCAGGAAGATCAATATCCTATCTGCTTTGAAACCATCTTGCCATAATTCACAATATTTGTGAATTAGAAAACTATCCAGTAAGTTTGGAAAAAATCCAACACATTCACAGCCACAACCTTGTTGCTCCTACTGTAAACAAATCCCTGCCTTTCTTTTACTGAAAACTGCCTATCCAATAGTCTTAAAGGGGCTCCATCACCTCTATACAAGTGTGTGTAAAATGTTATGTTATATAGCGACTAGGTGAATTGCTTTATTAATATTTTGTTAACCCTATTTGGCCGAAAATTAATGTTTAAAGAGTGCACTTCCGGACAGACTGTGGTTACCAGCTCTGTACCACTGTCTGTCACTCTTCCTCTGCTTTCCTCCCTCTATCCAGCCTCCTCCGATCCCGCAGGCTTTCTGCCTGTAAACTGGAGCACTCTCATTGGCTAGATATCGATCTCTGCCAATGCGACCGCTCCAACTTACAAACATGGGAGGCTGCATAGAGGGAGGAAAGCAGCGGAAGAGTGACAGACTGTGGTACAGAGCAGATAACCGCAGTCCATCTGGACGTACACTCTTTAACCCCTTAACGACCGGGGAATCCGGCCGCGGACGCGACTCAACGACCACAGAGCAAATTTTTTTTTTTGCTCCATTGCGTTCTGGACTCCCCGAACGGCATGCAGCCGCGGGGGGAGCCCGGAACTCGATGACGGTCATAGTACGTCATCGGTCGTTAAGTCAAATCGACCCATGACGTACTATGACCGTCAAGGGTCGTTAAGGGGTTAAACATAAATTTTCGGCCACATAGGGTTAAAACATTTTTAATAAAGAAATCCTCCTAGTGACTATATAACCTAACATTTAACATACACTTGTACAGGGGTGATAACTCACCTTTAACCCTTTGAGTGCCAGAGAGGTACGCAACGCATTGCTTTGCAATGCGTTGCGTACCCCTCTGGCACTCAAAGGGTTAACAGCTGACAGATTAATCCAATACCTTTATCGGTTTTATTGCACGTGAGGCCCAAAACCTTATTTTAGATGAAGACTTACCAAAGATTTGTAACGAGGTAGAATTATATTCCCATCCAGTTCAACTATTTATTCAGAAAAATGGTTTATCAGAAAGAACACATTCTCTTGTTTTTATGTATGTCCTTTTTATACAGAATAGATCACTATTGGCTCTTTCATTTCCTGAGTGACATTGCACACTGCTGGGAAATCTGTTGTTGTTTATCAAAGCAGAACTACCACCCGACAAAATCTTTAGCTTCACCAAGTCCCCATCTGGCAACTAGCTGCTTAGTAGCGCTAGTCGCCAGAATAATTACCTTATTTAATAGATTTCTGCTCTCTTCCATGGTGACAGGCAGGACGGAGCGTGGATATCTTGCCATCGTAACGTCCGCGCGCCTGCGCTGTCAGTCTCAGTCGGAGCCAATGGCTCCTAGCAACACCTCCTAGACCCGGCTGGGACTTACAGCGCAGGTATGCGGAAGTCACAATGTCAAGATGTCCGCGCTCCATCCTGCCTGTCAGCCGGGGAAGAGAGCAGAAATCTATGAAATAAGGTAATTAGTCTGGCGACTAGCGCTACTAAGCAGCTAGTCGCCTTGCTAGGTTACCAGTAACCCTTTCACAGAATTCAAATAGGTTACTTTTATATTATCTAGTAGTCTTCATAAAACCATCCCCAAAGTCACATCAGAAGGTAAAATTCAGATTGAGACTTGATTTACAAGAGAGAAAGAATCTCACCTTTATCTCACCTTAGTGTGTAGACCTACCTGTACTATGTACTGGTTAAAGGGATAGTAATGTTTCATAATAAAAGCAGCTCTAATTAATCATCATAGTATTTGGACTTTGGAGAGTGTTATTTCAATTCTGTCAGAGCTGTAGTTCAAGAGTAATTCAATGACAAAGTGCCCCCTCCCGCCCCTTTTACTGATGTAACACTGTTCAGCCAGATCAGAAGGGAGGTGCCCAGGTAGACTGCAGAGAGGGACAATCTTCAATTAAGATAAGGAAAAAACCTGAAAACCTTGTCAAGGGGGCAGGGCCTTCACTGTTCTCATAGGAAGAAGATTGTCTCCTGCTGTTATCTGTCTGGTCTATGGACTGTATTTCACATCTGAGAAGAGATGGCTTACACTAGGTAAAGGGGCGGGAGGGGAAACTTTGCTTGTGAATATCTCTCAAACCATAAAGGTTTGGGAAATAAAACTTATATCCTTCTTCATGTTTTTTTAATGCCTACAAAATAAAATTAAGATAAAACAAAGTATTACTATCCCTTTAATGAATTAAAGAGAGACAGGCCTACATACACACTATTTGTAGACAGCCATCTATTATCAGCAAGATTGGTGCAGCAAGCACATTTAAATGAAGGATAAAACATGTCTGTGTTTGCATATATATCACCCTTTTCCTGCTATTAGATTATTGTTGGAGATTGGTGCCCATCTGTAGTCTTGAGATTGCTTTTGTATAGAAGAATGATCTGTTTTCACTGAAATGGGCCTATATATCTGCATATAAGGACACCAATTGAGAAAAATGCCAATATAAAAGATAATAGTACCTGTGGCGTGTGTAATGCTCTGAAGATTTAAGGTTAGGCACCATGAAAAAAACAAGAATAATTAATGCTTCGCAATATCAGAAAGAACAGGTTATACCTCATGATTGTGTTCAGCTATAAATCAGTCCAGAGCTAACTCGGTTTTCAAAGAAACTGCTGTGGATTGTTACTAAAATATTTATTAATTTATTTAAAATAAAAATATTTTTCTATTTATAGAAGGGTGTCCAAAATGAGGCCCATGGGCCAAATGCACCCGCCTGACTCCAGGGTGCAGTAAGGGCCAGTAAGACCTAATCTCTAGCTTTCCAGCCCAGCACTACAGTTCAAGAACATATGTCTGTTAAATAGCAGTATTATAATTGACTTGATCAGTCAATAAATCTATATTTTTTGATTAGCTACAGAAAAAAAGTAATGCGTCCGTCACACTTATGGCTTTCTGATTATGTGGCCCACAACTGAATGATGATGGATGATTTATAATGTAATAAAATATCTTACATTATGTTAAAAATTAAAGGAACACCTGCACCAAAAATATATATTTAGATAATTGTCAAATATTTTCATGGTATTACCATTATCAAATTATCAGTTCTAGAACTGGAGAGAGTACAGTGAAGAGCAGCAAAAAGAATTAAAGGAACGGAGAACTAGACGTATGAGGAAACACTAGACAAACTTGATTTACTCTAGAGAAAAGATGACTAAGGGGAGATCTTATCACAGTGTACAAGTATATGAGAGGTCAATACAAGGATCTCTGTGGTGAGCTGTTCTTTCCAAGGCCTGATCAAATAACCAGGGTCCACCCCTTGAGATTAGAGGAAAGGAGTATTCGACTTCAGCAGAGGAAGGGTTTTTTTACAGTAAGGTCTGTTAAATTGTGGAATTCCTTGCATAAAGATGTGGTTACGGCAGATACAATGGATACATTTAAGAGAAGATTAGATATGTTTCTTTCAAAAGGGAACATACAGGGTTATACTGTGTATTAGTAGGCAAAAGAGGAACTTCTGATAAAAACTAACTTATTTGGAGGAAAGCTATATAATCCTCATGTCTCTGGGTTATGGGGCAAAGGTTGGACTTGATGGACTTGATTTTTTTTTATGACCTCACATATTATACTAGTTATGGTGCATATGGTGAACCAATTTCTTCATAAAGGTTATAGACAAGATCTAGTGTAATTCTAGGAACAAGGAGTTTTGAGTTATGCTATACAAAATCTGCTTCAAGTGGACAGACAAGTCGAAATAAAAATTTATCAATTTGTTTTTATAAGTACATATAATCCCTACAGCAGGGGAGCGATCCCTGGCCCTCAAGAGCTAACAACAGTGCATATTTTCAGGATATCTCAGATATCTTCTATATCATCAGATGACCCTGTTGTTTCTTCTATGTAGAGAAAACTACTACTGCTGTGTAGGAAACCAGCAAAAGCTATCAAGTGTGTATGGCTTCTGCAAAGGCCTAACATCAGCTGTCTACCTTACATACTATGTTGAAGGACCGTGTACCACCTCTTCTTTTTGAAGGTGATAGGGAAAAACTGTTGTTGTACTTGGAAGCACAATGGTTATATCACTTAGGGTGTGTTATTGCATGCTGTAAATGAGAAATAATTCTTACCTAAATGGATCGGGTTTCCCTGTTCCAGCCAGGAGATTTGAGTGTCCAGTCATGGTCTGAATCTTTCTCTTACTTTTCATGTCTGCCTGCCTCTGACACTGAACCATCAAACCTAAAAAATGTACAGATAGTTTTCAATATTTTCACCATTATCTGAATTTCTTTGGGGTGGAAAAATTCAGCAAATTTTTGGCCACCTTTCTTCCCTTTTCTTCTTCCCACAAAAACTGAAAGACAACCCCACTTATGGAAATGAAAAGGAACCACATGGCCCATGAAATTAGCAATACCAAAATAGAAAAAATCTGAGTGTAAAAGACTTTTCACATTGCCATAGTGGCAGAAGCTTGTTCAACTTTTTTTTTTATTATTATTATTATTATTGTTTTTATGTGAATAAGAGATGTGAGGACAAAACTGAAAACATAGATTTTATTGATTTTTTCCTTCTGTCATGCTACTGTACCTCTCCGTTATGGGTGAGCCAAGTGGATGTATTCCTGTCCCTGACTATCACAGGACCTATATTAACGTGCCTACAAGCAGGGTTGTACAGTGAGAAATTAAATCTGCAGAATTTCTAGTGCACGGATTTCATTTTCACTGAAGCAGGGCACTAAGAATAAGCAAAAATGTAAAATTCCTTTCAATTGTTACACTCAGGAGTGGGAACAGGAAGCTTAAAGTGTTCACCACGTGTCAGTAGAAACAACTGCCATCAGTGCTTCTGCTCCAGCGGTAAGTCACCTTGCCCATTTCAGTGCTGCAAAAGATAATTCCCTAGTCAGCCTTCTGCACCAGGACTCCCCACAGATGTTTTCTGGTTCACTCTAGCAATTTGATAGTTGCTTCATGTGACTGAAGAATCTTTCAAATATCTTTCTCTGATGCATAGTATTTTTTTTCATTTATTTTTAACTGCCTTTCTATTAGCAACCTACAGCCCTGCATCTTCTGTATCTCCATGGAAGGCTGTGGATGATGGGAGTATAGTCCATGAGGTGGTGAGACATATTTTGTCCAGTATTGTGGAAGGAAAAAAAGGGAAGAAAACAAACTTAAGTCCATTTGCATATTTAACTTGCCCCAACATACAATCTGCAGATTTAAAGCTCTAGAACTACACTCCTATCAGCCTCAGTCTGCCATCTGTTAGCTGAGTGAAAATAATGGAGGTTTAGTCCATGACTGTAGAGCCACATGATACTTAAAGGGATAGTAATGTTTCACAAAAACATCAGCTCCAATTAATCTTCATACTATTTGAGCCATGGAGAGTGTTATTTGAATAGTGTCAGAGTTGTAGTTCAATTGTAATTGAATGATAAAGTATCCTCCTCCCACCCCTTTTACCTAGTGTAAGCCACCTCCCCTCAGATGTGGAATCTGGCCCTGGGACCAGATGGCTCACAGCAGGGGACAATCTTCTTACTGTGAGAACAGTGAAAGCCCTGCCCCTACCAACAGTTTTTTCAGGTTTCTCCCTTATGTTAATTGAAGATTGTCCCTCTCTTCAATCCACTTGGACACCACCCTGCTGCTCTGAGGTGAACAGTGTTATATCAGTAAAAGGGGCGGGAGGGGGATACTTTATCATTCAATTACTCTTGAACTACAACTCTCACAGTATTGAAATAACACTCTCCATGGCCCAAATACTATGAAGATTAATTGGAGATGCCTTTATTAGGAAACATTACTATCCCTTTAATGTTTGTTTATCCTACTCATTATTGTGTTCTAATGTGTTGTCTACATTTGTGGTACATCAAGGGCTAATCCTTTGAGTGCCATTGAGGTGTCCAACGCATTGAGTTGCATTGCGTTGGATATCTCTCTGGCACTTAAAGGGTTAATGAAACCTCTCAGTTTTACTCTCACCATGTTTATTTCTACACCACAAAGTAACAGCGTCTTCTAGATTTCTGCAGCATCCAGAGGGTTAATATACTAATACAGTATGTCATCTCCTAATGCATTTTACATTTCTCTTTATACTACTCTCAGAATGTATCAGACTGGTCACTAGAACACAGGGCCGGATTTGCCATAAGGCAGAGTAGGCATCTGCCTACAGGTGCACCCCACAGAGGGGCGCCTGTCATTGGAATCAATATTTTACTTTTTTATTTATATATTTATTTATTTATTTTTAAAAGCGGCGTGCCGCGCCATCTGCCACATGGTAAGGTCTGTGCCTCAGAGACCTGTAGCTGCTGAGCTCCCCCGGCTCTTTAGTAATGCAGAGCGCTGGGTGATGATATCATCTTCCAGCGCTCTGCATTACTACAGAGAAGACTGCGTGGAAGTTCAGCAGCTACAGGTCTGTGCAGAAGCACATACCTCTCCTGCCGCTGGACCACCAGGGAGGTAGGAAGGGCAATGTGAGGCTCAATGTGGAAATGATGGGGGCAATGTGATGGCAACATGGGGAGGATGGGGGGCAAGTTGGAGCTGATGGAGGGCAATGTGGAGCTGAAGGGAGCAATGTGAGGGCAATATGGAGATGGGGGATAATGTGGAGATTTGGAGCATTGACCAATGGGTGGGGGAGGCATTTCAGATTTCTGTGCCTTACAGGTTCCTGAGATGTAAATCCGGCCCTGCTAGAACATAGCAGTATGGCTCATCTAACATAACAATGATAAACTGTATATTTTATATATGTTAATTATAACAGAGGAGAAGATAAGAAACAAAGCCAGGATTTCCACAGAGGAGTATGCAAACATAAAACAAGAAATACCCCCACACCAGTGAAGAAGAGGGCTATCCTGACTGGAGGGAACTTCCACTGGGGAGATTTTTGGTAGTTAGGGATCTCATGGGTTAATATAGTAGGTGGGAGTAGTTGCAGCATATAATTACCGGTAGTTGTCAGAAGTGATCACTTCCTTTTCTGGGGTATCCTTTTGAATTGTCGCCCATTAATGGGCAACCAACAGAAAAGCGCATTAAATATGTCGCCTGGTTGAAAAGGGAGACATTCTGATGTCGCAGGCATAAGTGTCGAAACATCAGAATGTTACCCACGTAAGTGTCGACTAGTTAAATAAAGATGTGTAAGAAATGGGATGATCTACTAGTCTACCCAGCCCGGAATCACAGCACAACTTCTCCTTTTCAGCCACTTCCTCTACATCCAATTTCAGCCTCGACACTTATGCAGGCGACATTCTGATGTCTCTGACTTAAGCCTGCAACAATAGAATGTCACCCTTTTCAACCAGGCAACATATTTAATGCACCTTTCTTTTGGTCGCCCATTAGTGGCCAACAATTCAATAGTGAACCCTTTTCTGAAGCTTGCACTCATTGAGAAACATCCCTCCCCCACACACAGTTTTGTTTGTTAACATAATTTTCTCTTACTGCTGAATTTTCTCTGGTTATTTATTCAGCAATATACTTTGTTTAGATAATGGCTTTTGTATTACACAGGGTTACAGCGAGGTTAGCTAGTTTATGTTAGAGATTTGTTGTTAGATAGGTACAGTATGTCTGTGTATATTTATTGTAGTGCATGTATTCTTTATTCTAAAAAAATTGTGTTGTGGTTTGCAGATAGGACATCATCTGCTCTCCCTCATAGCTTTGCCAGCTTTTGCAAATCTGGTGCCCCTTGGGGCATAGGAAGGTAAATTTTGGACATGCTCACCACATGAGGTGACTGGCATGATCTAAATGTTCCAAAGGTGTCAGTGGATTTGGGGGCTAGCATGGATTCGGGGTAATGGCTAAGGTTATGGTTCATATCATTATGTGTTTTGTTTATATTGTGATGTCATATGGGCTGATATAGGAGTAAGGGTAGTGGATCATCTACCAGCCATGTCCATTTTATCAATTTGTGTAGTATCTTCATTTATATACAGGAGTGGGTATTTTGAAAGGGGATAGCTTATCTGACAGTCGTGTTTTGTACAGTTCTGCATCCAAAATCCATTTCAGTTACCTGCATATAGGTTGAGTGGGCAACACGTCATCCTTAGCTATACCTAGGTGAAGTTTGGATAAGGATGATAGGACTCGTAGTCCAACAAAAAGTGGAGGGAAGCAGGTTGCTCACTCCAAGCAGAGACATATAGAGATCAGAAGAAAACCTTTATCCTTATTGTGGTTCTAAAGCTCAGTGTCACTGATTTGATGGAGGCAAAAGAGGGGATTTTGGGTAACTGTAAACACTTCTCAGTTTGGCCATATATGGGAACAAAAAGTGCTTAGTGGTTTCAGAATATAGGTTTTTGCTGACCTATAATACCTATAAAACCAGCTTGTTCACATCTGTTTAGTGTGTAGCTATTTTGGGCATTATAAAATAACAGCACTGTTGTTACAGAGACCTTTATGAGGTTGGAAGCTGAAAGTTATTAACCCTTTGAGTGTCAGAGGTGTGAGGTACCCATTGCTTTGCAAAGAGTTGCGTACCCCTCTGGCACTCAAAAAGTTAAGGGGTCAAATAATGTTTTCTTAGTGGCCGAGCTTCCTGTGCACTGCCTTGCAATGCGTTGGTTACCCCTCTGGTTCTGAAAGGGTTAAATAGGGATCTTAACCCCTTGGATGCTAGAGAGGTCTCCAGTGCATTCAAAAGTAGAGAACTGGAGACATCTCTATTATCCAAGGGGTTAATTGTATAGATACTGTGAATTTGCTTCACCCCAGAACTGCTGCAGTTTTGCTTTATAAATACACCCCCACTGGTCCTGTGTCCCACTGCTGTTATCTATGAGGTTTAGTATCTCTGAATTCTAAACGGTGTTTGTTAGCTCTATAGAGTGCAAGTTCTTTGGATCAATTTCAAGTCTCCAAAGATTGCAGACTGTTAGATTAGTTTATCTATGGCTTAAAATCTCTTTTTTTATCTGTTTTCATCTGTTTTGCCCAATCTCAAATAACGCTGCACAATCTCCTTCCCCCGTGGTAGTTCTGTCGATGGTATCTAGCATGAAGTTTATATTCCCGTCTACTGCAGGTGGCATTCCTCAGGGAACTCTGTTGTTCATACATCAGCCTCAGATCTATCTGTGTCACTTTGGATATACATCTCATACACTTACATTTTGCAAAAAAAAAAAAAATAAAAATAATAATAATAATAATAATAATAAATAAAATAAAATAGTTTGGGAGATGCTCTGACACTTCTTTGCAAGTATCTCAAACTTTTGAACATATTTCTTGCAAAATTGTTTTTAAATTGATCGTTTTTAAATAGCATAAAAAGGTTTTGTATAGGACACTCCCCAGCCCCCCTCACCCCAAACAGTAATGGTGCATTAGTGAAGTGACTCATGACTTTAACCCATTCCGTATCATTGGAGTGTCCAGTGCATTGCTTTGCAATATTTTGGTCTCCTTTATGACACTCATAGGATTAATGAGTTTCTCTGTAAGGTCCTGGGCTATTAGCACTTACAAGCATGGCACTACTGGTATATAGGTGTGTATTTATACGTCAGGTGGCTGTTCCTTATTGCTAACCTGAACATATATACGTATATGGCTGACCTTGGCTGGCGCCCAGTTTTGTTGACATGCAGGTGACAATGAATGAGATCCAGTAAGTGATATGTTGTTTGTTCCATGACTCAAGTAAGGATTAGTTTGGAACTGGATGCAGTTATCCATTCTCACTGTGCAAATTCTTTGTTTGTGTATTCTATGTTTTGTTTATATTTTTACATATGGTGATGGCAATATGGGTGGGCTTATTCATAGAAGATTTACATTGTATGTCATATTTTCATATTGTAGAGGAGGAAGGTCCGTACATATCAAGGAACAAAATACTGATCGCTTATTAACACATTAATGGGCAGTTACTAATATGGATCCTGGCCAAAACAAGCACTGGAATTGATTTTTATGTGCTGTGTCTTGCTATTGTCATGCTTACCTTGGAGTGTTCAGTCTTTACAGGCTATTCCTCTCTCACATTTATGAGTGAACTAGTTGAAGAGCCTGTTACATGGGCCACAGTGCCACAGCCAGCCGGTCACGGGGCAGTCATGCGCAGTAGACTGCCCTCACTGCGGCTGATACAGAGCTGGATGCCCCAAAGTATTAGCTGTGGCACGGGCAGTGTCTACTGCGCATGATTGCGTCGTTACACACACTTACCAAATTATTATATAGGATATTTGCAACATCTATGCATCTTTTTCAGGCACTCTGCCACGTCAGTACCAATTGGTTGCTATGATCCATTTATTTGCCCAGTCTTCACTTACCTTTGCCTGTGGAAAGAATTGTCTCTCTGTTGTTGGCTGAAAATCTCCAGAGCGATGCCCTGTGTATAGAATCTTGGCTTTTCTTCTTGACTACGAATCAGATCTGCCCATCCAGACCTCTGATTCATCTTTCGCCTGTGAACCTCTTCTACCTGTGCTGACATTTGGCCCATTCCTAACTTTGTGTCCTGTTTTACAATTAGGTGCTGATGGTTACCTAAACTAAAGACTATGGTTGCTTCTGCTACCCACTGACTAGTAGATGTATCTATTCTTATCTGGTTCTGGCCCAGCTGGAACCAGATATTTGACCTTGAGATCAACATCTCTAACGTGGATAGTAACCACAACAAGGATACACTTACAGTTAATGCCAACCCCAGCATGACATGTCAGCTTAGCTCCTGATTCACTTTGTAGTAGAGGCTTCCAGCCTTCCTTTGGCGCCTCTTAATTCTATCAGTGGGATCCTACTCATTAAATGCTACTGTTGTCATTACACCTATTTCCTATTTATTAATGTAATAATGCCAACATTTCTACCCTTGACACAACATGTTTGGGAGGTTAGGGCTCTGGGAGTTTTGTTCCTCTGATCTTTGTTTTAAACTAAACACAGCCCAAAGAAAATTGGCATTACTTCTCTGTGTTTTTCTGCACAAGCTATTGGAGAGCTGTTTGGGGCTTGCTGCATTGATGCATGAGTCTTAATGACAGCAGAGTGTTGCGGGAACTGGGATGCACCAATCATATTTTCTACTACATACTCCAAAGTACTGCACCATGATTTTGGGGCTAATGTTTTAGCTCAGAAAATGAGCTGCAATGGCAGATTCATACCTTCCCCCAATTAACTATTTAAATCTTTGAGAACTAGAGGGGTACTTGAAGCCCAGGGGTTGTTCTTTTGAATGCAGTATACCGTAAGTATACAAAGTCAAAACTGTAGCAAGGCTGGGGTAAACCAGCTGTACTATAGGAACTATGTGAATATCCATTGATTTAAAAGGGAGATGTCCCCAATGTATAGGAAAGCAACGTGCCCCTAGCATTCACGTAGTTAAAAGATCCCTTTTAAAACAGAACTTTCACTACACTAACATAATGCCGGAATATGATAATTACCGTAAAATCTCAGGTATAATACGCAGATGTATATTATACCCAAGATTTTAGGGGAAAACAAGAGTGCCTATGTATAATACGCACCCTTGTTTTCCCCCTTACTACATTTTTTTTTACTGTTGGCAGATCCCTTCCCTCCCTCCCGTGGCCCAATTCGCTCTCACAATAATGCTTACTTGCTCCCACTGACGTCCCTACTGAAGTCCGCTCTGACAATGAGGCTTACGGTACTTCCTTCCACTGAAGTACCCATCTTCCCTGTTTTTTTTCCAAGTATAATTGCTGCTTTAAAAAAATATATATAACATTTTATGCAGACAGGCACCGGGGAACAGCGCAGACATCTTGTAGAGCCGGCATCTCTGTGTCTCCGCTGTCCCTCCCCTTCAACTCTACGATTGGTAAGTTGACTGCCACTGTGGCATATGATACCGGAAGGGTATGACAGCTCAAGAGCAGAGAGCACCTACCGCTTTAAATAAAGGGATCATTGTATTTGTTCCTATGGTGCAAGGCACAGTTAATTTGTCCCAGAATTGGTCTACATTCTTTGTAGATATGGAGGAGTAAATCTAGACAAACAATCCTATCTTCTCTTATAATAAGTGTAGGTTAACCCTTTGAGTGCCAGAGGGGTACACAGCAATGCGTTGTGTGTACCCCTCTGGCACTGAAAGGGTTAAGACAGGGAGGAACAAAACAAGGCTTTATACTGCACATACTTGGTGGAAACCTTGTGAGAAACTGAATCTTTTTTTAATCTGCTTCTTTCATTCATCCAGCATTGCACTTGGAGATTCATATTACATAATGACATGGTTTGAGAGTTTGAAAAAAAAAAAGACAAGAGTCCATCAAGATCATCCTAGACGGACTTGTTAGATCCCTACCAGGTTGATTGTCAGGTGTTCAAAAATTTCCTTGAAGAAACTGTGCCAGGGGAAATCTGCCCTCCGTTTCTCCAAGAGACCTAAAATATAAATTGTATTACAATAGGCATTTTTCTTTTATATCTTCTGCCACTGTCTGTAATACATAGTGCATAGAAATTAAAATTGGATCTAAAACAAAATACATTTTAAAAATGTTCCCCAATGGCATTTTCTCTTGCTCTGATGCCTTGACTGTAATGTAATCATGTCTGTCCCCTCAGTGTGCCTCCTTGCTTCCAGGTAATTATCTCACTAGCAGATGAGTTATATCTGTATAACCAGACATAATTAAACATATTAAGTAAATAGTCTATGAAAATAAAATGTAAACATGAGATTCAATCCTGGAATGGAAACCACTCACGTTCCCACTGATTTAAGTATCAAAGATCAGTACATTTGTATTCAGAGCCTGATATAATCCTGGAGCAAACCAACTGGAGACAAATTAAAGATCAAAATACTTCACAATGCATTGGAAGCCTCTTCAGTATTCAGTAAATTAAATCATATGAATTTTTATCCACCATTTAATGGTGTCGTTGGCATGCTCCATAATTAATGAATCAAGCCCTTTGGCCATTTAGCAGGAGGTTTATGAGATACAGTTCTGGAGCATACCAACTGCATCATAGGGGACAATACAAATTCCCATTGCTGGGTACCCTCTGGATCTGCCCAGAAAGTCTGGCTTTCAATATGAATTACGGGGTCTTTGTGGATAGAGACTGATTCTCAGTCTATGTATGTTCAGTGGTAACCCCGCCTACCTTCCAACATGTTCCGCCTACTCTCACGTTGTTCTTCCCACTTCCCCACCCATTTAAGTATAGACGCCACCTCTCAACTCTCCATTTGTGTCACCTTGGTTAACCCTGCTCACATTATTATGCAAATAGCATAATGACAAACATCCTAGTGAATTATTATATAGGATATCCCTCTGAGTGTCACATTATGTACTATCGAGTATATACACCAGGGAACAGGAGACCAACAATACACTGTAGAAACATGCTCTCACTGTATGTAAGTTTCAAAACTTTATCTACGTATTTCTAGAGAAACTAAACTAATTTTTCTTAAACTCGCAGGCTTAATATATATATACAGACACAATGGTTTCTACATAGCATCTTAACTATTTGCTGTCCAATAAAGGGCAGACCCTCTGACAAAATCCCCCTTTTTAGAAAATGTTTCAAACTTAGCAAAAGTTCTGAAAGGTAATGTGCAGATCCTCTGACAGTACCCCTCTGGCACTCAAAAGGATATAGCAGAGTCCACTACTACAATCTGTTTTTATTTCAGCATTTCTGAAAAACTAATTAGTTTGACAAAATATTCATTATTTCTCAAACAAAAACACATAATTTTCACTAATAAAAGTAAAAAATATTTTTGTTATTACATAAGGAAAATCAAAAATTCTCAATATTTGGGATGACCACCATTTGCCATAATGACTGCTTTAACTTCTAATGGTGTGGTCACTTTAGGTCTGCCTGGTCTGGCTTAGGATGAAAATGATGTGGTTTTAGAAAATCTCTTCAGTGTACGTTGTACTGTTCCCTTACAAAGAATTCAACTTAGCTGCAATTTGGTGCTAGAAAAGTGTTTCAGCACTCAGGAGAACAACTTGTCCACAAATTGCTTCACTAAGCTCCTTTGACATGATTACAAAAGTTATTTCAACTGATGTCTTTCTTCAAAGGCCCCAAAAGGAGCACTTTCAGCAGCACTATTAGAAGCTCTAGCAGGACCAAACTAATAGAATTATTATCAGGTGTTAATCATTAGAAGACAAATATAACACAAATGTGTGCTAGGGTGTTACCCTTTGAATGAAACAGAGAGCGATATGTTCAAAAGTCATCATAATGAAAAAATTGTCGGATCATGAGTTGGAGGTAAAAGGACAATATTTTCAGAAGTAAATCCGTCAAGTTTGAAAAGATGTCTAAAGAATTAAAAATGATGGTAACAAGATCTTGATGAACATTGCCTTTCAAAATTCTGATGTTAAAAATGTCTTTTGATTTTGTCTTTGAAATGAAAAATTTCAAAGAAACAAATACATTTTTTGTCTTTGAAGTGAGAGGGTTATGTACCTTAGTATTGGGATTAACATTTAGTTAGTGCTTGTTGATCCAAGGAGAAATCTGATTGCCATTTGGAATCAAGAAGGAATTTTTCCCCCATTCAAGGCAGAATTTGAAATTGGTGTATTGAGGGTTTTTTTACCTTCTTTTGGATCAACGATGGTAAACAGGAATAGGAAAAGGGTTGAACTAGATGAATGCAAGTCTTTTGTCAACCTAAATTACTATGTAAATTGCTTCTCACTCCTGCTATCACTACTTTCATTTCTCTTCTCCAAGTTTAGACCATTTTATTTTGTCGAGGAAAAAATTATGTTAATCAGACAAAAAAGTGATGTTGAAACATATATTTGTTTCTGAAAATACCTTACAATATGAGTAAACTACACCCACTTTTAAGATGGCTTTTTCCGTTTGACAGAGATGATGGAATTGGATGCAGTAAATGACGGAAACATGTCTGAGAATTGACGGACCATGAAGTAAAAACTTTTTTATTCTGATTACAGGCAATTTCAGTTACCACCACTTTCTGAACATCTCGCCCATAGTGTAACAACAGTTTTGAAAATGTATAAGCAAATGGTGTGTGAAGAGGATATTCATATAAATGGCTATTTCACATAAAGATTTAACAAAGAGATAAAAAATTGATTTGTCTCCATGTTAAATAATGTATTCCTGAATAATACATATCAACTAATTAAAATACTTTACTACTTTTTACTAAATGATCAAGTAAAACCAATTGGTGATGGTAGACTCAGACTTTTGTACCCTATTGTGTGTGTATGTGTGTGTATGTATATATATATATATATATATATATATATATATATATATATATATATATATATAATAGATACATATAGATATAGATATATATAAAATGTGTATGTATAGATATCATATTTATATTGCATTTAACATAGTATTTTAATTCGCTATTCAGTCTGGGAGAAAGAGTATAAAACAAGCACAATGTTCAGTTGTATTTAAGCTACCAGAGGGCATTAATAGGATGTGAAAATGGCACCAAATTTGCAAGGAGAAAAACAAGCAATTGAAGCGTCCTCCTCTCTGCTGGGAGCCAATTAAACATTTCCCTGCAGCATGTCTTGCTCTGCATACTCTGATTAGAACCACCATGTCTGAGACAATATTTAGGCACCCGGCACACAGGTAGAAGAGAAGGGGCAGACACATGACTCTGCTTGCTGATGAAAAGGGCCCAGGAAGAATCTGTCAGTCAAACAGCTGAATATTTGACCTCTAGGTACTATGAGTTGCATCCCACTGTCAGGCTAGAGATGTGCTGATTGTGTTTCCCCCCAAGATATTACTTGTGAGATTTAATGTTATATATGTTTTGGCTGTGCTGGTTTAAAGGGATAGAAATGCTTAAGAATGAAAAAATATATATTGCACTGTTTATCCTGCTGAGTAAAAAAGGGTAAACCCACTGCTGAGAGATGTTTTATTCAAAAGTGATTGCAGCTCAAACTTGCCTTTTTTGTGGTGCAGTACTGAGTAAGGTGCTGATCTCCCTATTGTGCACAGCAGATTGGGAGTGATGACCTGGAAATATTATGGCATACAAGGGGCTAAGAATGCTAAAGACAAATACAGTATATTAGGTTCTAGGAAAAGGTGCTGAAAGAAAGTCTAATCAGATTTGTCTGTAGAATGTTATAATAGATAGATCTATGCTACATTGTGCTAAAGTACAGTTTGATTTTTTTTTCTTCAGTGTGGGGGGCTCTCTCCACCAGTGAACAATGAACAGCTGCCAACTTTAACCAGTTGCTGAAATGGCCCTGAGTCAACTATGAATTAGAGAAAATGCTGGCTGAGATTAGCGGTAATGCTGAGAGCTTGATCACTCATTAAACACATTAGGAGTGATGGCACTAATATGATTCCTCTCTAAACCAATCACTGGGGTTAATTTTTTTATGTTGTGGTTGCCTATCGCGTATGTACTAATGTCTCCCCTTAACCCTTTAATAACCAGAGAATTGTGAAATGCATTGCATACTCCTCTGGTCCTTAAGGGGTTAAAGCTGCTTGTGTCAAAGGAAGGATAATATGGTAGTGTATGGACCTATCAGTCTTTGATTTCATCTGAACAAACCAGCAGAAAATAAACTGGCATAATAACACAATTTTCCTGAATATGCTATAGGAGGGGAAGCTGGGGCTTGCATCCTAGTACAGTTATGGGCAACATAAGGCCCTCCAGCTACTGCCAGGATTCAGCTCCCATTATTCCCCACGAGCTGTTGGCTGGCATGGTATAAAGGGTGTTGGAATCTGACAGCAGCTGGAGGGCCTCATGTTTGCTCACCACTGCCCTAGGACATACCCAATAGTGCATGATTTGGAAATAAATGTTTTATCTCAGAAATGAACAGAGCTGGCAGATTCATTCCTTACCCACATTATTTGTTTCTGAGAATGTAGTACCTTTATACCATATGTACAAAGTGAAAAGTGACATGCTTTTGGGTAATCCATGGTACTGTGTTAGCCATAGAAAATGCAGGAGACTAGTAGAGTTAAAATGATACCTTTACTGGCTAACTGAGTGGCTTTGGATGCAAACTTTCAAGACAACTAGATCTCAACTTCAGGCATAATAAGAATGAAAGCTGAATACAGAACACATAGGGGGAGATTCACAAAGAGGTGATAAAGTGAAGATGACGTCTCCAGTGATATCACTTTTCCAGTTCCTATTAAGCTTGTGCAAACTGGCTCGGCAAATTTCAGATTTCATTGAATATGGGGTTATTCAGCGACATTCGGGCCATCCGAAAGGCAAGGGTCGTTCTCCAAAAAAATCTGAATCTGACCAGCCCTGGTTCGAATGTCATCAAAAATTTCAGAGATTCGTTGACTTCTCGCGTGTGTGATTACTTTCTCCTCCATGTCTCTTCTCTGTTTCATGCGCTACTTTCCCACTTTGTCTCTATTCCAATTAGCTTCTTCGTTTGGACTAATTACACAGACACCCAGACAGCCTGCATTTCCTGTTAGTGCTTTGTTCGAGCTCAGAGAGAGAAGAAGCAGGAGATATTAGAGAGTGTCCAGTTGTTGTGTAGGCAGGCAGGTAGCATTAGGCATAGTCAGGCAGTCAGCATTAGTACCTTAATGCCACTGCAAGGGAGAGTCATCTTTGTTCCTGTGCAAAATATTAAAAATATTAGGGACTTGTTTGAATCATTTTCAGAGTGACACAGACATCAGCCAGTCTGACAGTTGTGTATGCAAAGGCAGGCAGGGTGCCTTACTGCCACCGCAAGGGACAGTTACCTGTGTTCCTTTTAAAAAAAATATATAAAAAATATTAGGGATTTGTTTGAATAATTTGCAGAGTGACACATTAGCCAGTCTGACAGTTGTGTAGACAGGCAGGGTACCTTATTGCCATCGCAAGGGAGAGTCACCTTTGTTTCTGTGTTAAATATTAAAAATAATATTAGGAATTTGTTTGGCTGTGTCACTCTGAAAATTATTCAAACAAATTCCTAATATTATTTTTAATATTTAATACAGGAACAAAGGTGCCTCTCCCTTGCGATGTCAATAAGGTGCTAGGTCTCCCAGTCCTTTTACAACTGTGACATTGGCTGTGTCACTCAGAAAATTATTCAAACAAATTCCTAATATTATTTTTAATATTTAACACAGAAACAAAGGTGACTCTCGCTTGCGGTGGCAATAAGGTACTAGGCCACCCGGTTCCTACACAACTGTGAGATTGGCTGTGTCACTCTGAAAATTATTCAATCTCACAGTTGTGTAGGGACTGGGAGACCTAGTACCTTATTGCTACCACAAGGGATAGTAATTTTTTAAAGCATTTTAAATTCACGAATGATTAGGACTGTCGTTGAATTTTGTCCGAGTCGAACAGGTCTGGTCTGAATGTCTGATCCTCTGAATGAGAAAAAAT
Source organism: Rhinophrynus dorsalis (assembly GCA_037306005.1). Taxonomy (NCBI): domain Eukaryota; kingdom Metazoa; phylum Chordata; class Amphibia; order Anura; family Rhinophrynidae; genus Rhinophrynus; species Rhinophrynus dorsalis. The sequence goes on along the minus strand of CM074719.1, from coordinate 541,653,121 downwards.
AAATTGTCCAAATTTTAATTTTACCTAAAATTTTTGTCGTGCACAAGTCTAGTTCCTATGTTATTCTATGGAGCCTATGCACTAAGATCTCCAGAGCTGAAAAAAATCTTAGTGCATAGGCTCCATAGAATAACATAGGAATTGGAGCAGCGATAACACTGGAGAAGTCATCTTCACTTTATCACCGCTTAGTGAATCTTCCCCATGGTGTGCATGAGTTTTAAAGTCATGTACTGTGCATTCAGCCTCATTCTTATTGTGCCTGAAGAAGAGACAGAGTTGTCTTGAAGGCTTGTATCCAAAACCACTCAGCGAATAAAGGTATCATTTTACTCTACTACTCTCCTGCATTATACTTTTGAACAGGGGCGACCACAACTTTTCAGTTGTGGACTGCATTATCAGAAATCTATATGTGTATGGGCTGTATTTATTTCTTTATTGATAACAATGGTGATTTATAGCTTGTCAGGTATTTAAAATGATGTATTTTGTAGCAGTAATGCAAAAGCAGTAAAAGAAAAAAGTTTAACTAGCTATATTTATATAAAGGTGCAGTTATAGCCCTAGTGCTAGCTACTGTTCAAGTAAAGCTATTCTCATTCTGTTCTGTAACCTATTGGCATTCTAGTTCATTTGCAATAGCTAATTAGGTAAAAATGTTGTTGTTAAAATAGGTGGGCCACACCCTGGGGTCAGGCAGGACATATTTGGAAAAAGGGCCGCACATGCTTATGAACATTGCAATCTACTTTAAGTGTCCTTTTGCTCAAAAAATGGCTGGTAATTCTGATATAAATTTAATGCAAGCATTAGTATCACTTTTTGTTTTAGACAGGAACATTCAAAAGCATAACATTAGTTATGAAAACCTGACTGTATTAGCACAGGGCCATATGTTCAAAGAGTTAGCGATTTTAATATTGTCATTTTTAGAACATTTGATTTGATTTAGTGTTAAATTGTACCATTACCACTTTTAAGATCACTTATGCCAAAAATTATCTTTCATGGGTTTAGGTAATGTGTGATTTGGTAGTAAAATAATATTGTAACACCAGTCTTTTGTCCAGAATTTAGAAACAGTCATTTGTTAAACATAAAGCTTTTTGAACACCAGAGGGGTGTCACAAATTATTGGACACCCCTCTGGCATTTAAAGGGTCAGTGACATAATAGGACACAGCCTCAGCGATGACCTTTGCACTAAAATCTAAGAACATATTTCCAGTGCTATACAATGACTTGGTTGTCTCAAGCAAGTCTTCTACTGCCTTTTGTCTAACCTGTTGAGCTACAGCGTGAAAAATGCTGGCGCCCGACCAGTAACTAATCACGATCAGGAACATATTGTTGCATCTCTCATTTCATTTGGAGATAAAGATTGTCTCCCTTGCTTTCTTGTAGCTTTGTCAGTAGATTACCTTACCACTCACAGTGCAGCTATTTAGTTGTCAGACAAAGATCTTTTATTACTTAAATCTTCCGCATGGATAAGTATTGTCAACATATACGATTTTATGTCATTGCTGAAACTGTGCCAAGAATGAATATAAATAAAACCAAAAAACAACAGTAATGGGAATGTTAAATAGAAAATCTGAAATATGTGTATGCAGCAGATTTTATAGTATTTGGTTCAACAGAAAAAAAAATTGTTTTACCGATTGGCTGCCAGAATGACAAACGAAGCATTACAAGGCAAGGGACACATTAGGAACAAATGTATACAGGCAATTCTAGAAGAATCCTTTGGATTAAACCCTTTCAGTGCCACACTCAGAGGGACGTATGTTCAAGTGGATAAAAAAAATGTTGTATGAACGACAAAAATAAGTAATGGTATGCATGAACGACATATTTTCTATAGAGTATACGTCAAAAAACTAGTAATGTCCGTCGTGTACGAAATAAAACAAGAATTGTTGTTGAAAGAGGCGGGGTAAGGGAGTGGCTTAAATATCCGCCACTGAATGAATGAAAATTTCGGTTTCAACCAAAAAAAGTCCTAAAAACGACAAAAATTTTACGTCGGTTAAAGAGTGTGGTAAGATGTAGAGAATCTGGAAAACATTTGATATGAATCTGAAAAACGTTTTACGACATTTCCAGTCACAAATCGTACGTCAAAGAAAAAAATCAACATATTTTCTTTGAAAATATATATGAAGACTATAGCAACGTACAATAAAATATCGTTAAAAACAACAAAAGCTATTTTGCTACTTCTCTGAATGGCCCAAAGGGTTAAATTCTGATTTTAACCCCTTGAATTCTAGAGAGGTTTCCAACATATTGTTTCACAATGCTCTGAGACCACTCAAGCATTTAACAATCCTTTGTGTGCCAGAGAGGTATCTATTACATTGCTTTTGCAATGTGTTACACACTTCTCTGGCACTCATAGGGTTGGTTAAATGTGCCATTTCATTCAGTAGAGGCACTATTATGGGGCGAACCAACTGAATCACAGTGAAAAAAAAAATCCCAAAGTAGATTTAATTTGTGAACACCCCTATTCCACTGAAAGGGTTAAGGGAGGGCAGCTGATTTCTCTGCTCTTTAGCAAAGACTGCAAACTGACCTCTGGCTCCATAGGGAGCCCAACCTCAGGTAGGCGATCTTGGGACTGTGAACTCCATCAGCAGGGACAACTATGGCCGTTTAGTGCATGTGATGAAGTGTCACATTAATATATAAACACCCCACACGAATAAGCCAATGGCTCATTATCCTGCATTTCAATATGGAAATAAGCCATTGTCGATATATTAAGTGCAAAATCATAAACCTGTCAAAGGCATAGCGGATTCATGGCGATGAGGGAGAATTTGTGGCAAATTGAAGGGGATATAATGGAGAGAACATCGTAGTGCATTTTGGCAATGTGTCTTTGACACAGATCCAACACAACATTGTCATCTTAAGCCCTTATCAAATCTTAGTGCATCTCCCCCCATGTAAGGAAGGGAAGATTCATATTTTCAAACAGAAGACTATGAAATCATTCACATTTACGCTAGGTGAGCATTAGAACATTCGTACGTTTGTCAGCTGAGCATGAGAACATTCCCACTACCACATTGACCAGTTGAGTATTAGAATATTCCTATATATTTGCTAGTTGAGTGTTAAAACATATTTACATTCACCAGTTGAGAGTTAGAACATTCCTAGATTATATTCACCACTTGAGATTTAGAACATCCACATGTTCACCAGTTGAGTATTTGAACATTCCCATATTCACCAGTTGAGTATAAGAACGTTCACTTAGAACTTATTCACCATGTGATTACTGGAACATTACACAATAAAATGCCATCCTACACTATATTTTCTATGACAAATGAGAGCCACTTGGGAGCTCATTAATCCCTTAAGGACCCATGACGGTCCTTGACCGTCATGGGTTGTTATACCCTTAAGGACCCATGACAGTCCTGGACCATCACGGAATTCCGGGCTCCCTGTGCGACTGCACGCTGTTCGGGGAGTCCAGAATCAAATTGCACAAAAAAAAATGCTCCGTGGTCCTTAAGGGACCGCAAAGTATGTGCGCGGCCGGTCCTTAAGGGGTTAAGGAGTACTACAGTACTATGAGCAAACAAATTTTCACCATCAGCTTTTTCAGTTCCTAGGATTCTGGAGAGATTAGTAATTCCTAAAAGAGCGGAGCAGAAAGAGAAAGGAGATGAATATAGTGAAGGAGAAACCAAAGTTCCCTTGGTGAAGCCCATGTGCTCTTGAAAGAAAAAAGAATTTCATGGAAACTAAAAAAGACTGAAATTTTGTCCATAAAAGACTATGTTTTATTCTGAAGCTCAATAGAATCCTTCTGATAGTCTGCCACAGAATCCTTACCTGCAGTGAGTGAAAAGACTGGAAGTTGTAGCTGCTTCTCACTTCTTACTTGCCTGGGAACAAGGGAGGATCCATGTGCTGCAACTATAGCATTTTGAGATCAGTCTTCATCCCTGTATATTAAACACCTGAACAAAGGGCTGTGGAGCACAGAGCTCCTGTGGTGATGGGACAAAATGCTTTACTTTAGAACTGTGTAAGCCAACAGCTGGAAGGGGATGATGGGAGTTGTAGTCCCCAACAGCTATAGAGCCAAAGGCTGACTTTGATTTTAATTTGAAAGTCGTACAGTTCAACCAGATTTGTTATGAATGAGTAATGTAATTCTACCCCTTAGAAATCTTTACTAAGGTATCTCACACTATATCAAATAGCTACTGGGCACACAGAGCCTTAATCCACCCATGTCTCCAAACACTCTGTTGGACCTCTGAGTGGGCGATTGTGGGATGCTGGGTAAGCCTGCTGCTTTATGGACTAATAAACTGCTTGCATTGGAAGTAGGTAAATATTTAAGGATAGTGGTTTTACTGATGGTGCCTTGTGAATGACTAATTCCATATAGTTCTTGTATCTGTTTTGGTGTCCCTGTATGTTTGTGTGAGTATTGAATGAGGGTGCAAGCATGAGTGGGAAAGGGGCATATAAGTTGCCGAGACATAAACTTAGAACTTCCATCACCTTGCTGTGATTACATCGCCTGTCTTTCTCTGCTGAATATTGGCTGGCTGTGGATAACGGAACTTGTAGTCCAACAAAGGCTGGATGGTGAATGTTACTCATCCCTAATGTGATAACTTAGAAATACATGTCAGGTCAGATTATTTTCTTTAAGGACTCAACCAACTAAACAAATTGCTTGCATTGCTGATGTGCACTGGGTATTTGTACAATCTTTTTTGGAGGGCCATTTGTTTGCTTTTCTTAGGAAAATAGCACACAACAAGTATCATCAGATTAGAACGGCTGCTGCTTGCAGAAACAGGACAGCAAAAGAAAACAAAAATGACACTAAGCCCTTACTGCCAGCTGCTCCACATGGACTTCACATATAGTGCAGGAGCAGTGAGCCAGGCACGGAAGCATTCAGTTTATCCTTTGGAAGAAGCTGCAATTCCAAGGGCACTAGGAAATGTCACACTGACCATGTGGATCCCACCAAGCAAGAAAATATGTTCAGGGAGGTCCAGGAATCGCTTAACCCTTTGAGTGCCAGAGGGGTGTGCAGCGCATTGCAAAGGGATAATAATCTCTATGCACATAAAAAAGAGGAGCAATTGTGGAGCAAACCAACTGCACCATAGGGGAAAAATAAAACTTTTCGTTTATTTAAATTGGGGCTTTTAAACCCTTAGATGCTAGAGAGGTCTCCAATGCATTGTGAAGCAATTAACTGGAGACCTCTTTAGAACTGAAGAGGTTTAAGCCCCCCATTAAAGGGATAGTATTACCAAGATATAACAGAATTTAATCTTGCAGGCATTAAAAAGTTAAACTAAATACCTCAAGTCCCATCTCTCAAACCTTTATGGAGATATTCGGGACCAAAGTTCTCCCCTCCTACCCCTTTCCCTGACGTCAGCTCTCAAGCTGACTGGGGGAATCCGGTCCCAGGACAAGCAGAGGCTCTTTAGCAGAACCGATATTGCATTACTGAACAAGAAATCCTTCACTGTAACTGTGTACAAAGTGTACTTGGTTTGCAAACACTCTTTGTAGACAGTACCAGTGAAGGATTTCTTGTTTAATAATGCGATCTCGGCTCTGCTGAAGAGCCTCCACTTTTGAATTTTATGACATTAAATTATAAAGCCCATACTCTTATCTATTCCTCTAACTTTATTTTAAAAGAACTTTTCATTTACACCTCCAACAATGTCAACCCTTTTATATATTTTAGTGTCATCTGCAAAAATGCACACCTTTTCTTGAAGCCCACCAATAATATCTCTAATAAGGATAGTAACATACTTGATAAGGCTAAAAAAAGACATGTGTCCATTGAGTCCAGCCCATGCCAAATTACTCCTGTTGATACAGAGGAAGGAAAAATAAATCCCTGTGAAGCCAATTCCAATTAAGCCCCAAATGGGTAAAAAATATCCTTCCTGACTCCAAATGGCAGTCAGATCTGCATTGAAGCCATCTATCATAAGTCTCAATATTGTTCTGGCTAGATAGGTATTCATTGCTTATTTTGAAAGCAGTTACAGTATCTGCAAGCAACAGATCCAAAGGCAAAGAACACCATAGCTTTACTGCCCTTAATATAAAAACCACCTAACTTGTCTTAGTCGAAAACGCCTTTCTTCTGGTCTTAATGGATGACATCTCGTTCTTAGCTAATCTCTTTGCGTAAATAATTCACTGGATAGTTCTTTGTATTGACCTTGAATGTATTTGTAAATGGTAATCATATCATGTTAGACGTTTCTTCTTTAATGTAAACAAACCCAGTTTGGTTAGTCTCTCTTTATAACTTAGATCCTCTAATCCCTTTATCAGTTTTGCTGCATGTCTCTGCACTTTTTTTCAGTTCAATAATGTATTTTTTAAGAACTGGGGTCAAAACTGTACTCCGTGTTCTAGGTGAGGCCTAACCAAAGATTTATATAGATGAAGAATTATATTAGAATCCCGTGCATCTTTTTATGCAGGCTAGTACCCTATTTGCTGTTGCAGCAGCTGAGTGACTCTGCACACTGCTGTGAAGTCTATCGTTTTTTCAGTACTCCTAAATCTTTCTCTAATGAGGATTCCCTAAGTTGTTTTCCATTTAGTGTATATGTAGTATGCTTTTCTACAGCCCAAATGCATAACCTTACATTTATCTACATTAAATGTCGTCTGCCACTTTTCTGCCTATTCACTATTAATCCAAATCCTTCTGCAGAGAAAAAAATATCCAGCCCTGTATGTATTTCCTTATACAGCTTAGTGTCATCAGCAAAGATTGAGCACTACTTTCAATTCCCATTTTTAGATCATTAATAAACAAATTAAAAAGCATTGGGCCCAGGACTGAACCCTGTAGCATGCCACTTACAACTTTAGACCAACTTGAAAAAGTTCCATTTACAACAGCTCTCTGCCATCTATCATTTAACGAGTTCTCAATCCATGTACAGATATCACCTCCCAAACTGAAGCCTTTTAATATGCAGTAACCTGTTGTGAGGCATAGTATCAAAGGCTTTTGCAAAATCCAACTATACTACATCAACAGCAATTCCCTTGTCCAAAGTACTACTTACCCTTTTGTAAAATGCAAGTAAATCACCTCACCACACCACTCCTAAAATCACTGTCATGGCTTCCCATAAAGCAGCGTATCACATTCAAAATCCTCCTCATCACCTTCAAGGCTCTCCATCACTTGTCCCAGCCTTATATCTCATCTTTGATATCCCGCCATATTCCTGCACATCCACTACGCAGCACACATGCTGGACGACTCACTGCCCCTTTAACCACTATCGCTGTTTCACGATGGAAAGCTTTTGCACATGCTGCCCCCTACCTCTGGAACGCCCTACCACCAAGTATTCGCCAAGCCTCAACCCTAAGCAATTTTAAATCCAAACTAAAAGATCACCTTTTATCTCTAGCAATAACATAATATGGAAACATTATCATTATTATCATAAGCCAAACACTGCACTTTCTCCTCTACCAGCTTGTATCTGTATGTCACCCATCCTATACTTAGATTGTAAGCTCTACGGGGAAGGGACCTCTTATCCTAATGTATACTCACCTGTCGTTCCCCTTGTGACTGCCTATATAAGCACTTAATCACCGCACTTATTGTACCCCTGATGTATTAAATGTAATCTGTAAAGTGCCAAGTACACCTGTTGGCGCTATATAAATAAAAATATACAATACAATACAAATCAGTCTGACTTTATGTGTTCTTCCTAAAACCATGCTGACTCCTACTAATTATATTGTTTGTTTTCACATAGTTTTGAATACTGTCAGTAACCCTTATAATATCTTACTACTATGGAAGTGAAGCTCACAGGTCTATAATTTCCTTGCTTGAATCTTCTCCTCTTTTTGAACAATGGAACTACATCAGCTAAAACATGGACCCGAGGAGACATATTGCTCTACGTTGTGATTAACTCTGACAGCACCTGCCCGCTGTTTACAAACATTACAAGTAACTCTCATATCAGTCCCTCATTAGTGATTGTGCTCGCTATTTGATTTTTTTATGCAGATTATCAGGAATATTGTCATTATTATGTGTATCCCTGTTTTAATAAATTATATATATTTGTATTTTTTCACCAGAAATATTCGCTCTCCCTATTTTTGTTTACTTCGTCCTATTTTTCATTCTCTCCACTATCAGAATTTTAGGGATAGCAGTGATTTTTATTGGGTGATTAGTTTGTATTTTCATAGGTGGGTTTGGTCATTGGTGCCTTTTTTTTCTATATATGTTGGTTTGATATATATACACACACAAACACCATACCTGGGAACTTTGCCTTCCTGTGGTGCCAGTGGAGGAAATAAATGACACGATTTGTGTAAAAAATTGGTGATGCTTACTTGTGAGTAGGGGTGGGGCTTAACAGATGTGTCACAAAAGTGAGCAGAAAGTACGGAGAACTGGGTGGGGAAGGAGGAGAAGGTGGCTGGAAATGGGAGGAACAAGGTGGGAAGGAATAGAAGTGGGCAGAGTTTCTTATGAAACTCTCCACCACCGGAGAATCAGTGTCTGTCCCAGGAGACCCGATAATCAGCTGAAAATACCAGAGTCTCCGGGACAGATCCAGAGAGTTCCTAGGTATGATACACACACACAGACACATCGGGAAACAAATATTCTGTTCGTAGAATAGCATATTGAGGTTAGGACTTGCCTATAATGGGGTACCTTGGTGCGGAGACAAGCTTAGCATACTCTGGCCATATAATGTGTGTAAAACTTCTAATTTTATACAGTGACTATATGTAGGGAGCTACTTAAATCTGTTTTTATTAAATATATATATACTGTTCTAGCTGAGATTGGGTTAAGTGCCTAGATCTTCATACTTTGGAACATTCTTGCTAAGACAGGTGATTGTATGCTCCAAGGCTTTAATACGTTATCAGTGATTTCCTTCCCATGCACCTCACAGTACATCCTGAAGCCCTGTCATTCACAAGGCAGCCCAGCGGCTCAAGATGACAAGAGTTGGAGGGGTTTCTGATTAGATCTGTTCATTAAAACAAGATTCACATTTCATGTAAGTAGGAATGACCCAGTATAAGATATCATAACTAAATGTCAGGGCTTGTGGGAGGGAGGTGGTACTGTGGAAACCCTTTAACTGCCACAATGTCCTGTTGAAATACATCTCTTAGGACTAACACAAAAAGCACAAGGGACCATATGCACAAGGAAGTGAAGACATTCTGAGACAAGCCAAGAACAATATAGGGGATGAAAACCCATTTAGATGGGGCCTTTAACCCATTTAACTTTTTGAATAAAATTCCCCCTTCAGCCCACTGGATGCTATACAGGTCTCCACAGTATTACAAAACAATGTGCTACAAACCATTTAGTTCATACAATCAAATGTGGTACAGTTGTGCTGTACTGCAGAGACCCAGGTTTTAACCGTTTAAGGACCAGAGGGGTCTGCCGTCCTTTAAGGTTTAAACTAGATGCAGCAGGCCTTGATAATGTGAGGTTTTCCAGCTTCCGTCAGACTATAACTCCAATCATACCCCACCAGAGTTTGGGTGGCAGGGGATGATGGGAGTTGAAGCCTAGTAGCTATTGGAGGTCCTCACTTTGCCCTTTCCTGGGATACAGGAAAAATTGAAGTTCAATGTGAATGCTCTTCTCCATGTCATTACTCAGAAACCACGGCTTCCAAAAAAAAAAAAAAAAAAGTTTTATACACGACAAGTAAAAGTGCACATAAGCGAATTATTGCTAAACTGTGTTTTGTAAAAGAAAAGCTTTTAAATGATCTTTCCACTTACCATAGGTCACTATTACCTGATTTAGGCCTCAATCCAAATGTTGGAGACGGCTGTTTCTTCTGCTGACGGCATTTTTTCCAGCACAGTAAGCTATTCAAATGCCTGTGCTGTGAAAAAAAAACGGCAAAAAGAGCCGATGTGTGATAAAGTTAAAAGGTGTTTTCATCCATTGAAAAATTATGAAAACATAGTAAATATCGATTCAAATGTCTGCGTTAACCATGAAAACCCAATAAGGGAACTAGTTATCGCAGGAAAGTTAAGACCTACTTTTTTTTTTTTATTATTATTATTTATTTATTTTTTTTACTTGAGTCCCTTATCGGCTCTTTAAACAGCCGAAGCAGAATGAAAAAAAAGTAAAAAAAAAAAACCTAATACCTCAGTGTATGTATTGATATGGGGCCCTAAACGCCACCTCTTCTATCCAATTTATCCCTTAGAGAGAACATTATTCACTTGTATAGTGGATATTTTCTGAGCTTGTGTGTGTTTGCTCAATAAGAACAATGAAAAGACAATAGGAATTGGGACATTAATCCCTTTAACTATAATACTAAGCTCCTAAGAAGAAAAAGAATGTTAGGTCTTGACCTGGGAGGATCTTCAGGCCTAGAACAGGTTTACATTGTGGCCCCAAATTGCTGATAAGGTTTGACCCATCCAACCCTATGTCACACTGTGAATGACCAAGTGACAAGATCCATGTGTAATTCTCATTGACTCTCCTTGTTCAACACATGTAATTCAGTTCAGCTCATTGGAGAAAGGGCTTGTGTGTGAGACAATTTCTGACCTCAATAAGACCTAGGGCAGTAAGAGACACTTCAGATAAATTACACATCCTGGCAGCTGCTCCTCCTCAATGGCCAGTGTTTGTTGTGGGAAACTGCTACAAAATTCTGGGAAGAAAACACTTAAATGCTTCACCAGGTTAAGGAAAGGAAAGACAAATGTTTCAACAGAGATGGGAAAAAAAACAACAAAATGCTTGAGCAGCTAGGGGAACACTGCATGAAGTGACAGGTCCACACCACTGTAACATTTGCTAATGGTTGTCTATAGTTTTTGGTTATTTAATTTTATGTGTTGAAAGGCAACCATACTGTACTAAAGCCAATATTGTAGTTTTAACTCATGCAATCAAAAGCATGGAAATTTAGCAGGGCCGGTTCTAGAGTTTACAGGACTAGGTACAAAAAAATTTGCAGGGTGAGGGGGTTTTAGCACAAAAATATTAAAATATTAACATTAATATTAACACATTAGGACTTGTTCATTAAAGTAAAGACGTGCAAATCCTGATCAAACAAAATGAACCAATGTAGGGTGAAAATTCTGTTAATGTCCATTGTTTTAAATGGGGTTTTAACCCCATGAATGCTAGAGCTTTAAAAACTCCATTTTTATTTTCCTCCTATAGTGCAGTTGGATTAATCCAAAATCGTTCCTCTTTCACTTGATGCATAAGACCCTTTGGTTTGTCCCTCTACACTGGTAGCCATGATAGAAACACACATTCTGACCCACAGCAACCATAAAACCACACATATTGATCCCCCAGCCTTGTTCCACCATACTAATATCCACAGAACCACACATATTGATCCCCCAGCCTTGTTCCACCATACTAATATCCACAGAACCACACATACTGATCCCCCAGCTTTCTCCTTCTGCACCGGTGACTATAGAGCCACACATACTGACCCCCCAGCCTTGTCCCTCTATACTGATATCCACAGAATCCCACACATACTGACCCCCAGCCTTGTCCCTCTATACGGATATCCACAGAATCCCACACATACTGACCCCCAGCCTTGTTCCACCATACTAATATCCACAGAACCACACATACTGATCCCCCAGCTTTCTCCTTCTGCACCGGTGACTATAGAGCCACACATACTGACCCCCAGCCTTGTCCCTCTATACTGATATCCACAGAATCCCACACATATTGATCCCCCAGCCTTGTTCCACTATACTAATATCCACAGAACCACACATACTGATCCCCAGCCTCTTCTCTTTGTACTGATCTCCACAGAATAACATACGCTGACCTCCCCCAGCCTGGTCCTACTGCACTGGTAGCCACAGAGCCACACATACTGACCCCCTGTCCCCCAGCCTTGTACTTCTGCTCGGGTAGCCATAGAACCACACATATTGACCCCCAGCCTTGACCCATCACTCTGATAACATAGAACCATGCATACTGAGATCCCAAGCCTTGTCCCATGGTAGTCATGGAACCACATACTGACCCCCACCCCAGGCTTAAGTCACTGCACTGGTAGCCCTAAAACCCACATATACTGTCCCACTGCACCGGCAGTAAAAAAAACACACATACTGACCCCCAGCAACCATAGCACCATACATACTGACTCCCCACCCTTTACTTCTGCACTGGTAGCCATAGAACCACACATACTGACTTCCAGCCTTGTCCTATTGCACTTGTACCATAGAACCACATATACTGACATCCCAAGCCTTGTACCATGGTAGCCATGGAACCAAATTTTGGACACCTTCCCCAGGCTTATGCCATTGCACTGTTATTCCTAAACCACAGTAAACGTTTGTTATGAAACAAATATATTGTAGGTCTTTTCCTGTTGAATAAAACAAGTCTACTCCCACTGCTGAGAGATACATATTTTCAGAGTTATTAAAGTTTAACCTCATATTTATTTACATTAACATATCCCTCTAATGGTCAGATTCCAATTAGTTCTGCATTCTTTAGGAGAGGAGAGTCACAGACAAATAGTTATCCATAGAATTTGATAGAAACAGCTACAGTTACTTCCTGTCACAAACCCGTAATTCATTTCCTGATCATTTTAACTGTTATAACTTTTTAATATAACAACAGACAGCACTGGGAATACTCTTGTTTTTATATGGAAAAAAAGCTCTATAACATGTAAGTTTTTTTTTTGTTTTTTTTTTAAGTTTACCTCTCCTTTAAAGGAAAAGCATTGGGAAAGCTAGGGGGAATTGAAGGTTTCAAAACTAAGTACTGTTTTTTATCCTTTCATTTACACTATTTTTTAAAGTTATTTGTTTAGTTTAATCAAGTGCACTTCATGCTCTTCATCATGAGAATATTTACCAATTTATTTTAAATCCATCTACTTTTGATTGGTCAAGTGTGTTTAAGGCACATGATCCAGTTTAAAAAAATCCATTCTCTTTGGATCGATAGAGCACACTTTACATGCTTAATAACTTTAAAAAATCAATTGTTTGGATTATGTGCTTGATTGATAAAGGTTTATTTTGATTGATTCATATACATATACAAATACTATATCTCTAGATTGCCCTTCTGTCCACCCGCTTGATACTTAAGTTTGTTTGTTTGTAGTTTTGATTGTTTTTATTTTTTTAATCCCTATATTTATTGATCAATCAAGAGCATAAAGCATGCATGATTTTGCTATTTAAGTCCATTTCCATCTGGTTGATCATGTGTGCTAAATGCACTTTTATTGATTTTTAAAATATTTTCTTCTAATTGATCAACCTGTATCATGGTTGGAAATATGTGTCAAGACTTAGTCCTGGACTGCTCTGGCCCCACTATACCATGGAGCAAAGTAATGATAATATAAGTAGAAGGGTACCATCCAGGAATATTCGATTAATGGACCATCCCAAATATCCCAGTAGATTAGTAGGAGATCTTGGAGCATCACCACTAGACGGAGCCAGCATAGATATATATTGACCTATGTGGGAGGACTCGTGAAGCATGTGCTTCAGAGAAGAGGCTCCAAGTGGGAGCCCTTCTGCTCCACGGGAGGTTTCTGTTCTTCCTGAGCTCTCATAGGCCACCTGTGTTACGGGTTTACAGATGTACCGTCCCAGTCAAACTCCTTACTTGCCACTATCCTCGAACCTGACACATCTTGAAAGGATTATATTCATGTACATCTGCTAATGATGTCTATTTGATACAATGCAGTGATTGTGAAACTGCATTTTACACTGGTGAAACCGCTTTAAAGCTTGACCAAAGAATGAATTTACACGGATAATCAATTAATAAATACAATGAAACAAAATAAATTTACCCCCGCTGGTCATCATTTCCCCCAGAAAAACAACTACATCAATAACCTCAAAATCAAAATGCTCAGAAGGAATTTCAAAGATACTCAACAGAGATAGACATTTTAAATAAAGAATATCAGCTTTTTAAGCACCAAATACTCTGAACTAAATTAGTAGGGATTCCTCTCACTTTACTAAAACTTCATATCAAATGTATTTTATTTTCTTTTAGTTCTTATTGACTCACCTTTCTCATGTGATTTTTTTGTGTTTGATTTATCTTTACATCTTTGCCTGTCATCCACATCACTTGTCCAGATTCTTTTACACTGACTAAGGGAATTTATGATCCTTATACCAGCGTGTTCTGTAGTTTATCAGTTTTCTTAACCAATGTATTGCCTCTCTCATCTGACTTGGATGTATCAAGTTGATGATTAGTACTGCTTTTTGTTGCTCACTAAAGCTCGTGCTGAAAATGGAATGTTAGTCCAATACAATGGTATAATCACATACTGAGAAAGGCATTCAGTTTGCTTCTGCACCACTGGACTAACATGACTATCGTATGTATGTATAGGTTTTACTGTATATAGATTACATATGGTAATCCTAACAGAGTAGCATTGTGTACTATTATCCTCATCCTATATAATAATTCGCTAAAACGTGTGTAACGACACACTCATGCACAGTAGAGACTGCTGCGCGTGCTGCAGTCATGCGCAGTAGACACTGCCTGCGCCGCAGCTGATACAGAGCTGGACACTCCGTGACTGGCTGGCAGTGGCACTGTGGCCCATGTAACGGGCTCTTCAACTAGTTACCATATATTTGATCACTTTTATTCTGGCAGAGAGGTGGGCAGCTTATTGTGTAACAATGTGTTACGGCAATTGATGCTATAAAATATTGAAGCAGTAATCTCTTTTACATTAAACCTCCTAAATAGCAGAGGGGTTGGTAGTGCAGAAGAAAACACTATTGCAGCTCCTGGCACAAAGTCCTTCAAGTGTGTGAGTGCCACAGGAGTATGAAAAGCATTACATGGCAATGCAAGGAACCCCTTTTGGCATTGAATGGGTTAAAGACACACTGTACTTTAACCCTTTGAGTGGCCGAGGGGTATGCAATGCATTGCGAAGCGTATTCCCGGCACTCTAAGTGGTAAATGATGGTGGCTATAGAACTGTGTGATGGATATTCCCAGTACATGTGACATTCCCTGCACTGAGACAGCTATTTTTTAGACACCCAAACAGAGACCTGTAATGTAAACAGCAGAGGATAGCGGAAACCCGTGGGTATACACTCCCCGCAGCTCCACACGGCAGGGCCAGCCCAAGAAGCTGAGAGCTTGACCCTTGGCTATTTTGGCCCAGTGAATAAGTATTTGGGAATAAACGTTTGTATTGACTAAGAGTAGTGAATGACCAAGAGTATGTAAGCCATTGGGATGTAAAATATAGTGCTGGACACTTCCTCCATTGCTGTGCCTCATCCTTGTAGGAGCTCTTCCACTTTTGTCCTCATCTCATGGTCAGCAATTACCCATCAGGTTGTTGAGAAGAGGAATAGTAAAATTGTTTTTTGTGCTTTAAAGTACAGAGAACTTCATTTTCCATGATCTATGGTGATCTTCAGAGAGTGTTGAGTGAAGTTAGATCTGATCCAGTGATGGGAACACAGAGAGCTGATTGTAATGAAGATGTTGATTACCTATTGGGCGCTGCTTGATTGAATTAGAGCAATAGCAGGGTGTCAGATTGTAACGGTTTGTTTGACACACAGACACAGTGGTTTAGGATAAAACACAGTTTTATTGAAATCACAGTAATATAATAACCCTCACAGGTCCTGTAGTATTTAAGCAGAATAATACAGACACAAAACAGGTTACATATACATATGCCTACACAGGTCCAGTATAACCATAAAGTCCATAACAGCATATACTGACACAGGTCAGGCAGAATACAATGAATTCCCAGGAGAATGGTACTGCATGGGTTAATGGTCTTCAATGAGTGTAAACAGTCCCATGTGAAGAGAGGTCTGTGATGGAGCTCACTCCATATAGAGAGCTTAAGGATATGTAGCGCCCAGAAATAGGTTAGCAGAACAAATGTGAACTGCCAGAGTAATATCAGGAATTGAGCAACATATGACACTGCCGTAGCAGTAACGGAGACCAGGCCACTTGCACTCTGCCGGAGCAGTAACGGAGACAAGACCAATGACACACTGCTGTAGCAGTAACGGAGACAGGCCACTTGCACTCTGCAGGAGCAGTAAGAGAGACAAGGCCAATGGCACACTACCGTAGCAGTAACGGAGACAGATACTTGCACTCTGCAGGAGCAGTAACGGAGACAAGACCAATGGCACACTGCCGTAGCAGTAACGGAGACAGACCACTTGCACTCTGCAGGAGCGGCAACGGAGACAAGGCCAATAGCACACTGCCGTAGCAGTATGGAGACAAGGCCAATGGCACACTGCCGTAGCAGTAACGGAGACTAGGCCACTTGCACTCTGCAGGAGCGGTAATGGAGGCAAAGCCAATAGCACACTGCCATAGCAGTAATGGAGACTAGACCACTTGCTCTCTGCAGGAGCAGTAACAGAAACAAGGCCAATGGCACACTGCCATAGCAGTAACGGAGACTAGGCCACTTGCACTCTGCAGGAGCAGTACGGAGACACAACTGAACACTGCCGTGACCGGACTGAATGGGCAACCGAGCAACTCGCCCTGAGGGCGTAACCAAGCGGAAGCGACACAAAATGCCTGATGGACAGAGGCAGCCAGAGCAGGAACGTCAACCAAGCCGGGTCGAATCACTGAGCAGGAACGTCAGCCAAGCCGGGTCGGTACACAGGAGCAGGAACGTCAGCCAAGCCGGGTCGGTACACAGGAGCAGGAACGTCAGCCAAGCCGGGTCGGTACACAGAAGCAGGAATGTCAGCCAAGCTGGGTCTGTACACAGGAACAGGAACGTCAGCCAAGCCGGGTCGGTACATAGGAGCAGGCGCAGAAGAATAATCAGGAAATCCGGGTCGGTACACAGACAGGAGACGAGATGCAGAGTAGTCAGGCAGGCCAAGTCGGTACACTGGGAATCACTGAGCAGAAACAAGCACTGGTACAGGAACACCACGAAAGGGCACTGGAGTGGTGCCAGAGCCCAGTATATAAAGGTCATACTGGGCGGGACAAACACAGAGTAGCCAATGGGAGCAAAGCACAGTGTAGACTGACAGAAAGTAGCAAGGGGAGCACGGGCACCGTGATACAGATGCTGTGTAGGACCATCAGTAATCTTGAATTTATACTGAATAAAACAGACAGACGGGCACTCGTTTTTTTGTGTACTCAGTGCAGACATTACAGTGATGAACCAGGATATATACATTGAATGGACATTTATTTTTTCTTGTACAAAACAACAGTTTTTTTTGGTGAGTGAAGACGTCCATGTATGGAGTGAATACACGCTATAACATAACCTTCTACTTTGGTAGAAATGGAAATGGGCAGGCCACAAAGCAATTTTGGAATGGATTCCACTCAATACTAAATGCCCAAGAAGAAAAACACAGAAAAGACAGGTAGATGAAATTACCAAATTTGTTACACAGTGGCAACAAAAAAAAGTACAGGACAGAAGTTGTTGCAGGCTTGCTGAGGAGGTATTCATCCTGTAGTAGATCGATAATGATTAAGGATGGTAACTATAAGTATATATGTACGCAGCACAGCTGTAAGTGATTGAGAAGCAAACATATATAGATAAAGAACCGGGAAAACTAGATGTGCCAGTCGCTTCTTATTTGCCATAAATTTGACATTTCTGTGTTTTATATGAGCACAGCTATGCACTGCAATCGTGTATTAATATATACCTGCCAAACAGACATATTCCTTTGTCTACCATAGCTTTGTTCCATAGGAAGCTTTGTCCTTATTCAGGGAACATTAGATTTTCATGGGAATCGGTCTAAGAACCACTCCCCTCAAGGAACACTTTAATACCATCTGCAAAAATTCTGTGATGCATATTATGGCTCTTTGGAGTTTCCATTGTTTTCTTTTGCAGCACTCCCATTAACAAATCAGTCCTGATAAGTGTATGAGAAGTGTAGTACTGTATTGTCTGTTAAAGGCCTGAGATAATTTACCAGCCTTTTGGAATGCAAGAGCAATGGGGGCTAATCTTAATGCATTACCCGATTTAGCTCTTATCTCTCAATGTAAATAGCATAAACAAATAGTGTCTGAATATAACAGTCTGCACATGCATTAGAAAAAGCAAGTCAAGGCTTATATTTTAGGGATCTATCCTAAAATAATTTTTACAAATGTTATCTGTAAGCACGTGATATTTAAAGGTCTATCAATCCATTTCATTTTTTGGAGTTAGTGTTTCTTTAATCTATACCAGGTCAACTTCTACCATCCCCAACCAGTTAATGGCCCTGATCTGGTCGTATTTTGGCTAGCATGCTCCATAAACCATTTTTAGCTATCTTTGAAAATATGAAAACTTCCTTCTAGGTGACATTTCCACTTTCATCACTCATTAATTTAGTCTGCAAATATTCCCCACCTGCCGGGGAGTGATGTCAGAGCTTCACTGGCACTATGGAAAACTCTTTGGTCCAATTTCAAAGCATGATCACATCCTGGCTGGCACAGAGCAAGATATACACGAACAGCTGCATATCGTCCAACAACTCATAACTGCTTTTGTGTATTAGATGTTTTTTCTTTGAAGGCCTCAAATAACATCCCACTCTCACCCCCCAAAAAACATAAATAAATTGGCAGTCAAAGAGAAATTGTATGGTGCAAATGGCTTGCTGCTATTAGCGTATGACAAGGGATGGGCAACATGTGCCTCTCCAGCTGATGTATTTCAGCTGTGACCTTGAGGCTGGCTGTATGGCATTCTGTGACTCTACAGCTGTTGTTGGACTACAATCCTTGTCATCCTCATCCACCCATTGGCTGGCTGTGTGTGATGGGAGTTGTAGTTCAACAACAGATAGAGAGCCACGGATTGCCCTCCCCAACCTCATGGGTGAAAAATGTCGCTTGTGTTTCACATATATCAATAATCTATTTGGTTAAAAAAGTTGAAGAATAAGCACCTTCGGCATGATTTGGATCCGTTTCCCTTGTGTCTGTAGTTGTAACCACTCAACAATAAAATTCTGCTGAATAAAAAAGATAATTTTCATTTTGCTCCTAAAACGGTACATGATCAAACAATATTCAAAGAAAAGCCTGACTTTTATGAACAGAAACACAGAGCAAGAGAATACACAATATTTTGTAGTGTAATAACTATATGTGACCGGCCCACATATAGGTATATTGATCTAATGGAATTTGGATGCAGATCCTCCTCGCAACAGGACCACACATGTATCATATGAATATACAATATTTTGCAGTGTGTAATAACTGGATACTTACAGAGGGGTTTCCGATCCAATGGCAAACTGTTGGCATCAGCAACTCTTGAAAAACTGCAGAAAACGATGTACTGTGGACCAAAAAAGGTTAAAAGTGTATTTATTATAGAAAAAAATATTAAAATGTATGCACCTCAACATGTTTCATGGTCGCACTGGCCACTTCTTCAGGAGGAAATAGAAAACAAATCTTTGTTTCCTCCTTTGGTCCACAGTACATCGCTTTGTGACGTTTTCCAAGAGTTGCTGATGCCACCTGTTTGCCATTGGATCGGAAACCCCTCTGTAAGTATCCAGTTATTACACTGCAAAATATTGTGTATTCATATGATACATTTGGGTTGCTCTCCCCATACTTGCTCTATGTTTCTATTTGATTAAGTGACTGATTTCCAGTAATCTGTGTGAGGGCAGTGATAATATTGCTCAAAAGCTACTGTTCATTACAAGTAGCAGTTATAATGTGAGTATTATTCTCTGATGTGAATGGGCAAACCTTTTGTTCTCTGATATACTACACTCACCCTTGTGTTTTCTTTTTTACTTACATGAAGTAACAAAATGGGCCTGAAGGGGTTAAACAGGCACTGTCACCTAAAACAACTTTGGTGATTTTGAAAGGGTTTTCAAAATCACCTATACGTTGTATTAGTCATTGTTTATTTAGCAAACTAGTTTTTGAGTTATATGTATAGATTATGCTACGTAAGGCATACCATGCAGGCACTTCCTGTCTTAGCCCTTCATTGTCCCTTACTGTCTGTCTCTCCTAGCACTGAGGGGTGTTGGTTATGTGTCAGTGAGTGGGGAAGATAATGCAGAGCCAAGACAGGAAGAACTTGTCAGACATACCTTAAATTATTATTATTATCGGGAGAGCGCTACTGTGTAGCCAAAAATAAAATATAAATGTACAATGTCTAAATCACAAGACAAAATAATAATATAATTTATTATCATATAAAACCAACATGTAAATAATACAGAGTACCAGAAAAGACTAGAGTCCTATATGCCTAATAAAGTATAATCCTCTTATCCAGGTGATAGTAGAATGTACTCCAATGCAGATAAGGTGTAGATGAAATGTATATTAGGTATCCAGTAAATAGAAACAATGTGTACACACACTAAAATCCCTCCCGTCTGTATTCTATGCGGGCAGGAATAGATGTGAAAGTAGCTACGAGGCTACAAAGCAAGTGTGATAAACACACCAAATTACCTCCCGTCTATTGTGAAGCGTCCTCCGCGGGCAGGTAAATGGTCTCCGGCTGTTTAGCCACCAGCTGTAATCCTCAATATACGAATAATCAGAGAAGGTTTCTCAAACACACTGGATACCAGCTACCTCCCGTCTTTCGTTTCCGCGGGCAGGTACAACCGCATTCAATACAATGTATCTCTGTCAGTGTCTGTATCTGTGGTCTCGTTCCACAATATAGGCAGTATAGCTCCTTAAAACTTCAAGAGGTTATATCCAAATAAAAAGAGTAGGCTCTAGGAAATCTTCCAATCTTCAATAAAATCCTGGTGTAACTCAATTCAACGCGTTTCGTACCACTGTCGGCACTTCATCAGGAATGTTCGTTTTGCAAATGTTGGCGTCTATTTAAACTAGGCGCCACGATCATTCTACTTCCTGTTAACTCTATATATTCAAAACTACAATGTTATAGGTTACTAACTTCCCTTGCTCTGGAGTAAATTTAAAGATATAGGTAACATAAAAACCGACTGGAGAAACCCCTCAAGGAAAACCATGTATATAACAGTATTCTCACAATGGTAATTTCTGAAGCTCACATCAAAACATTGTGTATAGATATATAATATAAATAAAATTGCAAATATATTGCAATAATATTGTAAAAATGTTATAAAAATGTATGGACATCAATCCTTTCATTGTGTCCTTTCGGTGTAAGTGTATCAAGGTGGTATATCCAGAAAGTCTCACGTTGGCAAAGCTTACTAAAACGTTCGCCTTCCCCACAGTTATCTAGTATAATTTCTAACGGCATAAGAATAGTATCCTTAATTGATCCCCTATGTATTTCTCTATAATGTCTGGCTAATGTATGTTTGTTATCTCCAGCCATAATTGCTCTTCTATGTTCTAAAAAGCGATCCTTTAATTTTCTTTTTGTGCGTCCTATATATCTTTTTTTGCACGGACACACAATACTATAAACCACATAAGTGCTATTACAAGTTATATGTTGTTTTATCTGATTATGTCGTCCTTTTTTATCCTGAAATGTAGTAGTTCGGTGTGAGATGAAACCGCATGTAATACAGCGGCTCATACCACACCGAAATACACCTGTCATATCCATAAAATTATTTTGATTGTTCTTATTATCACTTCTTTTTTCCGGTTTATTCCTAGACCAAACATTTTTTAAACTTTTATTTTTGGAAAATATTACATTAGATTTCAAAGTGATACTATCTTTCAGCAATGGATCTTCCAACAATATTGGCCAGTGTCTATCCAGGATCCTTTTAATTTCTACATGGGAACTGTTAAATTTTGTTACAAAATGTGGTTTGTCATATTTGCCACTATTGTCTTTATATTGTTCCTTTTTGTGATTAACAACTTCCGGATCTATCATCATTCTTCTATCCAATGTATCCACCTGTTTATGTGCCTCTTCTACTAGTTGCTTGGGATAGCCCCTCGCAATAAATTTTTTCTTTAACTTCTCTGATTGTTCCTGGTAGTCTTGAGATCTGCTACAATTTCGTTTTAATCTAAGGAATTGACAATTCCTGTATTACATGCGGTTTCATCTCACACCGAACTACTACATTTCAGGATAAAAAAGGACGACATAATCAGATAAAACAACATATAACTTGTAATAGCACTTATGTGGTTTATAGTATTGTGTGTCCGTGCAAAAAAAGATATATAGGACGCACAAAAAGAAAATTAAAGGATCGCTTTTTAGAACATAGAAGAGCAATTATGGCTGGAGATAACAAACATACATTAGCCAGACATTATAGAGAAATACATAGGGGATCAATTAAGGATACTATTCTTATGCCGTTAGAAATTATACTAGATAACTGTGGGGAAGGCGAACGTTTTAGTAAGCTTTGCCAACGTGAGACTTTCTGGATATACCACCTTGATACACTTACACCGAAAGGACACAATGAAAGGATTGATGTCCATACATTTTTATAACATTTTTACAATATTATTGCAATATATTTGCAATTTTATTTATATTATATATCTATACACAATGTTTTGATGTGAGCTTCAGAAATTACCATTGTGAGAATACTGTTATATACATGGTTTTCCTTGAGGGGTTTCTCCAGTCGGTTTTTATGTTACCTATATCTTTAAATTTACTCCAGAGCAAGGGAAGTTAGTAACCTATAACATTGTAGTTTTGAATATATAGAGTTAACAGGAAGTAGAATGATCGTGGCGCCTAGTTTAAATAGACGCCAACATTTGCAAAACGAACATTCCTGATGAAGTGCCGACAGTGGTACGAAACGCGTTGAATTGAGTTACACCAGGATTTTATTGAAGATTGGAAGATTTCCTAGAGCCTACTCTTTTTATTTGGATATAACCTCTTGAAGTTTTAAGGAGCTATACTGCCTATATTGTGGAACGAGACCACAGATACAGACACTGACAGAGATACATTGTATTGAATGCGGTTGTACCTGCCCGCGGAAACGAAAGACGGGAGGTAGCTGGTATCCAGTGTGTTTGAGAAACCTTCTCTGATTATTCGTATATTGAGGATTACAGCTGGTGGCTAAACAGCCGGAGACCATTTACCTGCCCGCGGAGGACGCTTCACAATAGACGGGAGGTAATTTGGTGTGTTTATCACACTTGCTTTGTAGCCTCGTAGCTACTTTCACATCTATTCCTGCCCGCATAGAATACAGACGGGAGGGATTTTAGTGTGTGTACACATTGTTTCTATTTACTGGATACCTAATATACATTTCATCTACACCTTATCTGCATTGGAGTACATTCTACTATCACCTGGATAAGAGGATTATACTTTATTAGGCATATAGGACTCTAGTCTTTTCTGGTACTCTGTATTATTTACATGTTGGTTTTATATGATAATAAATTATATTATTATTTTGTCTTGTGATTTAGACATTGTACATTTATATTTTATTTTTGGCTACACAGTAGCGCTCTCCCGGTTCTGTGTTTTTGTTGTAGTTTCTATTTTTGGACCCGTTCACTAGCGGGCCTACGGGTTGTAGCGATCTGTTTTTAGCGCTTTTAATATATATCACATAGGACACTGGGTGAGCTTGGCGCCAGTCAGGGTTCTTTGTTTGTTCTTTTTTATTATTATTATCATTTATTTATAAAACACCAATAGATTCCATAGATCTGTACAGTAAAATATATAAACAAGACAAAAGATAATGTATACTGGGATACACTATTTAAGGATATTAACAATGAAACTTAAAATACATTAGCAACATAAGGATAATTGTGCACTGCTCACTAGAACTATAGGAAGTGAGGGACTGTCACAATAACTCTAAGTGATTGGAGCTATCAAACTGCCCAGCCGCAGATGGTAAACCAAGAGGGAGAGGATAGTAACAAGTGCTCTACGGAACTGTACAAACGAATATTCAGCTGATGCTGAGAGAGATTGTAAGAGTGTGACTGGGTTGCAGTGGGGCAAGTAAAATGGTATGTCCCAGTATCAGAGTAATGTAAGGATTCAAAGAGGACTAGCAACAAGACATTATGGAGTGAGAGGGGGATAATGTTACAGGGAAGGGAAACATAGCTGTGTTAGCTGTGGAGGAGGTTATGCAGTTAATGCTCTATTATCTGATAGGCTTCTCTGAAATGATGGGTCTTCAGGGACCTTTTAAAAGACTGGAGGCTAGAGGAGAGTCATATGGAGCAAGACAGAGAGTTCCACAGCGTGGGGGGCAGCCCCAGAAAAAAAGGATTTTAGTCTTTCCTGTTAAATCCTTTTCTCTTAGTCCATATGACATACAGGTACCATGGGGAGGTGACAGCTCCTCCCTGTAGGCTGGAACAATTCTAGAATAAGTTGTGGGGGGAGCCATCCCTTCCTCCTTATCAGGCTATCCCACTAGCCCTGCCCAAAATAGACTTGAGACAAGCCTACTAAGCAGGACAGCAAGAAAGCTACTGTGAGCAATAAACCCAACAGGACTCCCACTTCCAGCACTAGGAGACCAAGCATGGTCCCATTCAGTGGTTGGGAGACTTGTATTTCATATGGACTAAGAGAAAAAGATTTAACAGGTAAGACTAAAATCCTCTTTTCTCTGTCATCCAATATGAAATAAAGTTACCATGGGGATGTACCAACATTAAGCTCCCAGGGTGGGAAGAGAAGAAACGGAGCAAGCGCTGGTCCCCGTGATATCTGAGTTCCCAAGGACTATCCAGGACAAGGAACAGTCCAAACAGAGGACACTAAATAACTGTATCACAGCACACAAGAAGAGCCAACTGGGCTCAAACAGTTAAAGAACTATAAGGCACAGGAAAGAAAAGTCCTAAACAGGCAGAACTGTCTTCAGGACTTTCCTGCAAAAGCTGGCTTCAGCCTAAGCCAGAGCATCAACACGATAGTGTTTTAAACAGGTGCGCACAGAGGACCAAGTGGCCGCCTTCCACGCTGTTCAGCAGAGGCCTGATTCTTGTAGGCCCAGGAGGCCGCAACAGACCTGCTGAAGTGTGCTGTAAAGCAGAAAGCTACTTTCTGTGCTCGTAAGTCTTGCAAATGGTAGACTTAATCCAAGATGCAATAGTGACTGCCCCAGGACCCTCCGGATGATGAATTAGGCATCAGTCTTACTGAAAGACTCAGTACAGTGCATATAGAACTTAAGGCAGAGTACCACATCTAACAAGTGGAGATCCCTCTCCTTGTCAGACTTTGGGCCAAAATGAAGGCACAACAATTTCCTGATTAACGTGGAACTCAGAGACCACCTTAGGAAGGAATTCCTGGGAGGTACGAAGAACAGCCTTATCCCTGTGAAACACTAGGAAAGGCGGTTTGCAGGACAAGGCCTGCAATTCAGCGACTCTGCGGACAGAGACCAAGGCCAGAAGAAAGGCCATCTTCCACGTCAGAAGGAGTAGAGAAATAGTAGCCAAGCACTCAAAGGAAGGCTGCTGCAAGACTTCTAAAACCAAATTAAGGTCCCACTGTGGAGTGGGAGGCTTATAGGCAGGGAAGGCATGAGCGACACCCTGACAGAAAACCTTAACATCTGGCAAGATGGCAATGAGTCTCTGGAAAAATTACAGAGAGAGCTGAAGTCTGAACCTTCAAGGAGCTAAGACTGAGCCCTGTGTTCACGCCGTCCTATAAAAAAGACAGGATCACCGGGAGATTAAACTCTTGTGAAGACAGGTCCCTGTCAACACACTAAGACTGAAAAACAGACCAAACCCTATAGTAGGCTTTGGAAGAAACCAGTATCCTAGCCTGGATCATAGTGGAGACCTATCACGGTGCCCGTGATTGCTGCATTCTTGTGTCTATCACCTGTAGGGGGCTCCCATTGGCTGTCTGCTTTCAGCCCGCCTCACATTGCCTTTTTAAACTCAGTCTGGGCACCCTTTGGTTGCCCTTTCGTGGTGTCTCTGATAGCATCCACTTCCACCTTGCTTCTGTAGCTATTTGGGCCTGTTGCTGAGTTCCTGAGTTCCCGAGTCATCCTGTTCCTGAGTATCCTGCTTGCTGTGTCAATTCCAGTACCGGTTCCGGTTGTGATCGTTGGAGGTTGCTGTTCCTGCTGCCAAGTCGTCAGTACCGTTCCTGATCCGGTTGACCATCTCTGCTGGTTCCTGTTCGTCCTGTTTCCAGTTCCTGCATCAGTGGCGTCATTGGTTCTCGGTCGCTTCGGCGACATTCCTCCTGTTGGTTCCCAGCGTGCGGACGCTGGTTCGCTCCACTAGCCTTGCGGCTATACTTCACAGCCTGTTGGTTCCAGTGTGCGGACACTGTTTTGCTCCTTGGCCTTACGGCCCGATACGCAGCACTGTTGGTTCCCAGCGTGCGGAGGCTGGGAAGCTCCACTAGCCTCGCGGCTACGCTTTACAGCCTGCTGGTTCCAGTGTGCGGACACTGGTTTACTCCTTGGCTTTACGGCCCTATACGCAGCACTGTTGGTTCCCAGCATGCGGACGCTGGTTTGCTCCACTAGCCTTGCGGTTATACCTTACAGCCCGTTGGTGCCAGCGTGCGGGCTCTGGTTTGCTCCTTGGCCTTGCGGCCTTATACGCTGTACTGTTGGTTCCCAGCGTGAGGACACTGGTTCGCTCCCCAAGCCTTGCGGGTGGGCTATTACTAGGTTGTTCCTTCCAGCGTGCGGTCGCTGGTTTGCTCCACTGCCTTGTGGCAATATTTAGCTGTCTGTTGGTTACCAGCGCGCGGGCGTTGGTTTGCTCCATGACTCGTGGGTTTACTCAATATCCTGCTTGATGTTTCCCAACGTGAAGGCGCTGGTTTATTCCTTTGTCTCATTGCTCATGCACTTGATGTTTCCAGTGCGCTGTCCAGTCCTAGACAGCTACTTATTCTTACAGTACCCAGGTACTGAGTGCAGACCACCAGTGAACCACTGACCTGGTAGCCTCTAGCTTACATCTATACTGTCATTGACCATCTGACAGTCACCAAGGTCACTGTGGTTGTCATCTTCCCTTGGGTTGCCTTGCCCGGTATATTGGTAAGGCCGGTAGAACCTTTTCTTATTCCATCTCAAGGTTGCCTTACCCGGTATTGGCAAGGCCGGTAGAGCCTACTCATTGGTATCCCGTCAGGCTGCCTTGCCCGGTATATTGGTAAGGCCGGTAGAACCTTTCATTATTCCAACTTGAGGTTGCCTTACCCGGTATTGGCAAGGCCGGTAGAGCCTATTAAATTGTATTCTGCTGGCTGCCTTGCCCGGTATATTGGCAAGGCCGGTAGAACCTGTATTGCTGCTGTCATATATTATCTGCCTGTTCTATGTATTGTTTGTATGTGTATGAAACCCTATGGGATTATTTTAAACTTTTCAATAAAGTTGTGTTTTTACCTAACCTTACGTCTGAGAGTCTTAACAAACCATGACAAGACCACCTCAGTAGAAAAGCCTTTCCTCCTTAGGATGGAGGCTTCAACATCTTTGTCGTCAAAGCCATGAGCTCCACATCCTCCTTTCATAGATAGCCCTGAAGGAGGAGATCTGGTCTGAGTGGCTGTGGAAACGGATCCCGAAAGGAAAGAGCCACTAGTTCTGGAAACCAGGGATTCCTGGTCCAGTCGGAGGCAATCAAGATGACAGCTGGACCATCCATCCAAATCTTCCTCAGCACCCTGGGAATGAGAGAAATAAGAAAATATAGGTCAGATGAAAGTGCCACGGGATCGCCAGAGCATCCATGGCAAAGGCCAGAGGATCCCTCCAATGGGAACAGAACCTCTGAACCTTCGTGTTGTGCTTGGTGGCCATCAGGTCTATCTGAAGAAGGCCATACTGCTGCACCAACAGGTTGAATATGTCTGGGTGGAGCTCCCACTCTCCTGGGTCCACCCGTTGGTGGATGAGAAAGTCCGCCATTCCCCTGGAATGTACAAGGCAGAGATAGCCGCAACGTGATCTTCTGCTTAGGCCAAAATAGACTTGACCTTGGACCAAGAAGAAGCACTTCTTGTGCCTCCTTGTTTGTTGATGTATGCCAAAGTCGTGGAGTTGTCCGAATGAATGAAGACTGGACGTCCTCCTCAGTGGACAGGACCAGTACATCAGAGCATGATGAATCGCCTGGAGCTCCAGAACATTGATGAACTGTAGAGTCTCCTCCTCAGTCTACCTGCCCTGAACCCCCAGGTGACCTAGGACAGCTCCTCAGCCCCTGAGGCTGGCATACGTTGTCACAAAAGTCCAGTCCCGAATGACAAAGGGTTTCCCCTTCTCCAGGTTGGACCTCTCCAGCCATCAGAGGGAGGGAGGGAGACACTGAGGTCCAAGAGATCCATATTCCCATACCAAGCATGTAAATATCTGGAGCTCCCTGTTGTGAGCCATAGAGAACAGAACTGCCTCCATGATGGACACCATGCGGCCTATCAGGGTTAAGAACTTGTGGGCTGGAGCTGAGGGCCACTCCAGAGCTCAGCATACCAGATGCATGACCTGTTGGATAGAATACTCGGTCAGGAAAACCTTCCCTTGGCAAGTATCGAACCTGAGACCAAGGAAAACCAGGACCTGTGAGGGGACTGGAGCTGATTTCTCCATATTCAGAATCCACCCATGGTGGAAGAGAATCTGTGCACAGTCCTAGATGTGCTGGTCCAGGAGTTCCCTGGGCGGTGCCTCCAGCAGCAGGTTGTCCATGTAGGGAGTCACCTGAATCCCCTGGGGGTGCAGAAAGGCAATCAATGCCCCTAAGACTCTGGCGAACACCCAAAAAGCAGTGGTAAGCCCAAAAGGCAGAGCAGTGAACTGGAAGTGCCCCAAGTTGCAAGTGAAATGGAGGTGCTTCTGATTTTCCCGATGAATCGTGACATGCAAGTAAGCATCCTGCAGATCCAGAGAGGCCAATAATTCTCCTGAACACATAGCTGCGATGACAGAGAGCAAAGACTCCATCTTGAAGCGAGCAGTCTCCACAAAATAATTGAGATCATTGAGATCCAAGATGGGGCGACTGCCACCGTCTCTCTTGGCCACCACAAACAGGTTTGAACAGAAACCTCAACTTCTCTCTTGAGGAGGAACTGAAATCAGGACTCCCTTGTCCAAAAGAGCTATAACCGCCTCGTTGAAAAGGTGCAGCTTTTCTCAGCTCAAAAGAGTTCTGGATTAGAAGAATCTGAAGGAAGGAAAGGGTTTGAAGGGAATCCTATGGCCTTCCGAAACCACCTGCAAAACCCACTGATCCACAACTCAGTTTGCCCAGGCATCTGAAGAATAGAGCAAGCGCCCACACACAGGGAGCCGTGGACAAGGATTCGGCAAGTCGTGCGGAGGCAGACTTACCAGACTTAGGCTTGGATGTAGTATGCTTTGAGTGCCACTGCTGTCTGGGCTTGGTGGTTGGGCGCAGGCTTCTGGTCTGGGACACGCTAGGATTCGACCTTTTGCACTTTGTTTTGGCAGGGAAGAAAAAGACATTGTTTCCTCGCCAGGTTAGGACGCTTGGAGACCTGAAGCAACAGAGTGCTCTTGCCCCAGTAACCTCACTGATAATCTGCTTCAGTTCAGGCCCAAAAAGAGATTTGCCCTGAAAAGGGAGAGAAATCAGTGACTGCTTAGAGGAGAGGTCCACAAACCAAATCTTTAGTCACAATGTGCACCTAGCAGAAACAGAGAAGACAGACGCCTTAGCTGCAAGTCTGACAGCATCAAAAAGAGAAGTTGTTTAGTGCTTTGTAGTCTATAGCTAGGATTTGAAATTTGTTCTAGGTGGAACAGACAGCCAGTGCCATGACTGACAGGGGCGTTGTGTTAGTAAAGCAATGAGTGAGGAAGATTAATCTTGCAGGAGAATTCAGAACAGATTGGAGGGGGCACAGCCAAGAAAGAGGCAGTCTGGTTAGGAGAGAGTTGCAATAATTGAGATGGGAGATGACGAGGGCATGAATTAGGATTTGGTTGTATCTTGTGTGAGAAAGTGGTGGGTGTTTCAGAGATGAAGGCAACAGGATTTGAAATGGGCATGAATGTGGGGAATGAAAGAGAGGGCAGAGTCACAGATAGACCTATATCCATGAAAAGCATTCGTGTGGTGGGGCCGGGGAGGTCGTGGAGTTGGGTGCACTATACCCTTGAAACCAGCATAAAACCAGCCCTTCAGTAAATACAAGGGGCCAAGTGCCACAACCTAAAGATTTCCTTAAATGCTATAAATTTTTAACAGAGCAAAGTTTCCTCCAAAACTTCTTGTCATTTTTGCAGTAGATGGGGAGAGGGGGAGACTGTCATTGGCTGAGAGAGTTAGTGACCTGTGGGTGAAGGAGGGACAGGTTAGGGAAAACCTTTTGACACCTGCCTGTGAGTAGGGGGAGACCTGGCTGTTGTGGACAGTGAGTTTGGGAGATGACCCCCTAGTAGATTGGTGTGTCAGACAGCATATATATAAATGCGTACGTATATTAACACACACACATTGACCATAACCCCCTATGTTGAGACCCTCCTTGGAGGGAAATAATAAGTATGTCGCCCTCAACTGTATTTGATTTCGGTATGTCTGACCTAGAGCAATGGAATTAGAGCATGCTCCTGGATCACTTTCTCAGAATGTAAAATTTTACTAGGCAGCCTGCTCAGGAAGAACAAAGAATGATGTCTGATGTACACCCTTGGGAAACTTTGGTAGAAGTGCTGACAAGATCAGGTGTTATTTGCCGAACCACAGTGCTCCCAATAGCCTTTTGTGTTGCTTCAAACCGTACAGTAATATAATATATGTCTGTACACAAAATAGACACAACTTCTGAGATTAAAATGTTTAGTATAAGAAATTTGTTTTCTGAAATAAATCTCTGTTGCTGAAATATAGCTTATGAATAATTTACTGGAAAGCTTTAAATTAATTATAACATTAAAAAGCTGTCCTTCAATGGAATCTCAATGTTCTGTTGTTTCTTAGTCAGGCTTGGATTTGCTGTTAGGCAGAATACACAATCACCTACATCAATGGTTATTATTATTATTATTATTATTTATTTATATAGCGCCAACTAATTCCGCAGCACTGTACAATAAGGAATAGACATACAGAGGTATTAAATAGTACAAATCAGATGTGGAGAACAGAAGGATCAGAGGGCCCTGCTTGTGGTTCTCAATCACGTTGCCAAGGCACTTTAGTGCACATGGGCACCCACTTAGCATGTCCCATTTTTTTCTATGAGCACCGCCAACCATGCAAATATTGAGTTGCAAATCCTACATGAGTGAGTTTGTACTAAATGCTCTTTACTCTCATTCTGATTATGAGACCTTAGAATAATATGATTTATTCCTTCAAAGTGCCCTTCACAAATGACTTAAAGATGATAGGGGTACCCTGAGAATCCCAGGCTGTGTAATATAGGTGCCATGAACATATAAAGACTAAGAACTACTGGCCTAAAGTGCCAGTTTCTTAGAGGTGCTGCCCACACATCCCCATTCTGAGTTGTGACCATGGCTAGCACAATCCCATTGCCTCTGCACCAGTCATCTGCTCCTGTTTTAGGGTGTCTTGTTTATTTACCAGTGTATATATGCTGAATTGTCCAGTTTATTTACCAGTTTATTTTACAATTTATATATCCCTTTTTGGTCATAATGCAACCCCTTGGATGCCAAGGAGGTCTTCAATGCAGTACAAGGCAATGAGTTGAAGACCGCTTAACATTCAAGAGCTGAAGCTTAAAGGGATAGTAATGTCAGAAAAAAATATTAAGTATATGGTAGATACAATTAAAAGAGTACTTGAACTTATTCGTATCTCTCAGACCGTTATGGTTTAAGAGATATAGGAAAATAAAGTTCTCCGCTCCCTCCCCTTTCTGCTTGACGAGCTGTAAAGCTGTCAGAAGCAGATTCTGGTCGCTTGACCAGACACGGCTCTTCAGCAGAGCCGATATAATGATATCTAAAGATAAATGCTTCATAGGAATGGTCTACAACATGTGCTTGCAAACCAGGCATACGTTGTAAACCGTTCTGATGATCCAGGAACCAGAATCTGCTTCTGACAGCTTTACAGCTCGTCAAGCAGAAAGGGGAGGGAGTGGAGAACTTTATTTTCCTATATCTCTCAAACCATAATGGTTTGAGAGATACAAATAAGTGTAAGCACTCTCTTTTAATTGTATCTACCATATAGTTAATACTTTTTTCTGACATTACTATCCCTTTAAATTGTGCTGGTATGTTATAGGAATATATTTATCTTTTTAGTGGCTTTGAAGAAGTGGTTGTATCCACGACATGTGTAACCAGATCTTGATAAACTTTTTTTATATATATATTTTTATCAGCATATATGTTTATTTTGCTTTTGAAATACTTATATAATTGATATTAAATCTCTTGGAGAACTATTTTCATGTGGA
Organism: Rhinophrynus dorsalis; assembly: GCA_037306005.1. Taxonomy (NCBI): domain Eukaryota; kingdom Metazoa; phylum Chordata; class Amphibia; order Anura; family Rhinophrynidae; genus Rhinophrynus; species Rhinophrynus dorsalis. The sequence goes on along the minus strand of CM074719.1, from coordinate 541,620,578 downwards.
TACCCATTTTGTTTGACAAAGAGCAGCATCTATCTTTGCTTCACCGACTGGAGAAGGTGTGAAACCTCCACAAGCCTGATTGTCAGCTCTGGTTATCCCCTTTGCTGACCTCTGCTAAATGTGAATACATTGGTTTACTTTCATTTTTTGTTCATGCGAAATTACACCATTGGGAGCCCCCTCTGTTTCTTGTGTTTTAAGGATATTTTATGTGGATAGGCCTCGGGATGGAGACATGTAAAAACTGGGTGGGGTAATGGGCAGGGCAAAGTAACTTAAGAACATCTGATCTCTAAATCTGGTTCTACAAACAGTGGTGTCACTTTACAGCTGTGCGACATTCTGACATATGGGAGCTGCACTAGTATTTTATTCCATAGAAACTATATTTCATAGAGGGATTAGTGTTTTCTGAAATAAAGTACTGTATGTTTAAACTAATTAAGGGAGTGGTATTTATGCCAGAAAATGTTAACAGAATGAGACAGGCTATTGAGTGGGAGATAGGAAAGTGGCTTGGGCAGACAACATTTAACTTGTGGGGCAGGAGGGATGGGATGTCCCTGATTAAGTCAGATCCAGTTAAAAAGCACTTTTGTAATAGTTAAATAAAATGAGGCCTGTCCTGGCCACTCTCTTATGTATCCTTCCCCAGCAACCTGAAGTAATTTAATGGGGGGGTTCAGAGGGCTACTTTTCACTTTTCCTAGATGGAAGTAGATGAAAATGGCACACAAATTCCTCTATGAGGACATCACATGTAACATTGGGGGGTATGATGAGATTTAAAGGAAATTCTTATTTTCATTTTTTCCAAGGGTCAGTGGGAGGCAGTGGTAACCGGAAGAGGTGGTGTTGGAGTGGAGGGTGATGACTACAGACTGTGGCCTCAGAGGTTGAGAAGGAAGATTTAAGAAGATACCAGCTGCAAAGCAAGGGTATTGGACCCTTTTGGTTCCATCCTCCTCCTTTCTTCTCTCCCCATTCTTTCTTTCTACCATTTTTCCAGTTCCAACTGCTTTCTACTTCTCTTTTCACCCTTTTCACCTCTTCCTTCTTCTCATGCCCCTTATTCCTTCTCACTCCAATTCTTTCATACCTTACCATAACCATACCATGTGACTGAATGAACAAATCAATGAATATGTTTATTTATATAGCACCACAAGTGTACTCAGCTCTTTACAATTTAAAGATAGTAATACTTTATTATTAATATCCTCCATATTGTACATATTTGCAAAATAATTTAATAGCCCCCAGGTTCATCTCTCAAAACTTTATGGTTTGAGAGATAACTGAAGGCAAAGTTCCCTCCTCCCTCCCCCTTCCCTGAAGTCAGTGTTGTGCGATCATGTTAGTGAAAAAGAATTAATTCACTGAAATGGTCTTCTACATGTGTTTGCAAACCAAGCACATGTAGAAGACCGTTTCAGTGAAATAATTATTTTTCACTAACGGGATCTCAGCTCAGCTGCAGAGCCGCATGATGAAAGTCAGACCGGATATCCCTGCAGTCAGCACAACGCTGACTTCAGGGAAGGGGGAGGGAGGGGGGAACTTTGCCTTCAGATATCTCTCAAACCATAAAGGTTTGAGAGATGAACCGGGGGGCAATTTAATTATTTTGCAAATATCTACAATATGGGGGATAGTAATAATAAAGTATTACTATCCCGTTAAGGGTTTAGACAATGCAGGGTTACAAGTGCTTTTCAAAGTCCCTTCTTGAAAGCTTACAATCTGAAGTGAATAAGGGAAATATAGAGTGAGCATGAGGGTTAAATGAGGAAAACCGTGCTAGAGTTCAGGATAGGGTAAATGAAAATAAATTGTAAGTACCTTACCTGAGAGTCAGAAGACTGTGTGTGTGTGATGCACCTCCATTACTTCCACCTGCTACTCTCTCACAGTAATTTACATCAAATTGTGTGTGTGTGTGTGTGTATATGTTTGTTATATACAAACACATACACTCATATAGACACTCCTACCCATGCACACACACTTATGCAGACACACTCCCACCCATACACACACACATAGACACACTCACACCATACCTCCCAACATTTCAAATTTACAAAGAGGGACATATGTGTTTTAAGGGGTGTTGCTGGGGGCGTGGCTGGTGGGCGGGGCATTACCAATAATTTTTAGGCTATTTCATGGGCTATTGATACCTCCTTGTGTAACCTAATAAATGACTTCTAACAAGACCGAAGGTTTTCTATTTACACAGACTAATTTATAAACCCATGTAATGAAGTTTAATATGAGTTTTATTGCAGTACAGCAATATGATACACTTATACACACACCAAACAGTCCGATTTCCTAAAAAGGGGGACACCAGGGTGGGAAAGAGGGACAGAGGGATTTGGGTCTAAAAGAGGGACTGTCCCTCCTAAAGAGGGGCACTTGGGAGGTATGCACACTCATATATACACACAATCTCTCTCTCTGTGTCTATTTATACAAGACTAGTTGAAGAGGCCGTTACACGGGCCACAGTGCCACTGCCAGCCGGTCGCGGTGCAGTCATGCTCAGTAGAGACTGCCCGCACCATGGCTGATATAGAGCGGGACGCTCCTTCGGAGCGCCCTGCTCTGTATCAGCCTCGTCATTGGCAGTCTCTACTGCGCATGACTACAGAACGCACAGCAGTCTCTACTGCGCATGACTACAGAACGCACAGCAGTCTCTACTGCGCATGACTACAGAACGCACAGCAGTCTCTACTGCGCATGACTGCGGCGTTACGCACATTTTAGCACATTATTATATAGGATATGGGCAACAGGTTACTTCAGTTAATACCAAAGTGTTATACATATGTATTTCCTAGTCACAACTATGCAGCTCTCCGGAGGTGCATCTAAATAGGTTCTCTGTCCAGCTGAGTGACACCCCTGCTCTAAAGTGTAGATTAGCAGTGGAAAAGAACGAAATCATTGTATTAACTTTTATATTACAATAAAGGATTACAATATGATATCCATTCTGGAGACTGGATATCAATACCATCCCCAGCCTTTGGCCAGCAGGTGGAGTCATACATAAAGTCATAGTTATTCTTATTTTATTTTTATTTTCATAGTACTAAATACATATTTGCAAAACCGATAAGAATCAAAATATAGTCATTAAAATAAATAAATAAATAAAACACCACATTTCATAAATATAGAGAATAATTTACATACAGGATTTGCATTAAGTCTGCAGGGGAAAAAAAAGCCATTAAGCCAAGACAGATTAAAAGAACTGATATGCATGGGCTGTCATTTCTTAATCATGTCTAACTTATATCCCTTTGAGTGCCAGAGGGGTAAGCAGCACATTGCGTAACCCTCTGGCACTTAAAGGGTTAAATCAATTCCCCTACTTGGTTAACCCCTTGAATGCCACAGGGGGCGAATAATGCTCTGAGGAGAAATGCACTGCATACCTCTTGGGCACTTAAAGCATTGAAGAGGTCTCTATTTAGTAACGCCGAAGCTGTGAGCTGGATAAATGTATTAACCCCTTGAATGCTAGGTACATCTCCAGTGCACTGCTCTGCAAAACTTTGGAGACATATGTAGCAATGAAGGTATTACTCTGATTATTTGTTCTCTCCATAGCAGGATAATTCAATTTAGCATTTGTATAATGTCAAAAGCTCACTGAATTTTTAGCAAAGCTGGAATATTGTACATTAATTCCTAGCAATAACAGTGTTCAGAAATGTACATGTCTCCTACCGAACTTCAACTCTTACCAGATACAACACAGTGGCGGGAGCCTACAATGTGGCCCTCAATGTCCTTCCACTTCCACCTTATTTTAAATACAGTCTAAACCTGGAGTTTAGTCCTCAAGAACATGAAAGAAGCCAGGACTTAATTAAGGATTTCCATGCTGATCAGAGGTGGGTCAGTCAAAATGAAAGTCACTGTTTAACTCACATGTGCTTTATCAGGTAACTAGGTTGAAGCCTGTCATTCGATGGGGTCTAGGTAGGAGCGCTGGTGCACGGGTGCCTGTCAGCTAAGGAGCTCAGGGCTGCACTGACAGAGCTGCCATACAGGTAACGGCCAGGCACAGCGCGGGGGGAGTGGGTCATGTGGAAGAGCTGGCGCCTGGGTGACTGTGGGCAGAAGATGCAGCCTGACACTCAGCTCTTCTGTTCCTCTGCATGGAGGCAGGGAGGGGGACAGTGGCGGTATTGCGGTGATCCCCGGAGCGTGCCGCTCTACCGCTGCTTTTCCCATCACCACCGCCGTGCCAGGGAGCAATGTACAATTTGCTAGAAGGCATTGCTGTCTGTGTCCGTGCATGTTACGCACACAGGGAGTGACGCATCCTAGCAAATTATGTATATAGATTGTAAAATCTTAGCTTGTTTGTGGCCCTTGAGGACTGAACACCCCTGGCAAAGTTTGGTTTTATTCTTATTCTTCGAGCATTCTGGGATATGTAGTCATGTGATCAAGTCAAATAAATGGACTGCAAGGGCACACATATGCAGTCTGTAGCACAGATCAAATTCTGAATAAAATCCGTCCTTTATAAGTGGGATTTACTAAGGGGGTAATGTCCCTTTACCCACAATATAGTAAATGAGAGTCAGCTGTTGCTCACTTATCTTGTAATATTTACTAATATTTTTAAGTGCCTGATTTGATTTCACTTAACATTGCTTCCCAGGACCCTGACAACAGTAATGTTATTTAAACCTTTGAGTGGCAGAGGCATGAGCAGTGCATTGCTATTTGCTTCCAAATGCTTTGCTCACTCCTGTGGCACTCAAATGGTTAAATTGAGCCCCATTTACCTGGTTTTCAGCAAGGTTGTATAAGCAGTATTCTCATTTACATTCCTGTTATACTCTGAATTTCCTAACCCCACGAGGACCAGAGAGGTGTATAATGCATTGCTTTACAATGTATTGCTCACCTCTTTCTGGCACTCAAAGGGTTAATAAATATCCCACTATTTAGTGAACGGCTTGTACCCCAGATCGGCA